>CM066329.1:159187344-159532344 GCA_033807585.1 Hydrophis major
GCAGGATTACGAGCCTGCTAGTCCAGAACACCCCTCCTCTCTAGGTTCCGTCTAAGGGGTGGGGTGATGTATTCTCACAGGTAGGCGGGTCTTTGCACCTGCCTACCTGATTTGTGTTGTTCAAAAGGTCTTTGCTTGGTTTTTGGTTCCGCCGGACTGCTTACTGGGATTGTCTGGAGTGGTGACCTGGTTTCAACGCTGGGTCTCCTTACAGGTGATCCAGGGATACCTGCAATGCCTCCTTCGTTTCTTCCATCTGGGTTCTCCAGATTTGTTGACCCTATTCGGCTGCTGTTACCTAGAGAGATGATCATCTGCCAAGGCTCTTCCTCAGCTGGTGAATATAGTGGGCTTTGCTGTGCTGGTTGTGGGGTTATGTCTTTTGAACCAGATGTTGGTTCAATTTCAAACCCCCCAGTTTCCCTTCCCCCTCTGGCTTCGAGATCGGGGTTAGTGATGGGAGTTGTGGTCAGCCTTGAGTGCAGCTGGTCGATGTGGCGTTTCCACAATCTCCCATCTGTGGTTTCTAAATGATAGGAACGGGGGCTGGTAACTTGCATTATTTTGGCAGGGATCCACAATGGGTCACCTGAAAAGTTCTTTGCAAATATGGGGTCTCCTACCTTAAACAAACGGTGTTTACTGCTGGAACCCAGGGGCCTTTCCGGGGTGTATGCTGGGTGTAGGCAGTCTAGATGTGATCTGAGTTTTCTGCCCATCAGGAGTTCAGCTGGGCTTTTGTTTGTGGTACTGCTTGGTGTAATATGCTGGAGAAGGAGCATCCTGGTGACTTTGTCGTGGATGTTTCCTTGTTCCATTTTTTATAAAGTTTTTTGGTGAACTGAACCATCCGTTCAGCCCTGCCATTGGCTGCCGGGTGCACTGGTGATGTCAAGGCATGGCGTATTCCCCGGTCTGCTAGGTATTGTTCAAACGCCAAGGCAGTAAATTGAGGGCCATTGTCGGAAACCAAGACAGCTGGTAGCCCGAGTGTTGCAAAAAGTTTGTTCAATTTCTTTTTTTTTTTTGAAAAAAGATTTTCTTAATTTTCTACAAACAAACAAAACAAACAAAACATTAAAACATTCAACTCTCGTATGTCCATCCAGTGTGTCAGTTGGTTCATCATTTTTGTGCATTCATTCTGTAGTCCCAGTTACAGTTATGTTACATAACAAATCATATTATTAATCCAAACTTATATATCCTAATATCACTAAAAAAAAAGAAATTTTTGACTATACTTTTAATCATTCATGCTTTATGAGCTAACAATACTTTAACCAGATTATTCAACAAATCATATAATCATACTAAATTGATCCTAAAAAACCCTTTATAAATATGATATCAAATAACTAAATAATAGCAAAATAGCAAAATAAAGATATTTCTTACGATCTAGCATTCCAAATATTCTATTATCGTATTTTATCATCTAGCCATTTATAAAAAAGATCCCAAATTTCATAAAATTGTTTATCCTCTTGCTCTCTAATTTCAAATGTTAATCTGCTCATCTCAGCACATTCCAATATTTTCTTAATAATTTCTTCCTCTAATGGTATTTTCTCATTCTTCCAATTTTTAGCAAATACAATCCTGGCCGCTGTTAATATATTTACAATCAAGTATTTCAAATCTTTACTATATATATCAGGTAAAATTCCCAATAAGAAGATCTCTGGTTTCAAGTCTATATGTTTCTTTGTCATTTTTTCCAACCACATGCAAATTTTAGTCCAATATTTTCTAGCATCCTCACAAGTCCACCACATATGGTAATACGAGCCGGGTATCTGATGACATTTCCAACATTTTCCAGATTTGTTCTTAAACATTCTTGCTATTCTTGTTGGAGGAAAGTGCCACCTGTAAAACATCTTATACAAGTTTTCATTATATGCTGTTGACATTGTCATTTTATAATTTTGAGACCACAATTTCTGCCATTTCTCTAGATCAATCCCATATCCAAAATTCTTCCCCAAACAATCATAGTTTCTTTGACTTGTTCTTCCTCTAATTTCATTCCCATTAAATAACCATATAATTTTTTAATCACCTTCTCATCAGCACCCATCAAGATCTTATCTAAATCAGTCTGCTTATCATAGAAGCCCTCCGTTTTAAAATCTTCATCATACCTTGAATGTATTTGTGCATATGAAAACCAATTCATCCTTATACCTTGTTCCTCTAAGTTTTGGATCGATTTAAGTTCACCCTTTTCATCCAAAAGTTCCCCATATCTAACTGTTTGTTCCTTCTTGTAAATTATAGGATAGGAAAATGCTTCAATAGTCGATAACCAAACTGGAATTTTCAAATAACATTGTCTTTTTATCTTCTCCCAATTTAACCACAAAGACTCCCGTACATAATGTCTTCTAAAATAACCCTGTGTTTTAGTTCCCTTATACCATAAAAAAGCATGCCAGCCCAACAGCAAGTCATGCCCTTCTAATGTCAACAACCTATGTTTTCTTAATGTTATCCATTCTTTGACCCACATCAAACTTGCAGCTTGATAATACAATTCCCAATTAGGCAGGCCAAAACCTCCTCTAATTCTAGCACCTTGCAAAAGCTTTAGCTTTATTCTCGCTTTTTTACCTTGCCATATAAACTTCAACATAATTTTATTTAAATCTTCAAAATAGTCTTTTCCAAGCCTAATTGGTATTGTTTGAAACAAAAATAAAATTCTAGGTAAAATATTCATCTTAATTGTTGAAATTCTCCCTATTAATGACAATTGCAAGTTTTCCCACTTCTTCAAATCTGTAGTTATCTGTTGTTTAAGTTTAATATAATTATTCTCCTTTAATATGCTACATCTTGTTGTCGAATATATCCCCAGATATTTAACCTTATTTGTAACTTGAATTTTCAAAAGATCTGCCAGTTCTTCTCTCTGTCTCAATAGCATGTTTTTTGTCAAAATCTTTGTTTTATCTTTATTTATTTTCAAACCAGCCACCTCTCCATATGTCTCTATCCTTTCCAATAACTTTGGAGCTGTTTCTAGCGGGTTTTCCAAAATAAAAGCTAAATCATCAGCAAAAGCTTGTAGCTTAAATTCTTCCTTCTTAATTTTCATTCCTTTTATGCTTTTATCATCCCTAATATTTCTATTCAACACTTCCAAGGTCAACACAAATAGCAAAGGAGATAGGAGACATCCTTGTCTTGTGCCTTTCCTTATATTAATAAAATCTGCAAGTTCCCCCTCCATCATTACCCTTGCTGTCTGTTTATTATATATGGCTTCTATTGCTTGAATAAATTTTTTAGCAAAACCCATCTGCTCCAATAGTAATAACATAAATCTCCAGTTCACGTTGTCAAATGCCTTTTGAGCATCTAGGAATATCAAAGCCATTTGCTTTTCAGGATGAGCCTCATAGTATTCCAAAGTGTCCAAGATTACTCTCATATTGTCTCTAATTTGTCTCTTTGGCAGAAATCCATTTTGATCTGGGTGAATAAAATTATTTAAATATTTTTAAGTCTTTCTGCTAAAATTGAAGCAAAGATTTTATAGTCTGCATTCAATGAAGAAATAGGTCTATAATTCTTAATTTGCAGTGGGTCAGTCTCTTCCTTCGGTATAAGTGTAATATAAGCCTCTGACCATGTTTTGAGTATCATCTTTTTTAACATAACTTCATTCATAACTTCTAACAATGGGATACTCAATGATTCTTGAAATGTTTTATAGAATATGGAAGTCCATCTGGACCCGGTGCTTTCCCATTATTTTGTCTCTTAAATGCTTCATTTAGTTCCATCATTGTTATATTGCTTTCTAGCATTTATTCAGTTTCTTTGGATATCTTCGGTAAATTAGCTTCCTGTAAATACTGTTTGACTTTTTCCTCATCAATATTCTCTTGTTTATATAGTTGCCCATAAAAATCTCGTATAATTTCTTTTTTCTCCTTATTCCCATAACAAACTTGGCCTTGTTCATCTATTAACTTCAATATTTTTCTTGATTCCTTCTCTTTTTCAATTTATATGCTAGCCATCTACCTGGTTTATTTGCATCTTCAAAATAATTCTGTTTAGAGTTTCTGATTTTCTGTGCCAATTCTTCTTTCTCTATTAATTCCATTTTATGTTCAATTACATCCAGCTTCAATTTAATATCCTTTTTCTGTGGCATTTTCTGTAATTCTTTTTCAAGACTTTTATACTCATCTTCCAAGGCCTTAGAAGCTTGCCTTTTCCTAATATTCTTTTTTCTTGCATAATCTATTATCAAACCTCTAGCGTATGCCTTCATTGTATCCCACACATTCTGCGTTGAAGTATCTTCTTTTTTATTTTCTCTGAAGAAAAAAGCCAATTCCTTCTCCATCCATTGTATAAAATCTTTCTCCTTTAAAATAGTATTATTTAATGTCCATCTCGATCTTTTTTTTTTTTTGTCCCTTCCATTTAATTGTCATTGGGCTATGATCTGCCCAAGTACTTGTTTCAATATTTGTTTCTTGAATATTGGATATTAATTCTGTTGAGATCCAAATCATATCTAATCTGGACCATGATAAATATCTAATTGAATAAAAAGTATATTGTTTAGCTTTAACATTTCTTTTTCTCCAAATATCTTTTAAAGTTAATTCATGTGTCATTTTAAAAAAAAGATTTAGGAAGAGTCTTTCTATTTTGCTTTGTTGTTGTTGCTATATAGTCCAATTTATTGTCCACAATTCCATTGAAATCTCCCATCATAATTATATTAACATAGTCCAGTCCAATTATTTTCATGTGTAGCTTTTTATAAAACTCTTCTTGTTTATCATTCGGAGCATAAATTGCAATCAAGAGTATTTTTGTATTATTATCTATTATTTCTACCATTAATACTCTTCCATCTTCATCCGTGTAGATCAATTTTGCTGGGATAGCCTCTTTAATATAAAGAACCACTCCTCTTTTTTTACATTGAGTCAAAGAAGTAAATATTTTCCCCAATTTTGGCTGTACTAACAATTGTTCATGTTGTTTTTTAATATGAACTTCTTGTAGACAAATTATATCAAATTTTAATTTCTCTAATTTATGAAAAGTTTTCCTTCTTTTAACAGCTGAATTAAGTCCATTTATATTCATTATAATCAGTTTTTTTTCTTCCATGATTATGCTTTATATTTAGGTCTAACCGCTCTCGTGGATCTCACTTCACGCTGTTCTTTGCTATCCACCTTTCCCCCTACTGCTCCTTTCTCTTTTTCAGTCTCCAGTTGTTCCTCTTGAAACTCGATTAATGAGACCTCTTTCTCTACCTCTTCTCTTCTTCCTCCAAAAAATTCTGCATGGAAAAGTTCTGCTTTCTCAATTGAATCAATTCTATATCTTTGCTCTTGCCACCTAAACATTAGTCCTTCTGGAATCAGCCATCTATAATTCATTTCGTTTTCCAACAGCATTTTGGTCAGAAATCGATATTCTCTTCTCATCTCTCTCACTCTTCTGGGTATTTGTTTTAAAACCACAACCTCTTTACCTTTGTATTTCAATGTTTTCTCTCTTACTACTTGTAATATTTGCGTTTTAATGGATTTTTTGGTAAATCTAATATGGACTTCCTTGGGTAATTTATTTCTCATCGCATACCTTGTATAGACTCGATATACCTCATCTATTCCATCCATCATCTTTTCCTCTGTAATTTCCAAAGCATCTGCCAAAATTTCTATCATTATCGCTGCCAAATTTTCTCCTTTTTCCTCTTCTATATTTTGAAATCTAAGGTAAAATTCTGACCTTTCCCTCTCCCACCTCAACATCCCACTTTTTTCTTGTTCTACCGCTGTCAATCTACTGTTAATATTTCCAATCTTCTCCTCTCTTTGTTTTCCTTCTTCCTCAATTTTTTGGAATCTCTCCTCATACTTGACCATCATCTGTTTAATGTTTTCCACTTTTTCGTCAGTCTTCTCTATTCTTTGTTCAATATTTTCTGTTCTTTGTTCAATATTTTCTGTTCTTTGTTCAATATTTCCTGTTCTTTGTTCAATGATGTCTGATTTTGTCTTGAGATCTTGGATTCCTTGCATAATCATCTGTAAAGTTACTCTTTCTTGTTCCTTATCTTGCTTCAACATTGTCTGAATTAAACGTTGTCCTCCAGCTGGTGAGGAAGCAGAGGTAGAAGTAGAAATGCCAGATGGTATTGGTTTCCTGCTCATTTCAATGCTTCCAAAGCTTCAAATTCTTTTTGACTTTTAATCCAACTGGTAGAGCAGCCAATTTTAATCCAAAATGGAAAACTCCAATAATAAAAGGCACGAAACCAAAAAAGAAACAGGAAAAAAGGAAGAAGAAGAAGAAGAGTTTGCAGCTGCTTCTTCCTTTTAACTGCTCCTGGGGGTGTGACCTGATTGGCTGGGGGCTTGGCTGTGTTCTGATTGGATGGGGGGGTGTTCTCATTGGTTGGGGGTTTGGCTGTGTTCTGATTGGTTGGGGGTTTGGCTGTGTTCTGATGGGCTGGAGGCATGTTCTGTTCAGGTGGGGGCTTGATTGTGCTCAGGTTAGTCTTAGTTGCTGGAGGGTTTGAGCTGGTGAGCTGTGATCTTGCTGTTTGGCTTCGAGTTCGTAGTCGTGCTGCATCTTCATGGTGGAGGTCAGTTCGCTTCATGTATGGCTCAGAGTATGTATGGCTTCATGTATGGCCCCTACTAATGAGAACACACCCCCACCCAATCAGAACACAGCCAAGCCCCCACCCAATCAAGTCACACCCCCACTAGCAGTTAAAAGGAAGAAGCAGCTGCAAGCTCACATCACTCTGAGAAGCACAGAGCTGAAGACCAAGCCTGAAGATGATGAATGAGACTTCATCGAAACGTTGCCTAGATACTTCCAATCTTAGGTGGGAGAAAACCCGAATAACCAAAGATCCATATATATATATATATATATATATATATATATATATATATATATATATATATATATATATATATATATATGTGTGTGTGTGTGTGTGTGTGTGTGTGTGTGTGTAAGAAAGCACACTGCACTTTATTTATTTATCCAAGGCTCTTGTTATGACTCTCTTCTCCAGCAGCTTCAAAGCCAAACCTCAAGTGTTGAACTATTGATAACAGTCCAGGAAAGCACCTGCAATAATATTTTGCTGTGCTCTCCCTCTATCTTATCACGTTAAAATGTCCTTGAGAAGAGGTCTTTTTGCAATTCTCTCCAATTCAAATAAAATACTTTCAAGCCTCTAGTTGGCAGTGTTGCAATGTTTCTTAATGCTCTTCCTCCCCCCCAGCCAGAAAAAAGGAGCAATATATACAGAAAAAAAAAATAGCCAAAGGGAGCCTCTATCCTAAAGAAAGTTAAAAAATCAAAGGGAGCATAAATATATATATAAGAGAAAATTCAATCCGGTTACCTACAAAGTCACACTAAAGTCCCCCCCAAAAAATATAAAAAAAAAGAAAAAAAAAACCCTAAGCCTCAATTTGACATCACTTTAAAAAACGCTGCTCAGACAGTTTCAGTCAAAAAAAAAAAAAGTCTCACAGATTTCTTCTTTGTTCAGGATGCCTTTCCAACCTCAGCGAATTTACAACACAAAAGAGTTTTTCTCACCTAACCGTCACACTTCTTTCCAGCCTCTTTCTTTCCGGAGCTGTCCCGACTTCAGCAGCTATGGAGGCTGCCTCTCCGCCGCCAGCAAAAGGGCTTCTCCCGGATCAAACCAGAGTTTGATTCAATTTCTTGATGACTGCATCTGTAGTGGTAGTCTTCATTTTGTTAACCTCGAGCCAGTTCGAGTAGGCGTCTACTGTAATCAGGAAAGTATGTCCTTTTGTAGGTCCTGCGAAATCGATGTGGATGCAGGACCTTGGACCTCTGGGCATTTCCCATTCAGCTGGTGGTGCTTTCGGTGGGGCCGAGCGTGTTTCTTGGCATTTGCTACAGGTGGCAACCCAGGCTTCAATTTGTTTGTCCATACCTGGCCACCAGGCGTAGCTCCTTGCCAGTGCCTTCATTCGTACGATGCCTGAGTGTCCATCGTGGAGTAAATTTAGAACTTTCCTTTGTAGTTTAGTTGGTATGACCACTCAGTCTCCCCACAACACGCATCCTTTTTGGGAGAAAAGTTCTGTTTGTCTGTTCTTGAAGGGTTTAAAGGTGTCGTTAGGTTCAATTTCTGGCCATCCCCTCTCCACCCAGCTAAGAACCTGTGCCAAACATGCACCTTTTTTTGTTTCCAAGGCGATGTCTTGTGCTGTTAGTGGAGGTGAGGAAAGCTTCTCAATTTGTAGCATTGATAGTGTGGGAGCTGGGTCATCTAGAAGTTCTGGCAGTGGGAACGGCTCAAAGCATCTGCATGGAGGATGGTTTTTCCTGGCCGGTATCTCAACTGGTAGTCGTAGACTATGGCTAAGAACTCCAACCATCATGTCATCCTTGGAGATAGGATATGAGGAATTGGTTTGTCCCCTGCCAAGATGCCAAGTAATGACGTATGATCTGTGATGATGGAAAAGGATCTTTCATACACGTACTCGTGGAAACTTTTGATTGCAGATACAATAGCGAAGGCTTCTTTATCTAAGTGACTATAGTTTCTCTCTGTTTTGGACAAAGTTCTAGAAAAGAACGCAATAGGCGCCTCTGTACCGTGGCTCAGGATGGCTCCTACCCCAAAAGGTGAGGCGTCACAAGTCACAGTTAATGGAAGTGTCTCATTATATTGGATGAGTACTGCATCCAAAGTTAAAAGGCCTTTTACTTGTTGGAAAGCCTGCTCCTCCTGACGCCCCCAAAACCAGGAAGCCTTATTGTTGAGGAGTCTATGTAGGGGTTCAGCAATGGTCGCCTTCTGGAGCAGGAAGATGTTAGAAAAGTTAATGAGACCTCCAGGAAGGCTTGGAGGTCTGTTTTGTTCTTTGGTCTTGGGGCATTTTTAATGGCAGCCAATTTCTTTTCAGTAGGGTGAATTCCATGTTTGTCAAGAAGGTAACCAAGAAATTCAACCCTCTCAGTGCATAACTGGCACTTTTCCCTCTTAACCTTGAGGCCCGTGTCTTTGAACCATTGTAGAACAGTTCTTAGGCATTTTTCTAACTGACTTCTTGTAGGGACGGCTATCAGTATGTCATCGAAGTAAGGCACAACCCCTTTGATGTCTTGTAGCAACCTTTCCATCAAACTTTGAAAAATGCCAGGTGCTACGCTTACTCCGAACTGGAGTCTGTTACACTTGAAGGCACCTCTGTGCATAACTATGGCTTGGGCTTCTGCGGTTTCTGTGTCTACTGGCAACTGTTGATAAGCTTGGGACAGGTCAAGCTTTGCAAATATTTTTCCACCCCTAAGTGAGTGAAGTAGGTATTGGACCACGGGTACCGGATAAGGGCTCTGTTATAACGCACGGATTAGGGTAGCCTTGTAATCCCCACAGATTCTCAAAGATCCGTCAGGTTTTATTGGGGTTACAATTGGGATCTCCCATCAGGCGTGATTGATGGGTTCTAGCACGCCTTGTGCAATTAATTTGTCTACTCATCAATTTTTGGTTTGAGAGCAAAGGGAACTCGGCATGGCTTTAGGTGAATGGGTGCGATATCAGGGCAGAGATTAAACGAGATGGGGGACCCCTTGTACTTGCCTAATTTTTCAGTGAAGACTTCTTGAAAGTCACGGATGAGGGCCACCTCCCAGTCTTCATCTACAGTCTTGTTGATACCTGCCATTTTGATTCCTAATGGCATGAACCATTGTAGACCCAATAAGCTGGGCCGGTCTCCGTCAACAATAGTGAGAGGTAGTATTGTGGTATGGTCCTTGAAGGAGACCTGGACATGACTGGAACCAATGACCAGAATTCAGTTGCCCTGGTAGTCTTTTAATATAAGTCGCTGCATGCTGAGATCCTGGTGGTGGATGTCGGGAATCAGCTGCTTAAGGGTTTTCCAGGAGACCATGTATAGGGAAGACCTGGAGTCCACTTCCATGATGCATGGACGATTTTCAATGGTGACCTTTATCCAGATTTTCTTTGCATCTAACGATGAAGCGTGGCCGATGGTAATGGTCTGATATACCTCTTCTCATCTGGTTATGCCAGTAAACATCCGGTTTCTGTTGCACTGTCTCCACTGGTTGTTTGGGTGGTCCTGATTTGTGGGTGGGGTGCCTGTTGATTGTCGGAAGTTGTTTCCTTTCCTCTTGGAACTGGATCCTCTTTTGTTCCGGCACACTTTAACAATGTGCCCTCTTTTTTCACAGGAGCGACAAATGGCATCTAGGAACCCACATTCGGATCGTGGGTGGTTTCCCCCACATCCGGCGCATTGGAAATCTGTTTTGCGGCCTCGCTTGTCTCATTGGTTGTGCTTTGACCTGAGACTGTTGACTTCTTCCTCCTCACTATCCGATGAGGAATCGATGTCTTCATGGTGGGTGGCCGATGTGTATTTTTCTGATGAAGTTGACGGGTCACTGGTGAGTCGGCGGCTGGTCCCATTCGCTCTGTGCATTCATGCT
Source organism: Hydrophis major (assembly GCA_033807585.1). NCBI lineage: Eukaryota > Metazoa > Chordata > Lepidosauria > Squamata > Elapidae > Hydrophis > Hydrophis major. The sequence continues at coordinate 159,197,869 of CM066329.1, forward strand.
GCTGATTTACGGGTGGCTTCAGCTGCAGTAGCATCTGCTATGGCATCTGCGAGGGTGATATCTTCTTTTGCCATAATCTTGCTTTGGATAGTAGAGTCTCTTAGACCAAGGACAATCCAATCTCTCATGGCTTCCTCTAGATTTGTGAAGCCACACAATCCACCCAAGTTTCTTAGGTCAGCTACAAAGTCCCTGATGTTCTCACAATCACGTTGATTCCTCTGGTAAAATTCATGTCTTCAAATGAGGGTTGGAACTGGCGGAGTGTAATGAGCAATGAGTAATGAAGGATGGGAGCAAGGGTATCCCAGTCCATCGTTTTGACTTCAGCTGGTTTGGCAAGTGCCTTTGCCATTTTGAAAACAGCGGATCCGCAGTGCATTAGGAAAACCACACATTTCTTGCTAGACATGGCATCCTTCAGATTATTTGACTCCAGGAACATTTGGAACCTGTCCATATACGAGTCCCAGTCTTCACTGGCTGGATCAAACGGGGTGGGTGGTATAGCACTACTGGCCATTCTGCCGTTGTCTGTGCGCCATCAGCCACATGCTCTGTTAATATTCTGTGAGTGCTCAGTCAGCTCTATCATCTCCGTATCCCATCCTCATCACCAGTGTTATTCTGGGTGGATGGGCACAATAACGGAGATGAGACGTCGGATAGTAACTTCAACTCTTTATTAGTGACTTCTAATCAGAGCAAAAAAGCCTGGCTGCAGCAGCTCCTTTTATAGAGCTCGCTGCTGCTAAAGCGTTCAATGACAAGGATGTAAGCTTGCCGCGCTTGGGTTGCCCAATCGCGGCAGCCTGTTCACCAGCCAATTGGATTAGCCCGGAGCGACCAATCACAAACTGCTGTTAGCGCACCAATCAGGTTTGCAGGATTACGAGCCTGCTAGTCCGGAACACTATAGATAATAAAGTCTTATACAAATTATAGCTAGGTTAATGGATCTTTCATGTAATGGGGATCTAAGGTAACAACATCTCAATAGCTTTTCTTAACTGACGATAGTATAATTTTTATTTTCCTGCATATTGTCTTTATGCCTTACCCTCCTTAAATTATGATTCTTAAGTGTAATACAATCCCAAATTGAGTTATGAACCTTTATCTAGATCATTTTTCTATCTATAGCTGTTATTACTTGTTTTGCTTTAAAGATTTGGTCATCTAGAGCAGAGGTCGCCAACCTTTTGGACCTCAGGGACCACCAAACTCATAATTTTAAATCCCAGGGACCACTAACTGGTTCTGTGGATGTAGCCTAATTTGTGAGTGTGGCTTGGTGGTCATGTGACTGGCTGGGCATGGCTTGTATATAAATATTATAAATATTTATATAAATATTGATTTTTTTATTAAAAAAATAGCAACTTTTACTCAAAATCAGGCAAAGCAGGTAGGCAGACTGAGTTGCTCATAGAATCACAGATTCATTCAGAGATCTATCTATCTGCCATTGGCTAGGTCAGTCTGTCACATAAAATTTGCTTGCAAGCAAACTCACAAAATTAACTCACAAGACACCATATATGTAAATATTGATTTTTTTTTTATAAAAAGAGCAACTTTTATCCAAAATCAGGCAAAGCAGGCAGGCAGATTGAGTTGCTCACAGAATCATTCAGTGATCTATCTATCTGCCATTGGCTTCCTGAGTCTGTCACATAAAATTTGCTTGCCGTGAATCTGCACTGAATAATAGAAACTTCAGTCCTAAGGGAAGTTCAGCTTTGCTTAAAAGCAGAGCAGAAAATCTAAAGATTTGCTAGAAAGCAAGCAATCCAATTTCCTGCTTCCTAGCTAATCTTAATCTCCCAGCAGAACAGCTAATGATCGGGGAACAAAATGGAAAAATAGCAATTTAGCAGGCAAGTTTGCTAGGTAAGAAGTGAGTGGGTGGGGAGGGTTCCTGCGGATCAAGGGGAGCGGCGCAGCTTTGTGTTTCTGTGCAGCCTGGATTAATTGCTTTGGGGGGTGCTCTGGGGATGACATTTCTCTGTGGCCCACCAAAATTCAAAATCTACCAGTTGGCGACCACTGATCTAGACTAACATTTTTATTGTAAAGATTTAAAAAGTATACATATTATGATTCAGCACTGAAATATCACCTAGAGTTAAAATTAAAGCAAAACATGAAGACTTCTCCATTGATAAAATAGGTTTCTTTAAAATAAAATCACAAATATCATATATCTCATAAAGTTTCCAGGTATCTTGGGAAGTTCCAGGTTAGATATATATTTTTAAACAGAAGTAATTAGTGACAAATTTCACAAGGCCTTTGATACAAAATTATTGCTTCACCCCTGCTGTTTTTCTTAAATGAGATGTTTTAAACCAAGATTATAGGTTTAGATGAACATTGAAAAACAACCCATCTTCTTGTGTATTTCCTAATTTGGGACCTTGTCAACCTAGGCTAACCCACTTGGTTGACAACATTTCATGATGCTGATAAATACCACTGAGTATTCTATCATTAAAACTAATCAACACTCTTTAACATCTAAAACAGAAGCAAGCTATATAATGATTGGGTTTTAAGTATCTTTCACCTTAAAGCTGTAGGTAATTTTATGCTTTTAGAGAAACAAATCCAAGATATCCTTTAGGGAATGGATGAGCTTTTCAAATAATTCACAGAAAGCCCCAAAAATTAAACAATGAGACGGTACATAAATCGCTTCATGAAGGAAGCCTGGAGAACCTCGAGGTGAGGGATGCACTAGGACAACAATGCAGGAGAGTGAGGGAACCAGAAAATGAGAGAACCCAAGCTGCCACCCTGGACCCAGCGGAGATTGACCAGGCAGAGGGACAAGCCGAAGAACCAGGAGCCATACCAGGTACCCGATCCCTAAATACCCTGGATCAGGGGATTAACCCTGGCCAACCCAGAGACATCCAACTTCAGAGGAAGATCCCACCCTTGGGGGTAAAATTTGATGGAGACCCCCCAGAAACTGGGATTTTTCCTGGCACAAGTGCTTACCTACATGCAAGAATATGGGTGAGATTTTCCAACCCGGGGTCTGAGTACAAATCATCACCCTGGCCCTTGAAGGAGCATCAGTCAGATGGATGGTGATGCTCCACAATGCCAATGCCCCAGAATTAAGGAACCTCGATTGCTTCATGATGGCCTTACGCCACTGCTTTGAGGACCCCCTCACTGATAGAAAAGCCCGTGACCACTTTAGAGTCATAAAACAAGGCCGTCGCCCAGTAGCAGAATACACTGAAGAATTTCATGACATGGCCAGCCAGGTAGACTGGCCAGAGGATATCCTAGCCTGTTGGTTCAAAGATGGACTAAATGATGACCAATACACTGCCTTCCTGGCCCATGGAGCTCCAAACTTGTTGCAGAATGGTACATGATGGCAGGGGAAGCGGAGATAGACATGACTCAAAACTGGTATCGCAGTGGCAAGTCTTGGAAAAGATCCCCACCTCTGGGGAAATGGGAAGTCTTCAAACCCCAATCCACCATGACTCCATGAATGTCTAGTTGCTTTAAGTGTGGAAAGGAGGGACACCGTGCAGCAGAATGCTGTTTGAAGACCCCTGCCAGAAAGCTAGACCACCCAGCAGGGCGGAAACTCGGAACACCCAGCCCTCGAGGAAAGGAGACTGGCCTGAGGGGCCGAGTAGATGTGGGACTCCAATCCCCCACCAACCCAGAAGATCCCCCAATGATCCGAGGGGATCTGAGCCAGTCTGAAAGTGATCTGGAAGATAACCTGCTGGTAAGCAATCCAATTGAACAAATTACCCTACCCCTGAGACTCTTTATCCCCAGCCGAGGGAAGGGGGAGGAAGTTGCAGCGATGCTGGATATGGGATGCACCCGAAGCCTAATAACTCCCTCCCTTGCAGAGAAATTGGGGATCCAACTGAAAGAAATGGAAAATCCCATTGCTTTCTGCCAATTAGATGGAACTATAGGAGGGGGCGGCAGCCAGATTTACCATAGAACCATTAAAAATAACACTAGGGAACCACAGGGAAATGCTCACATTCATTGTAGCCCCAGGAATGGAAGAGCCGCTAGTTCTAGGTCTCACATGGCTGTGGAAATGGAATCCAAAAATAAATTGGAGGACAGGAACCATACAATTCCAGAGAGACATAATATCTGCAAATAGCTCAGAGGAAAGGATAAAAAAGGGACAAAGAACAGAGAATCAGCCATGACCAGACAGTCGGCTGAATTCATTAACATCCCCAATGAGTACCAGGACCTGGCCCAAGCATTTAGTGAGGAAGCTTATGATGAACTCCCACCCCATTGCGCCACAGACTGCGCTATCAAAATCCTACCAGGGGCTAAATTCCCAAAACCACAAATGTACTGCATGTCCCCCAGAGAACTGAAAAAACTCAGAGCATTTATCGATAAAAATTTAAAAAGAGGTTTCATTAAACCTGCCCGACCAAAAATAGCTGCTCCAGTGTTATTCTGCGAAAAGAAAGATGGCTCAGCATGCTTGTGCATTAATTACAAAAAATTGAATGCAATTTGCTTAGAGAATATGTATCCACTCCCCCTCATGAAGGACAAGTTAGCCCACCTCTCAAAAGGATTTTTTTTTCAAAGTTAGACCTATGAGAGGCATATTACAACATCAGAATAAAGGAAGGGGATGAATGGAAGACAGCTTTTAACACACCATTGGGATGCTACCAATTTAAAGTGCTCCCCTTTGGACTGCAAGGAGCGCCTGCCATGTTTATGCAATTGATCAATGAAACCCTTCATAAATTTTTATATAAAGGGGTTCAAATGTACCTTGATGATATTTTAATCTACACAGAAAAGATGGGAGAACACATCAAGCTACTCCATGCAGTCCTCACAAAACACTTAGATGCTAAACTATACGCAAAACTCTCCAAAGGCGAATTCCACCAAGAAAAAATTGACTATTTGGGGTATAGAATATCCCATGAGGGAATAGAGATGGACTCACAGAAAGTAAAACCTGTACTGGACTATGACCCACTGCACACCCACAAACAACTGCAAAGCTTCCTGGGATTTGTGAACTTTTATCGCCAATTCATTCCAGCTTTTGCAAACATTGCCCTCCCTATCATGAACTTGCTTTGTCACTTAGGAGCAACTGTTATGGACTAAGCCAACGCAGCAATACAACCCTCAACAACTTTACTTTACAGCAGGCTTGTAATCCTGCACTTCTCATTGGCCCATAGATAGCGAGTCATGATTGGTCATTTTGGCCAGTCTGATTGGCTGTTAACAGGGCCACCTAATTGGACGCTCAATTCATTGGTTGTTTTGACAGCAGCCAGCTCTATAAAAGAGCTGCTGCTGCCCAAGTATTTTGCTCTGTTCTTTCTTGTTAATAAAGAGTTGAAGTCACCGTTCAATGTCTCATCTCCGTTCCTTGCGCCCATGCCCAGGACTTAACACTGGCGACGAGGATGGGATACGGAGACGATAGAGCTGACTAAGTACGCATTGAACAAGACAGAGCACGTGGTGAAAGAGCGCACGCAACAAATGGCAAGATGACCAGTGGTGCCATACTACCCACTCCATTCAACCCAGCAACTGAAGACTGGGACTCATATATAGATCACTTCCAGATGTTCCTGGAGACCAACAATTTAAAAGATGCTATGCCTGGCAAGAAACGAGCAGTGTTCCTGACTCATTGTGGCCCCGCCTTTTTCAAAATGGCTAAAGCACTAGCAAAACCGGTGGAAGTGAAAACCATGGATTGGGATACCCTCGCCCCAATCCTCTGGGCCCATTACGCACCTGCAGTACCTACACTGATACAAAGACACGAATTTTACCAGAGGGACCAACGGAAGGACGAGAGCTTTGGAAATTTTGTAGCTGACCTCCGGAACCTAGGAGGCCTTTGTGGTTTTGCAAACTTAGAGGAAGCCCTAAGAGACTGCATAGTTCTGGGATTAAATGCACCATATGTGCAGAATAAGCTGATGGCGAAAGATGACATCAGCTTTACAGATGTCATCACCGACGCTACTGCCGCAGAAGCAACGAGGAAGTCAGCCGCTCGAATACGCCAAGCGAACGCACTGCTTCACCAACTCGCCAATGAGATCCCACTTGCCACTGAGAAGCACGCTACCACTACCCACCACGAAGACCTCGAGTCATCCTCAGATAGTGAGGAAGAGGAGGTCAACCAGCTCCACTCGGAACGAGAGCAAAGGAAGCAGAGACATCCGCGCCAATGTGCTGGTTGCAGGGCAAACCACCCGTGATCGGACTGCAAATTCCTCAACGCACTCTGCCGTACCTGCAGAAAAAGAGGCCACATCGCGAAGGTCTGCAGAAGCAGATGAGAGTCCAGTCCCAACCGAAGGGAGAACAACCTCCGTTGGGAGATAGGCAAATCTCCTGAGAACCGGGAAATCTGAACCACCAATGGAACAACCACCACCACTACTACAGAAACCAAGCACCTGCCTCTTTAACGAGATGAGAAGAGGCCCACCAAACCATTATTATCGGCCACGCTTCATCATTTGATGCAAGAAAGATCCGCGTAAGGGTTACTATTGAGAATCGACCGTGCGTGATGGAAGTCGATTCGGGATCATCCCTAGCAATGGTATCCTGGAAAACCCTCAAACAGTTGGTCCCTGCCATCTGCTGCCAGGACCTCAGCAGGCAACAAATCATCCTGAAAGGCTACCAGAGAAACAGAATTCCAGTTGTTGGTTCCAGCCACATCCACGTCCTTTAAGGACCGCACAGCGACGCTTCCCCTGACTGTCGTCGATCGTGACCGACCCAGCTTGTTAGGGTTACAGTGGTTCACCCCACTTGGGATTGAACTAGCCGGCATACACCAAACCAGAAGCGATGACTGGGAAGAGGCTCTCATCCAGGAATTCCAGGACGTGTTCACAGGAACATTAGGCAAGTACAAGGGGACCCCTATATCATTTAATCTCAGCCCCGATGTAGCTCCCATTCGGCTTAAGGCTCATCAGGTACCTTTTGCCTTAAAACCGAAGATTGACAAGCAGCTAGATAAACTGATAGCCCAGGGCGTATTGGAACCGATTGACCACGCCCGCTGGGAAATCCCGATAATAACGCCCATGAAGCCAGATGGTTCGTTAAGAATTTGTGGGGATTACCGGGCCACCCTAAATCATGCTCTTCAACAGAGCGCTTACCCAGTACCAGTGGTTCAACACCTTCTTCATTCCCTGGGTGGCGGAAAAATATTTGTGAAACTGGACTTAGCTCAGCCGTACCAGCAACTCCCTGTAGATGCAGCAACTGCAGAAGCCCAGACAATAGTTACACATAGAGGCTCTTTCAAGTGCAATAGACTCCAATTCGGAGTAAGCATGGCGCCGGGCATTTTCCAAAGTTTAATGGAGAGACTATTACAAGGCATAAAAGCCGTCGTGCCTTATTTTGACGATGTCCTAATAGCTGCCCCCACTAAAGAGTTATTAGTACAACGACTCAGAAAAGTTCTTCAGAAATTTAAAGACGCTGGTCTGAAGGTCAAGAAAGACAAGTGCCAACTTTGTACGGAGAGAGTGGAGTTCCTGGGATACCTTCTCGACAGACAGGGAATCCACCCCATGAAAAAACTAACCGCAATCAAAAAAGCTCCAAGACCTAGGAATAAGACAGACCTCCAAGCCTTCCTGGGACTCATTAACTTTTATAACATTTTCTTGCCCCAGAAGGCAACCGTAGCCGAGCCCCTACATAGACTTCTCGATAAAAAGGCTTCCTGGGTCTGGGGACAGTGTGAAGAGAAAGCGTTCCAAGGGGTAAAAGATCTTAACCTCAGATGCTGTATTAATGCAATACAACGAGACTCTACCTTTGACGGTTACCTGTGATGCCTCACCATTTAAATTTTTTTTTTTTTAAAAAAATTAGGGCTAACTATAACTTCAACAACATGTTAGGCAAGTGTTCTCTGAGCTTGTTTGTTTGCTTGCAGACATTTAATTAATGGACAAGGTAACATCAATGCTAGTGAGTATGGGGTTTGCTTCCTGTTTATATACAGTAATTTGCCCTGCCAGTTTTGGTGGGCACCGGTTTTCTCCTTGGTAGTTCTTTGATTAGGTATTGTTTTCTGCTAATTGTTTGTCTGGTATTAATCCCTTCTTATCTGGATGTTGGTTGCTGGAAAAGGAAATGTTCTGATCTTTCTTGTTTCCTTTTTATCCTTTTTATTGTTTCTTTTGAATGCGTGTAAGTATGATTTATCTCTATATGTCTATTGAGGCTGATTGTCTGAATGCCAAGCTGTTGCCAATCTAGGCAAGGAGCAAATAAAAGTCTTCTATTTATGGATCTTATAGGATGCACTATAGGGATATCTGGCAAATTGAATTATATCTATCCCTGTTTGAGATCCACTGAAAATGTTGAAATGAAAAAAAAGAACAATTGAAAGATGTACTTTATTTTAAATATATAAAATCTTAGATCCTCAGTTCAGATTGGGATGCGCTGATGACTCTCCTATAAGAACATAAATAAAGAGAAATATCTCTTTCTTTATATTTATATTATAAAGCCACATGGAAACCATATAAAAAATGAAATCCAATACATCTTAATAGTCTGTAAAGTCAGGACCATGAGAACCCTTTCTGATTTCCTGGATACTGAAGCAAGCCATCTTCTCAGAATACTCCATCATACTTATAATTCTAATCCATTCCCAGTCTCTCCTTGTTTTAATCTCCTCTACAATAACTAAAATATCTGCTCTGATAATAACAAAGTCAAGCCTTCCTTCATATTTTTTGTAAATAGCACATAATTGAAGGGAGTCGTATGTATGACATTCATCAGTTCAAGAGCAGACGTGTAAATCAACTAAAATGAGCATAACATTCCAAATTAGTCCATGGTGCTGCATTAATTTGAGAGTTGTGGATAATAATAGTCCAATGTTCTTCAATTCTTTTACAACAACCTAACCCTCCTCTCCATATGATTAACCTATCTCTAATCATTTTATTTTTTACAAATGATCAAACTAATTTACTGAGAGTTGAAATGCTACTTTTTGTTTGCTTGCTTGCTTCCCTAATGGGCTTTTAAACTTTCAGTTCATCTATTTCAGCAGAGTGTTAAAAATGTAACAGTTGATGTAACTGTAACTTTTAATGATGCTTTCATATTCCTCAAAACTCCAGTAAAATGTTGGTTCTGACATGCTTCTTCGGGTTCAGTCAATGAAAGGCTTGTTTCTGCACAGCTTCTTCATGTTAACATTTATTTTTAATATAAATATTATTGCTCTATATAAAGACAGATTCACTTAAAATGTTCCAGAGCAAGATGATAGCCCAGAAGCTGTATGGGATTGAGACCTGGAGGAGTGATTAGAAGGTTATTGCCCAAGTGGAAATCATCCAAACCAACTTCATAAAGAATATTTGGATTTTTCCAAGAATACCCTCACTGCCTATTTAATGATGGACGTTGGGCTACTTTCCTTTGGCTTTGGAATACATCTTGCATTGTTGGGGCACTACAAAAAATTAGAAAGCCTTCAAGAATCTCACCTTGCCAAACTCTGTTGTTTCCATTACACAGTTGAGAATCAATTACCCAAACATTTGTCACTCAATTTGTTAAGTGAATTTTGCCCCATTTTATAACTTTTCTTGCCACATTTGTTAACTGAATCACTGTAGTTGTAAAATTGGTTATTAAGTGAATTTGGCTTCTCCATTGACTTTGCTTGTCAGAAAGTCACAAAAAGTGATCACATTACCCTGGGTCACTTCAGCTATCATAAATGTGAGTCAGTTGTCAAGCATCCAAATATAAAACATATGACCATGGGGATGCTGCAATGGTAATAAGTGTGAAACAATGGTCATAAGTCACTTTTTTCAATGCTGTTGTAAGTTCAGTCACTAAATGAACTGTTGCAAATCAAAGACTACCTATAAAGATGTCACAGCAATTCAACTATCCAAATTTTCATTTTGGAACCCTTTCCTTATTAAAAGCATATTACCAGTGTTCCATGAAGAAGAGTTTTAACAATCTTTCACCTGCGGACCATGTCCTCTGCTCATCTTGAAGGAAATTTTCTAAGTGTCTATTAAACAACCCTTTTTTTAAAGATCTTAGGATGTTGGTCAGGTGAAGGACATTATCCATGATGTCCTCCACTGTCCCATTTGCAAAGAGATCAGGGCTGAATTATTGTTGATAGGTGACGCTAAGAATTCAGACTTTGAAAAACTGAAATTTTCTAGCAGATGTATCCCCGACTGCCAATAGCAAATCTGCTAGTTTTTCTCTGTAGTCATTCAAACTTAAAATTAAACGCTTAAGCAATTAGTTGTAGCTTTGGCTTTTATTTTGCTATAACATTTTTGTATCCAACACTATGTTACAGTTTTATTCTTTTACTGTCATTTTATTGCATTTTTGCATGGTGATTACAATAAATTAAGTAAAGATAATGTTAACTAGGCCAACTAACTAATGTAATGAACAATTGTACAGGGAAGAGAGAAATTGTGTAAGAGGAGCAATTTCCCCCCTGAAAACTGGACAACTGTATCCAAGGGAAGACTAAAGTAAAAAAGGATAGTTTTTAATCAATGTTTCATTACCCACCAGGATAATTCTTTCTGAGGAAAAAAAATTTTTTTTGAAAAAAAGTTATCTTCCTTTGGAACCTTGACTTATCTGTCTTGATCAGCCTTTGAGTTTGCCTACTTTTGGCCTTACCTTTTACAATTCAGTCAAAAGAATGGCAATCCAGAAATATTTTCATTTCTTTTTTTAACACAACCTCAAGATACACCTAATACAGTAGCTAACTTGGCCCTGAAGGAATGCCTGCCCTGGTAAGTTACTCAATCACTGCTGAAAACAAGTGAAGAGCTGCAAAGTCTCTGTGGCTCTCTTCTGTAGCTTAAACTACTACAGTTGAGAGAAAATGTGACTTCTGTAACAGATGCTTTGAAAAGAGAGAAAGGCATAGAGCAATGCAGCAAATGACAATGTAAATTTGTTTTGGCTTCATTTCTTTTTCTTTCTTTAATCTTTCTTTCTTTCTTTTTTCTCCTTTCTTTTTCATTTACCCCAACAGTTTATTTTGCAAAGAATGCAAAGACATACATATACACAAATAATTTTGAAAAAATTAAATATTTATGAAAAGTAAAATATTTCTATTTGATAAATGAGATGGTTGAAAGCTTCTACATCCCCTTGTTTCAATTGTTTTCAGCTTGGCAATGTTTTCTCAGGTATAATTATGCAAAAATATATATTTCTTAACCAAGATTCTTTTTTGGACTTTAAAAATGTGTCTTACATTTTCAATGGTTTGGGACAACTTTTTATTTCTTCTGAAATGAAAAAGGAAAGAACAGAGGCAATCAGTTAATATTATCTCAAGTAATATAAATGGCTTGAGATACCCTTCATAAGATTAATTGCATTTCATTTGTCATTCGTAATTAAAGACAGATTTGAATTTAGTACACCTGTCACTTTCAATTTCAATATAGCCAGTCTTCAAATCCCTGTTCAAGAACCTTCGTATTATCTGTCATGATTAGATAATGTTATAAATTCGACCTCCAAGACAGTTTTTATATGTAGCACATATATATTTTCTAACATTTTTTCTCTTTATAGCTATTTTAAATATTGATACAAAAGATGGAAATATTAATTTAAACAGCACGTAGATCAAATTCTTTGAATCAAAGTCAAGGATCTTTTTTGTTGTTGTTGCTGAACATTTTTCTAAATATTAACTTTTGAAACAAAAAGCAGGTTTTGCATTAGAGTTTGATATTATTAAGTTCTACTTAGACCTTTGCTTAATTAAAAATCCACCGCTAATCCTGGAATCTTCCTCTGCTGACTGCTTCTTCTCTGCATGGGTTAGTCCCAATAACTATGGATATCATGCACATCCATAGTTATTTTTTTAAAAGATCTCAGCAACCAGTAGAAGGCAGCAAAAAGATACAGAACTCTCAGAAATGGTACACTTACCAATGAAAGCTTTTAAAAATATATTAACCTACAAGCTAATATCTTTATCAGTTATTGGGAGCTAACATACTTGGGTAAATAACAGAAAGAAATGTAGAGCCACAAAGCCCATAATGAGAAATTCCAAGAGATTAAACTGAAGAGAAGAACTGAGAAGACTTTTGTTCCCCCCAAAGGTTATGAACTGAGCAAATGAAAATGTGAAAAAGAGAAGTCTGTTTTTAATTATGATTATGAGGCTTAACTTCTTCAATCCAGGTCAAGTAAAATATTTTCATTATCTGATATATGGCAACGACATATACAGCAGGAGACAACCAACTTTGTAGAAGTTAAGAGACATGAAATCATGTTTTTTAAAGTAGTTATTTTGTGACTTTCTTTCAGATACTTTAAGCATGTTAATAAAGTCTTTTCTTCTCATATGTGTATATAAGGATCACTTTGTAATACATACATTAAAATCTTCTCAGATTATTATGTGGGGCTGGATGGCTTTGGATTTTCTGTTTTTTCCCTCATGTTTTTTAAAGAAAGGAACAATATTTCCCATCCACTCTCCATGTTTTCTCAATAATAATATTTGATGTTTTAACCAAGTTATCAGCTAATTTCTTTGAATGCCAGGCTGCAATTTATCTTGCTGCAGAGATTTAAAATTACTCAAAGTAGAGAAGTGTTGTCTAACCAAGTTCTTTTCAAACTCAAACTTCAATCCTGTGCCTTTATCTTACTCTCTACAATTTCCTGGTAAAATAAAATAAAATATTTTTTTTACTATAGAAGACTGAGCTAAAATAATAGTTGAATCTTTTTTTTTTCATTACCACTCACCTTTTTGAGTTATCAAGTTCTTTTAAGAAGCTGGTAGGCTGATTTCAAGACAGGTCCCACAGTAGTGTGTTACATATACCATATATCTGGCACCATTTACTACCTGTGCATCTACATTCTGCATCAGTTGAAGTTTATGAATGCTTTTGAGGGACAACCCCATGTAGATTGTGTTGCAATAGTCTAAAGGTTAGAACAGAGGTATAAGAGTATGAGTCACGGCGAACATTTTCTACATAACTAAGGAAGTTGTTTTTAAAACTGTTCTTAGCATTTTTTGTAAAACTCAATTCATTCTATAATATTTCTGATACCATCTATGCACTCACCTTGGAAACTTCATGCTTAAGTGGGGATTAGAATTCACAGTCTTTTGGTTTCTAGCATGGTCCTTAAACATTAGATCAAACTGATTCTTGTTGTATACGTATATTTAATATTGTAAATATTAGCATAATTGAGTCCATCTACCCTGATTCTGGTTATAGTCTCTTTCCTGGCTTTAGCATCTTTTTCAGAAATTAGTTTTTTAAATAATACATCTTAAGCAGGATGATTTGAACCTGGTCATTTGGGCTTCCAGAGGGAACCCTGGGATTATTTATTTGATGATCCTTTGTTCTTCTTGTTGTTTTTCTTGGCTGTCCACAGTATTTTCAGGAATCTTCTCTAATACAAAATTCAAATGCATCAATACTCTTTTGCAAATAGACAGAATGGTAAAAAAAAAAAAAAAAAAACACCTGTGTACACAATGAGACAAAATGTTGAAAAAGAAAATATGCACCAGAAAATAAAATGAACTACATTTAGGAAATGTTAAGGAAGATGTTCCTGAATTGTTCATATTGTCTAGTAGATGCCACTGAGATTGCAGATAAGAACAAATGTGGCAATTTCTTAGCAAAATTGACTTTACAGTGCTTTTATGTTTATTTTCTTAATTATTGTTGCATTTGGAAGTCACACATTATTTTGCCTATTCTGTATATCCTCTGGGACTTTTAGAAACCTTGAAAGCTGAATTTTTGCTTTGTGGAGAATGCATTCTAATTGCTACTTTGACAACGTATAATAACAGAAGAGCATCAGTGAATGGGAAAAAAAGGAGCAGAATATGCAATTATTATATAAAAAGCTTTTTTTTTCCCCCCCTGGGAGGAAAAAAGTGCACTTGCCATCTATGACCAAGGAAATGTTGAGCTCTGTATGTAAATTATTCCCCCTTTCGTGTTTATTGGAATGGATTGAACTTGAAATGACATTAAATAATTTTGATACTGTGTGGAGAAGAGATCAAGCAGTGTTCCAATATCTCAGGTATTGCCACAAAGAAGAGGAAGTCAAGCTATTCTCCAAAGCACCAGGACAAGAAGCAATGAGTGGAAACTAATCAAGAAGAAAAGCAACTTAGAACTAAGGAGAAATTTCCTGATAGTTTGAACAATTAATCAGTGGGACAACTTGTCTCCAGAAATTGTGAATGCTCCAACACTGGAAGTTTTTTAAAAAGATGTTGGATAATCATTTGTCTGAAGTGGTGTATGGTTTCCTACCTATGCAGGGGGTTGGACTAGAAGACCTTCAAGGTCCCTTCCAACTATGTTATTCTATTCTAAATGAAGTTCTATGACATACAGTGTTCCCAGGAGGTTTCCAGGTACTGTTCAAGGTGCTGGTCATCACCTATGAAACCCTCCATGATATTGAGTCAGAATATATGAAGAACCAGCTTTGTCCCATTATTTCTTCATGACAAAAAATGTAGCAGAGAAGATATTGTTCAAGATATTATCCCTTCTATCAAACAATGCTTAGTAAAGTCACTCCTTCTTGGTGGTAGTGAGATGCATAATGATGTAAATCATAAAACAAAACAAAGGAAGAAAGTACAGGCACTATTTCCTGTGTATTTGCCAACATGGGATACAATTATAAAATATCTTTGTGTGACACTATAGGTCCATTAGAGCAAGGGTTAGCAAACTTTCTCTGCATAGGACCAGACGTTATGCTGCTTTCACCATTTTCACTCATGCTGAGATGCTCATGTCTTTCGTTTGCAGGCTGGGAGAATATTTTGGGGACCACTGGCTAGATAATTTATGATGACAGGTCATACCTGGTCTATTGTCTCAATGTTGCCAAACCGTGCATTAGAGAAAATCAAGGAGATATACTTTTAGCTATTTCATAAAGAAATTAGCTTCAAATAATGATGGCTTCAGCTCATAATTTTTGGAAGGCAAAAGATGATTTTTTTTTTTATTTTTTTTTTTTTTGCCTACCAACTCTGCTCCCACAGAGTTTTAACAGTAGGTTTTACAGGCTAAGATTGATGGCATTCAATTTTACAATGCTACTGCAATTATGTCTGCTTAAGAACATTCTTTCAAGTTTGCTACTTTGTTCATTATTCTTCATAACAAAATCCAATGCATTGCTCTGTGGAGGGATACGAATCTCCCATGATATATAAAGTAAATGAGTCTGATTTCCTGTACTAAATATGCACCAAAGAACAATTCTTCCCTAGATAACATGATATAAACCAATAATGAAAAGCTACAATTTGGGACAAATAGGAAATACATTTTCTAGTTCATCTAGTTTTATTCAGATCAATAATCTCCTCAGTGGTTTTATTGCATTTATTTGTGTTTCTCTCTCTTTCTCCATCTCATTTTAAGTTTCTTTTTGAAAACAGGAAATTGTCTCCTGTTTGACAGATCAATGTCTTCCTGCATCTTGCCTACAGTAAGATTAGAATGAAAGTAGAACTACTTGATCTCTTATGCTGCATTTGACCCAAGATATTTCATATGTATTGCAATATATAGTAAGATAATGTACCGTATTTTGTGATGGCTACGTCAGGTTTTTTAAAAAGGCAGAAAAGAACAGGTATCTTCCTGTTTTTTTTCTCTTGAGAGAAAGATGTGTTTCTTACTGAACAAGCAGCCATTCCACACTGTTACCTGACCACAATAAATTTATTACAGCCTTACAGCTATCCAAACAGAAAGAAGGGATAATCTGGCTATTGGTATGTGCAAATGAAAGAGCCAACAATCTATAGAGCTGGCAATAGAGACAGATATCTATCTATCTATCTATCTATCTATCTATCTATCTATCTATCTATCTATCTATCTATCTATCTATCTATGTATCATCTATCATCTATCATCTCTCCATCTATCTATATCTATCTATCTAGTCCTACTGTTTCCAATCTAATACTAAAAAGAATTTGAACTAAAGTTTTGGAGTTGATGGTGAAAAGATGATCATACCATGAATATCTCATCAAAGTTTTTCAAACTCACTGCTAAATATACGGACCTAATTAAGAAAACAAATATTAAAATGTAATTAAGGATTTAACTATTTAAACTAGATTATAGAAGAACTTAAGAAAATTGAACTTATGTTGAAGTCTTCTACAGTACTGTGATTCAGTGAGTTTAAAAAGTAATTCTGAGACTTTTATGCATATTCTGAGGACAGAGCCAAGTCACTTTAGCAAGATTATTACCTCTCCATCTGCTTAACTGAGAATTTTTGGCAAACTCTCATCATCTTGTTTCCTATCAGCTAGCAATGCATTTTAAAACTGAACGTCAAAGAAACACTTCCATTTTAATAATTAGCATCTTATGTAACTTTTCCCTTTTGCTATTTGAGTATGATGAGTTTTGAACAAAAACTTTCTAATGATTTTGAAAACCACTAATTAATTAATGATGATGTCTGATTTAACCCAAAGGTGCTCCCCCCCCTCCAATAGGAAAGTGGACTTTCTGGTTTTTCTTTGAAGACACTTGCTTCTCATCCAAGAAGATTATTTTTAAAAAAGAAAGTAAGAAAAGCACCTTTGAGACAACCAAGACCTGGCTGACTGAGAATCTCCATAAACATATGTATGTGATTTAATGATAATATTCAGCTTTCTGGTTTGGGCTATAGATATAGGCAAGTAAATCACAATTAATAATTTATCTGACATATTCAGCCATTTGTTCTAAACTTGTATCATGTGGATAAAAATATATCCTTTATTATTTTTTTTTATTTTATTATGTTATGTTTTTTTTTTGTTTATTGTTTCTATAAGTAATATTTTATTAACTTAAGCATTCATTATTTAGATGGATTATCTAGCTAAAAAGAAAAAAACTCTGGAATCTTTTTAAAAAGATCCTTTTAAAAAAAGGAATTTGTACATAGGGTATTTTGTCTTCACTGTAAACTGGGTACAGTCCCACTCTTTTTCATGCTTTTGTTTCTGAGAACACAACATTCCCCTTTCAAGCCACACACATCACAATAAACCAGATCATGCCCTGTCTGAGCTCTTCCCTGACACTGGCAGCCCTTTTGCTGGTTCTAGTTAGAGTCAAGCAAGCTAAGCATTGGTAATTGCTTTTGATTGGTAAGTCAACAGCATCCTCAATACCCACTTTCCCTTCTCTGTGTGTATTTGTTCCATCACTTTGATAGCCTTTTCCACAACTTCCACTGTCAAGTTCTCTTACTGTATGTCTTTCCAGGGATAATTTTGTCATTGGTGCTGCAAAGATCATTGTTCCCAGTCTAAGAAGAAGATATAAGGAAATATACCAGCAGAAGGCCCATCTCTCTACAACCAGTCACTCTTCAACAGATTCATGTAGGACTCAAGCATATTCAAGGAAACATAAGAGAAGATTAAAAAATAAATAAAGCAGGCTAGATTCAGTTCCATCTCAATGGCAAAACTAAAGCAAATACATTTAATCTAAAGTGTGAATTAAAAAGAATTCCATCACATGTTTTATTGGGAGATAATTTGGCTAAAGTTCAATTTGGAGGGCAAAGGAATAGCTTTTTAAATTATAATGTCTGGTCAGCTTCCATTTTATGTTGAGTATCTCTGGGCTCTTAGCTTTGTTCAGCTGTTCTTTAAGAGGCCTTTTTATTTCAATTTCTCCCTTTATGGTCAGTCCAGGAAGTGTCACAATTAGAATAAGCCTCACAATAACCCACAGTGGGACTTCCAGTTTGTTCCTCATTGGAGTCAGAGCAGAATCTGCGATCATACGCAGTTTCACCAGAGCTCACTTGCTGGAGAGTCCCAATCTGGATCAGAACCACCCCGGTGGGGTGGTGAAGAAGGGGGAAATCACCTGAAGGGTTGAGGGGAGTCACAACTCCCCCCCCCACAGCAAAATTCCTACCAAAGGCAAGCTGCAGTGGTGGTCCTAAAATGGCCACCATGAATACAAATAACACTCCAGGAAACTAAGTTTTGTGCTGGAGCAGAGAAGTAGTGAGCAGAGTATGAACCAGGCAAAGGACATAACTTTTGAGGTACCCCAGTATTAAAGTAAAGGGCTATCTTGGAGGGAAACGTGTGGAAGCAGAGACCAGAGAAAGTGAGAAAGAAATTGGATCTTTTTTTTTTTTTTGAAAAAGTTTTTATTAATTTTCTACAAACAAACAAGACAAACAAAACATAAAAACATCAAATCTTATATGTACATCCAGTGTGTCAGTTGGTTCATCATTTTTGTGCATTCATTCTGTAGTCTCAATTACAATTATGTTACATAACAACTCATATTGTCAATCCAAAATTATATATCCTAATATCACTAAAAAAAGAAATTTTTGACTATATTTTTAATCATTTATGCTTAATGAGCTAACAATACTTTAAACCAGTTTACTCTATAACAAATCATCTAATCATATCAAATCAATCCTAAAAAATCCTTTATAAATATAATATCAAATAGCAAAATAATGACAAAATAAAGATAATCCTTACTCTCTAGCATTCTAAATATTCTATTATCGTATTTTATCATCTAGCCATTTATAAAAAAGATCCCAAATTTCGTAAAATTGTTTATCCTCTTGCTCTCTAATTTCAAATGTCAATCTGCTCATCTCAGCACATTCCAATATTTTCTTAATAATTTCTTCCTGTAATGGTATTTTCTCATTCTTCCAATTTTTAGCAAATACAATCCTGGCCGCTGTTAATACATTTACAATCAGGTATTTCAAATCTTTACTATATATATCAGGTAAAATTCCCAATAAGAAGATCTCTGGTTTCAAATCTATATGTTTCTTTGTCATTTTTTCCAACCACATGCGAATTATAGTCCAATATTTTCTAGCATCCTCACAAGTCCACCACATATGGTAATACGAGCCGGGTATCTGATGACATTTCCAACATTTTTCAGATTTGTTCTTAAACATTCTTGCTATTCTTGTCGGAGGAAAGTGCCACCTGTAAAACATCTTATACAAGTTTTCTTTATATGCTGTTGACATTGTCATTTTATAATTTTGAGACCACAATTTCTGCCATTTCTCCAAATCAATCCCATATCCAAAATTCTTCCCCCAAACAATCATAGTTTCTTTGACTTGTTCTTCCTCTAATTTCATTCCCAGTAAATAACCATATAATTTTTTAATCACCTTCTCATCAGTACCCATCAAGATCTTGTCTAAATCAGTCTGTTCATCATAAAATCCCTCCGTTTTAGAATCTTCATCATACCTTGAGTGTATTTGTGCATATGAAAACCAATTCATCCTTATACCTTGTTCTTCTAAGTTTTGGATTGATTTAAGTTCACACTTTTCATCCAAAAGTTCCCCATATCTAACTGTTTGTTCCTTCTTGTAAATTATAGGATAGGAAAATGCTTCAATGGTCGATAACCAAACTGGAATTTTCAAATAACATTGTCTTTTTATCTTCTCCCAATTTAACCACAAAGACTCCCGTACATAATGTCTTCTAAAATAACCCTGTGTTTTAGTTCCCTTATACCATAAAAAAGCATGCCAACCCAACAGCAAGTCATGCCCTTCTAGTGTCAACAACCTATGTTTCCTTAATGTTATCCATTCTTTGACCCACATCAAACTTGCAGCTTGATAATACAATTCCCAATTAGGCAGACCAAAACCTCCTCTAATTCTAGTATCTTGCAAAAGCTTTAGCTTTATTCTCGCTTTTTTACCTTGCCATATAAACTTCAACATGATTTTATTTAAATCTTCAAAATAGTCTTTTCCAAGCCTAATTGGTATTGTTTGAAACAAAAATAAAATTCTAGGTAAGATATTCATCTTAATTGTTGAAATTCTCCCTATTAATGACAATTGCAAGTTTTCCCACTTCTTCAAATCTGTAGTTATCTGTTGTTTAAGTTTAATATAATTATTCTCCTTTAATGTGCTACATCTTGTTGTCAAATATATCCCCAAATACTTAACCTTATTTGTAACTTGAATTTTCAAAAGATCTGCCAATTCTTCTCTCTGTCTCAATAACATATTCTTTGTCAAAATCTTTGTTTTATCTTTGTTTATTTTCAAACCAGCCACCTCTCCATATGACTCTATCCTTTCCAATAACTTTGGAGCTGTTTCAATCGGATCTTCCAAAATAAAAGCTAAATCATCAGCAAAAGCTTGTAGCTTAAATTCTTCCTTCTTAATTTTCATTCCTTTTATGCTTTTATCATCCCTAATATTTCTATTCAAGACTTCCAAGGTCAACACAAATAGCAAAGGAGATAGGGGGCATCCTTGTCTTGTGCCTTTCCTTATATTAATAAAATCTGTAAGTTCCCCCTCCATCATTACCCTTGCTGTCTGTTTATTGTATATAGCTTCTATTGCTTGAATAAATTTTTTAGCAAAACCCATCTGCTCCAATAATAATAACATAAATCTCCAGTTGACGTTGTCAAATGCTTTTTGAGCATCTAGGAATATCAAAGCCATTTGCTTTTCAGGATGAGCCTCATAATATTCCAAAGTGTCCAAGATTACTCTCATATTGTCTCTAATTTGTCTCTTTGGCAGAAATCCATTTTGATCTGAGTGAATAAAATTATTTAAATATTTTTTAAGTCTTTCTGCTAAAATTGAAGCAAAAATTTTATAGTCTGCATTCAATAAAGAAATAGGTCTATAATTCTTAATTTGCAATGGGTCAGTCTCTTCCTTTGGTATAAGTGTAATATAAGCCTCTGACCATGTTTTAGGTATCATCTTTTTTAACATAACTTCATTCATAACTTCTAACAATGGGATGCTCAATAATTCTTGAAATGTTTTATAAAATTCTACTGGAAGCCCATCTGGGCCCGGTGCTTTCCCATTATTTTGTCTCTTAAATGCGTCATTTAGTTCCATCATTGTTATATTGCTTTCTAGCATTTCTTCAGTCTCTTTAGGTATCTTTGGTAAATTAGCTTCCTGTAAATACTGTTTGACTTTTCCTTCATCAATATTCTCTTGTTTATATAATTGCCCATAAAAATCTCGGATAATTTCTTTTTTCTCCTTGTTCCCATAACAAACTTGGCCTTGTTCATCTATTAACTTCAATATTTTTCTTGATTCCTTCTCTTTTCTCAATTTATATGCTAACTATCTACCTGGTTTATTTGCATCTTCAAAATAATTCTGTTTAGAGTTTCTAATTTTCTGTGCCAATTCTTCTTTCTCTATTAATTCCATTTTATGTTTGATTACATCCAGCTTCAATTTAATATCCTTTTTCTGTGGCATTTTCTGTAATTCTTTTTCAAGAGTTTTATACTCATTTTCCAAGGCCTTAGAAGCTTGCCTTTTCCTAATATTCTTTTTTCTTGTATAATCTACTATCAAACCTCTAGCGTATGCCTTCATAGTATCCCACACATTTTGCGTTGAAGTATCTTCTTTTTTATTTTCTCTAAAGAAAAAAGCCAATTCCTTCTCCATCCATTGTGTAAAATCTTTCTCCTTTAAAATAGTATTATTTAATGTCCATCTCGATCTTTTTTTTTGTCCCTTCCATTTAATTGTCATTGGGCTATGATCTGCCCAGGTACTTGTTTCAATGCTTGTTTCTTTAATATTAGATATTAGTTCTGTTGAGATCCAAATCATATCTAATCTGGACCATGATAAATGTCTATTTGAATAAAAAGTATATTGTTTAGCTTTAACGTTTCTTTCTCTCCAAATATCTTTTAAAGTTAATTCATCTGTCATTTTAAAAAAAGACCTTGGGAGAACCTTTCTATTTTGCTTTGTTGTTGTTGCTATATAGTCCAGTTTATTGTCCACAATTCCATTAAAATCTCCCATCATAATTATATTAACATAGATTGGATCTTATAAAACTTATAAAACTTGGATTGGATTAATTTGGAGGAGAAAATTTAAAGGAAAATATTTTAACACAACAAAGTTTTAGAAATTAAACAGGATAACTATTGAATTATGGGCATTTTTAAGGCATAATTAAATGCTGAAATTAAGTGTGTTGAAAAGAAAAGAAATGATAGCTAATGACTGAAATTAGCAAATTGGTAGTCAGATGTGTTCATAAACACTGTCGTGTTTCCCTTGTCTGCTGGCAGGATTATTATGCTGGTGTCTTCTTTCAGGTTAAGTAGTGCAGTTTGTTCTTCTTTGGATAAGTTGCTTTTGGGTGGTTTGCTAGTGCAAAGGATATTGGTGAAAGAAAAACTGAACAACTTCCTCACACACCTCAACAGCCAACACTCCAAAATACAATTCACCATGGAAACAGAAGCTAACAACCAACTTCCCTTCCTAGATGTCTTGGTATACAAAAAATCCAATGGCTCCCGAGGACACACCATCTACCAGAAGAAAACACATACAAACCGCTATCTACACGCCCTCTCACACCACCACCCAGCACCGATCAATTCCGTAGCCGAGACAATGATCTCCAGAACAAAATGCTTAGCCGATGAACAACACCTAGAGACCGAACTACACACTCTCACTGGCGTGCTGACAGCCAATGAATTCCAAAGAAAGAAGATCACCCACCTAATCCAAAAAGAAACCCCAGCCAAAATCCAAGACAAAGAACAAGAGAATGGCAAAGCCCTCCTCCCATATATAAAAGGCACTACGGACAAAATTAGCAAGATCCTCCAAAAACACAACATTAAGACAGCATTCTGTACAAATAGAAAGATATCCACCATCCTAAGAAACCCTAAGGACAGAATCGAGTTGGAAAATCAAGGAGTATACAAAATCCCTTGCACTGCCTGTCCCACCACATACATTGGACAGACTAACAGAAGAATAGGTGCACGCATTGAAGAACATAAGAACTCAATCAAAAAGGAAGAACCGACCTCTTCCATGGTCCAACACCTCAAAGCCACAGGACATGAGATTGACTTTAAAAATACCAGAACTATCGCCAAAACCGAACACTTCAGTAGCAGAATCATCAGAGAAGCCATAGAGATAGAAAAACGCCCACACAGCATGAATAAACGAGATGATACCTCCCGCCTACCAGCCATTTGGAAACCCGCCCTCATGAATAGACGCGTACCTAACATAAAGAATGACACCAGACCCACACCCCTGAGAGCCACACAAGATGCCACCACCACACTTCCACGTAGAAAGCAGACTCACACCCACACAGAAGATGAAACACGACCACGGACCAGAAGCCGCACTGCAGCTGCATCACTACCCACCTCAAACCCCTCTGAGCCATACTTGAAGCGAACTGACCTCCACCATGAAGATGCAGCACGACCACGAACTCGAAGCCAAACAGCAAGATCACAGCTCACCAGCTCAAACCCTCCAGCAACTAAGACTAACCTGAGCACAATCAAGCCCCCACCTGAACAGAACATGCCTCCAGCCAATCAGAACACAGCCAACCCCCAACCAATCAGAACACAGCCAAACCCCCAACCAATCAGAACACCCCCCCCACCCAATCAGAACACAGCCAAGCCCCCAGCCAATCAAGTCACACCCCCACTAGCAGTTAAAAGGAAGAAGCAGCTGCAAGCTCACATCACTCTGAGAAGCACAGAGCTGAAGACCAAGCCTGAAGATGATGAATGAGACTTCATCGAAATGTTGCCTAGATACTTCCAATCTTACGCGGGAGAAAACCCAAATAACCAAAGATCCACATACAAATACCCGCGAGAACCTCAGAAAACAAATATTGCACCTCTACGGGGAGGAAACCCACCATCTGACCAGGACTTATGAAAAACTTGAAGTCCAAAGAGCTTCCATTTTATGTGACCTCGCATTCCGATGCAACTGCCGAGATCAAAATTTAACTCCCACAAGCTTCCAATTGAAATTCCACACCAACACAACAGCCACCAAACGCATCCTAAAAAGAACAGAATTGGCCCTAATTAGAAATGAACTTCACACAAAAAGATTTCTCCTAGACCAAATCAACAAAGATCTCCTCACACTTCACCTCAGACTCAGCAACAAGATTCACCCCTTAGTTTGGGACAAATCCAAACAGCTTGCTTTCTGGAGAGCCGAAACACAGACCACCCTCAAGACAGACACGCACACCAACAAACTCAGAAAACTACAACAATGCCAGAAAACAACTCTTCTCCCTTCACAGCCACACATGAAACAAACAGTGCACAACATCTCAGACAAGATCCTCACCGAAGCCGAAACCAAGGTCCTTTCTAAAGGATTCAACTTTGCTGTCGCTCCCAAACACATCCTCACAGAAACCATCATATGCGGAGTTGAAACCAGCCTGACCAAAACCAACCCTGATGATGCCAATAAAATCAGACTCGAAATCACCAACATCCTCTGCACTAGCAAACCACCCAAAAGCAACTTATCCAAAGAAGAACAAACTGCACTACTTAACCTGAAAGAAGACACCAGCATAATAATCCTACCAGCAGAGAAGGGAAACGCGACAGTGGTTATGAACACATCTGACTACCAATCCAAGTTAACCAACCTACTCCAAGACCTCACATACAAACCCCTAAAGACAGACTCCACCACCTACCTAGAAAAAACCACCAGATCCAAAATAAAAGCCTCCCCCATCAGTGAAGAAATCCAACAAAGAATCATACCCAGAGAGAAATCATCCAGATGCCCTAAACTTTATGGTCTCCCCAAGATACACAAAGAAGGAACCCCACTTAGACCAATAGTCAGCTCCATAGGCTCACCTCTACAAAACCTAGCCAAATTTCTCGCCAAACAATTACAGCCCTATGCAGAATCCATCAACTCACACGTAAGAAACTCATTCCAGTTCATCGAGATCATAAAGAAACAAAACTTACAATCCAGTGACCTACTAGTGAGCTTCGATGTCATATCCCTCTTCACCCAAGTGCCAATAAAAGAAGCCTTGACAGCCATGCAAAACAAATACAACCCCCCCAAGCACATCCTAGATCTGACCAACCACTGCCTATCCAATACATACTTCACCTACAATGGACAAAAATACAAACAAATAGAAGGAGCACCCATGGGATCACCCCTCTCACCTGTCATCGCTAACCTCTACATGGAACACTTTGAAACACAAACTCTAGAAAAATATGATCACAAACCCAAACTCTGGCTCAGATACGTAGATGACACCTTCATAATCTGGCCACACGGGAAAGAAAAACTGAACAACTTCCTCACACACCTCAACAGCCAACACTCCAAAATACAATTCACCATGGAAACAGAAGCTAACAACCAACTTCCCTTCCTAGATGTCTTGGTATACAAAAAATCCAATGGCTCCCTAGGACACACCATCTACCAGAAGAAAACACATACAAACCGCTATCTACACGCCCTCTCACACCACCACCCAGCACAGATCAATTCCGTAGCCGAGACACTCATCTCCAGAACAAAATGCTTAGCCGGTGAACAACACCTAGAGACCGAACTACACAATCTCACCGGCGTGCTGACAGCCAATGGATTCCAAAGAAAGAAGATCACCCACCTAATCCAAAAAGAAACCCCAGCCAAAATCCAAGACAAAGAACAAGAGAATGGCAAAGCCCTCCTCCCATATATAAAAGGCACTAAGGACAAAATTAGCAAGATCCTCCAAAAACACAACATTAAGACAGCATTCTGTACAAACAGAAAGATATCCACCATCCTAAGAAACCCTAAGGACAGAATCGAGTTGGAAAATCAAGGAGTATACGAAATCCCTTGCACTTCCTCCCCCACCACATACATTGGACAGACTAACAGAAGAATAGGTGCACGCATTGAAGAACATAAGAACTCAATCAAAAAGGAAGAACCGACCTCTTCCCTGGTCCAACACCTCAAAGCCACAGGACATGAGATTGACTTTAAAAATACCAGAACTATCGCCAAAACCGAACACTTCAGCAGCAGAATCATCAGAGAAGCCATAGAGATAGAAAAACGCCCACACAGCATGAATAAACGAGATGATACCTCCCGCCTACCAGCCATTTGGAAACCTGCCCTCATGAACAGACGCGTACCTAACATGAAGAATGACACCAGACCCACATCCCTGAGAGCCACACAAGATGCCACCACCACACTTCCACGTAGAAAGCAGACTCACACCCACACAGAAGATGAAACACGACCACGGACCAGAAGCCGCACTGCAGCTGCATCACTACCCACCTCAAACCCCTCTGAGCCATACTTGAAGCGAACTGACCTCCACCATGAAGATGCAGCACGACCACGAACTCGAAGCCAAACAGCAAGATCACAGCTCACCAGCTCAAACCCTCCAGCAACTAAGACTAACCTGAGCACAATCAAGCCCCCACCTGAACAGAACATGCCTCCAGCCAATCAGAACACAGCCAACCCCCAACCAATCAGAACACAGCCAAACCCCCAACCAATGAGAACACCCCCCCACCCAATCAGAACACAGCCAAGCCCCCAGCCAATCAAGTCACACCCCCACTAGCAGTTAAAAGGAAGAAGCAGCTGCAAGCTCACATCACTCTGAGAAGCACAGAGCTGAAGACCAAGCCTGAAGATGATGAATGAGACTTCATCGAAACGTTGCCTAGATACTTCCAATCTTACGCGGGAGAAAACCCAAATAACCAAAGATCCACATACAAATACCCCCGAGAACCTCAGAAAACAAATATTGCACCTCTACGGGGAGGAAACCCACCATCTGACCAGGACTTATGAAAAACTTGAAGTCCAAAGAGCTTCCATTTTATGTGACCTCGCATTCCGATGCAACTGCCGAGATCAAAATTTAACTCCCACAAGCTTCCAATTGAAATTCCACACCAACACAACAGCCACCAATGTCTGGCATTCAGCTTTGTTCGGGTATTTTCCCACGTCATAATAGTCGTGCTTTTAAAGTTGTAGCAACGTTTCAGCAGAATCTCATCTGCCATCATCAGGCTTCTGTATGGTGTTTGTCTGTGAATCAGACTTTTACTGTGGTTTCAGATTTAAATTTGGGGCAGCCTATTGCTGTGTCAGAATGGTTTTTTCTTCCTCCTGATTGGTTGAGAGTCTTGGTCTGTGTTTATTGGTCTTGGAGTTTGCTGTGTTCTGCTACTAATATCTTCTGTCTGTTTTTTTTTTTTGGGGGGGGATCTTTTTGTATCTTGATTGGCTGGCAACATTGTGTTACTTTATTGGAGGCCTTTAGTGCAGCTTGGCTTCGGGTAAATGGACGGCTATCATTAGTTAGGAAGCTGGATTTCATCTGGATGCCTGGTTGGGGTGTGTTTGAGCTGGAGGTATCAGGGGGGATCTGTTTGTGCCCAGGTGTTTGCCTGGCTTGTCGTGTGGAGATTTTTTTGTTTGTGAGTGCAGGCTTCCAAATGATTGAGAGCCTGGTGGAATCATCTCTTCTGTTCATGCTTTCTGGTCTTTTTTCAATCTCTATGGCTTCTCTGATGATTCTGTGGCTGGGATTTTCTATGGTGGCTAGGGTTTTGGTGCCATTGAAGTTGATGTTATGACCTGTGGCTTCCATGTGTTGGACGAGTGAGGAAGTGTGTTCCAGCTTTTTGACTGCATTTTTGTGTTCATCCAGGCGGGTGCTTATTCTTCTATTGGTCTGTCCAATGTATGTGGCCGGGCATGATGCACAGGGGACTTCATATATGCCTTGGTTTTCCAGGTCAATTTTGTCTTTGGGGTTCCTGAGGATGGCTGCTATTTTTCTGTCTGTTTTGAAGGCAGTCTTGATGTGGTGTCTGTATAGAATCTTACTAATTTTGTCTGTAGTGCCTCTTATGCAGGGCAGGACAGCTGTTCCACAGGTCTGTTCATCTTCTGGGTCTCTATTATGTCTCAGTGTGTTTTTGTGGATCAAGTTGGTGATATTGCTTTTGTGGAAGCCGTTGGCTGTCAATATTTTAGTCAGGGTGCATAGTTCAGTCTTAATGTGTGTCTTGTCTGCCAGGCGTTTGGTTCTGGTAATTAGTGTTTTAACCACGGAGTTTATCTGTGCTGGGTGGTGGTGGGATTGGGCGTTGAGGTAGCGGTTGGTGTGTGTTTTCTTCTGGTATATGGTGTGTCCTAGTGTGCCATCTGTTTTCTTGTAGATTAGTACATCTAGGAATGGTAGTTGTTTGTTTGTTTCTGTTTCCATGGTGAACTTGATTTTTGGGTGTGCGCTGTTTAGGTGTGTTAGGAAATTGTTTAGGTTTTCTTGTCCATGGGGGCAAATCACGAATGTGTCATCGATATATCTTAACCATAGTTTGGGTTTGAGTATGGCATTAGCCAGGGCTCTGGATTCGAATTCTTCCATGAACAGGTTTGCAATGACAGGTGATAGTGGTGATCCCATGGGGGCTCCTTCAATTTGTTTGTATCTTTGTCCTTTGTATAGGAAATATGTGTTGGTTAAGCAGTGTTCTGTTAGTTCCATGAGGTGTTTAGCTGGTTGGTATTTATTTTTGATGATTTTGAGGGTCTCTTTTATCGGGACTTGAGTGAATAGTGAAACCACATCAAAACTTACAAGCAGATCTTCTTGCTCCACGTGTATATCTTTGATCATTTCCAAGAAGTGGTATGAGTTTTGTACATGAGAAGCTGCTGTTTCAGCATGGGGCTGTAGCTCTTTTGCTAGGTGTTTAGCCAGGTTTTGTAGTGGTGCTCCTCTGGAGCTGACTATGGGTCTGAGAGGTATGCCTTCTTTGTGTATTTTTGGGAGGCCGTATAGTTTGTGGCATCTGGAAGATTTCTCTCTGGGTATGATCGTGTGTTGGATCTCTTTGCTTATGTGGCTGGTTATAATTTTCTTCTTGGTTAATTTTTCCAGATATGTGGTTGGGTCTGTGTTTATGGGTTTGTATGTGGGGTCTTGGAGTAGGTCTGTCAATTTAGTTTCATAGTCTTTTCTGTCCATTACTACAGTGGCATTCCCTTTATCTGCTGGGA
Organism: Hydrophis major; assembly: GCA_033807585.1. Lineage (NCBI taxonomy): Eukaryota > Metazoa > Chordata > Lepidosauria > Squamata > Elapidae > Hydrophis > Hydrophis major. Next base: position 159,227,017 of record CM066329.1, read on the forward strand.
GGATGATTATGCTGCTGTCTCTTTTCAGGGTTTGTAGCGCTTTAATTTCATTTTGCTGTAAGTTGCTTTTGGGTGGTTTGCTTGTGCATAGAATGTTGGTAACTTGGTGTCTTATTTTATCAGCTTCATCTGTATTTAATTTAGTTAGGCTGGATTCTACTGCACATATGATGGATTCTGTGGGGATTTTTTGGGGTGCTTTAGCATAATTGAATCCTTTGGTTAGGACTTCTGTTTCTGTTTTGGTGAGTTCTCTGTTGAAAAAATATGACTAAAATATTGACAGCCAATGGCTTCCACAAAAGCAATATCACCAACTTGATCCACAAAAACACACTGAGACATAATAGAGACCCAGAAGATGAACAGACCCGTGGAACAGCTGTCCTGTCCTACATAAGAGGCACTACAGACAAAATTAGTAAGATTCTATACAGACACCACATCAAGACTGCCTTCAAAACAGACAGAAAAATAGCAGCCATCCTCAGGAACCCCAAAGACAAAATTGACCTGGAAAACCAAGGCATATATGAAGTTCCCTGTGCATCATGCCCGGCCACATACATTGGACAGACCAATAGAAGAATAAGCACCCGCCTGGATGAACACAAAAATGCAGTCAAAAAGCTGGAACACACTTCCTCACTCGTCCAACACATGGAAGCCACAGGTCATAACATCAACTTCAATGGCACCAAAACCCTAGCCACCATAGAAAATCCCAGCCACAGAATCATCAGAGAAGCCATAGAGATTGAAAAAAGACCAGAAAGCATGAACAGAAGAGATGATTCCACCAGGCTCTCAATCATTTGGAAGCCTGCACTCACAAACAAGAAAATCTCCACACGACAAGCCAGGCAAACACCTGGGCACAAACAGATCCCCCCTGATACCTCCAGCTCAAACACACCCCAACCAGGCACCCAGATGAAACCCAGCTTCCTAACTAATGATAGCCGTCCATTTACCCGAAGCCAAGCTGCACTAAAGGCCTCCAATAAAGTAACACAATGTTGCCAGCCAATCAAGATACAAAAAGAGCCCCCCCAAAAAAAAACAGACAGAAGATATTAGTAGCAGAACACAGCAACCTCCAAGACCAATAAACACAGACCAAGACTCTCAACCAATCAGGAGGAAGAAAAAACCATTCTGACACAGCAATAGGCTGCCCCAAATTTAAATCTGAAACCACAGTAAAAGTCTGATTCACAGACAAACACCATACAGAAGCCTGATGATGGCAGATGAGATTGTTCTCGCGGGTATTTGTATGTGGATCTTTGGTTATTCGGGTTTTCTCCCGCGTAAGATTGGAAGTATCTAGGCAACGTTTCGATGAAGTCTCATTCATCATCTTCAGGCTTGGTCTTCAGCTCTGTGCTTCTCAGAGTGATGTGAGCTCGCAGCTGCTTCTTCCTTTTAACTGCTCCTGGGGGTGTGACTTGATTGGCTGGGGGCTTGGCTGTTTTCTGATTGGATGGGGGGGTGTTCTCATTGGTTGGGGGTTTGGCTGTGTTCTGATTGGTTGGAGGGTTGGCTGTGTTCTGATTGGCTGGAGGCGTGTTCTGTTCAGGTGGGTGCTTGATTGTGCTCAGGTTAGTCTTAGTTGCTGGAGGGTTTGAGCTGGTGAGCTGTGATCTTGCTGTTTGGCTTCGAGTTCGTGGTCGTGCTGCATCTTCATGGTGGGGGTCAGTTCGCTTCATGTATGGTTCAGAGGGGTTTGAGGTGGGTAGTGATGCAGCTGCAGTGCGGCTTCTGGTCCGTGGTCGTGTTTCATCTTCTGTGTGGGTGTGAGTCTGCTTTCTACGTGGAAGTGTGGTGGTGGCATCTTTTGTGGCTCTCAGGGGTGTGGTCTGGTGTCATTCTTCATGTTAGGTACGCGTCTGTTCATGAGGGCGGGTTTCCAAATGGCTGGTAGGCGGGAGGCATCATCTCGTTTATTCATTCTGTGTGGGCGTTTTTCTATCTCTATGGCTTCTCTGATGATTCTGCTGCTGAAGTGTTCGGTTTTGGCGATAGTTCTGGTATTTTTAAAGTCAATCTCATGTCCTGTGGCTTTGAGGTGTTGGACCAGGGAAGAGGTCGGTTCTTCCTTTTTGATTGAGTTCTTATGTTCTTCAATGCGTGCACCTATTCTTCTGTTAGTCTGTCCAATGTATGTGGTGGGGCAGGCAGTGCAAGGGATTTCGTATACTCCTTGATTTTCTAACTCGATTCTGTCTTTAGGGTTTCTTAGGATGGTGGATATCTTTCTGTTTGTGCAGAATGCTGTCTTAATGTTGTGTTTTTGGAGGATCTTGCTGATTTTGTCCGTAGTGCCTTTTATATATGGGAGGAGGGCTTTGCCATTCTCTTGTTCTTTGTCTTGGATTTTGGCTGGGGTTTCTTTTTGGATTAGGTGGGTGATCTTCTTTCTTTGGAATCCATTGGCTGTCAGCACGCCGGTGAGAGTGTGTAGTTCGGTCTCTAGGTGTTGTTCATCGGCTAAGCATTTTGTTCTGGAGATGAGTGTCTCAGCTACGGAATTGATCTGTGCTGGGTGGTGGTGTGAGAGTGCGTGTAGATAGCGGTTTGTATGTGTTTTCTTCTGGTAGATGGTGTGTCCTAGGGAGCCATTGGATTTTTTGTATACCAAGACATCTAGGAAGGGAAGTTGGTTGTGAGCTTCTGTTTCCATAGTGAATTGTATTTTGGGGTGTTGGCTGTTGAGGTGTGTGAGGAAGTTGTTCAGTTTTTCTTTCCCGTGTGGCCAGATTATGAAGGTGTCATCTACGTATCTGAGCCAGAGTTTGGGTTTGTGATCATATTTTTCTAGAGCCTGTGTTTCAAAGTGTTCCATGTAGAGGTTTGCAATGACAGGTGAGAGGGGTGATCCCATGGGTGCTCCTTCTATTTGTTTGTATTTTTGTCAGTTGTAGGTGAAGTATGTATTGGATAGGCAGTGGTTGGTCAGATCTAGGATGTGCTTGGCGGGGTTGTATTTGTTTTGGATGGCTGTCAAGGCTTCTTTTATTGGCATTTGGGTGAAGAGGGATATGACATCGAAGCTCACTAGTAGGTCACTGGGTTGTAAGTTTTGTTTCTTTATGATCTCGATGAACTGGAATGAGTTTCTTACGTGTGAGTTGATGGATTCTGCATAGGGCTGTAGTTGTTTGGTGAGAAATTTGGCTAGGTTTTGTAGAGGTGAGCCTATGGAGCTGACTATTGGTCTAAGTGGGGTTCCTTCTTTGTGTATCTTGGGGAGATCATAAAGTTTAGGGCATCTGGATGATTTCTCTCTGGGTATGATTCTTTGCTGGATTTCTTCATTGATGGGGGAGGCTTTTATTTTGGATCTGGTGGTTTTTTCTAGGTAGGTGGTGGGGTCTGTCTTTAGGGGTTTGTATGTGGGGTCTTGGAGTAGGTTGGTTAACTTGGATTGGTAGTCAGATGTGTTCATAACCATTGTTGCGTTTCCCTTGTCTCCTGGTAGGATTATTATGCTGGTGTCTTCTTTCAGGTTAAGGAGTGCAGTTTGTTCTTCTTTGGATAAGTTGCTTTTGGGTGGTTTGCTAGTGCAGAGGATGTTGGTGATTTCGAGTCTGATTCTATTAGCATCATCAGGGTTGGTTTTGGTCAGGCTGGTTTCAACTCCGCATATGATGGTTTCTGTGGGGATGTGTTTGGGAGCGACAGCAAAGTTGAATCCTTTAGAAAGGACCTTGGTTTCGGCTTCAGTGAGGATCTTGTCTGAGATGTTGTGCACTGTTTGTTTCATGTGTGGCTGTGAGGGGGGAGGAGTTGGTTTCTGGCGTTGTTGTAGTTTTCTGAGTTCGTTGGTGTGTGTGTCTGTCTTGAGGGTGGTCTGTGTTTCGGCTCTCCAGACAGCGAGCTGTTTGGATTTGTCCCAAAGTAAGGGGTGAATCTTGTTGCTGAGTCTGAGGTGAAGTGTGAGGAGATCTTTGTTGATTTGGTCTAGGAGAAATCTTTTTGTGTGAAGTTCATTTCTAATTAGGGCCAATTCTGTTCTTTTTAGGATGCGTTTGGTGGCTGCTGTGTTGGTGTGGAATTTCAATTGGAGGCTTGTGGGAATTAAATTTTGATCTCGGCAGTTGCATAGGAATGCGAGGTCACATAAAATGGAAGCTCTTTGGACTTCAAGTTTTTCATAAATCCTGGTCAGATGGTGGGTTTCCTCCCCGTAGAGGTGCAATATTTGTTTTCTGAGGTTCTCGCGGGTATTTGTATGTGGATCTTTGGTTATTCGGGTTTTCTCCAGCCAATCAGAACACAGCCAACCCTCCAACCAATCAGAACACAGCCAAGCCCCCAGCCAATCAAGTCACACCCCCAGGAGCAGTTAAAAGGAAGAAGCAGCTGCGAGCTCACATCACTCTGAGAAGCACAGAGCTGAAGACCAAGCCTGAAGATGATGAATGAGACTTCATCGAAACGTTGCCTAGATACTTCCAATCTTACGCGGGAGAAAACCCGAATAACCAAAGATCCACATATATATATATATATATATATATATATATATATATATATATATATATGTTTTCTTAAGTTTTCGCGGGAATGCCAGATATATATATATATATATATATATATATATATATATATATATATATATATATATATATATATATATATATATATATAAAAAATTTTTAAAATAAATATTAATGGATTATATTTGAAATAATTGAAATGAAACAAAAAGATGTTTTGATTAATATTAATGTAAGAGACTAGGATTAATTTGCTTGTTTCTCTCCTTTCTGAAAGTTTGAAATGGAAAAGATAATAAATAGAATTAAGTATGCATACATGAATGTATAACTATTGTCATATTTGTATGTACAAGTGATGACCCAGAAATATGTTGTCCAATTATTTAAGCAGGGGGAGAGAAGACATTAGAATTAAAAATTTGTGGTTTGATGGGATGATAAAAGGGAGAATGGTTTGTAAAATGGATAAAGAGAGAGAGAAAAAGTCGAAAAAGGAAGATCAAAAGAAAAATCAAAAGAGGGAGAGAGAAAAGTTTAATAACTGGAATGAGAAATGGAGGGGAATAAAAATGGGAAAAAAGGGAATTAAGAGAAAAGACCAGAAAACAAAGAGGAATAGGAAACAAACAAGGATGAAAAGAAAGTACATTGTCCAAAGAGTGTGAGATAATGGGTGAAGAAAAAAAGGATAAGGAAGGAGATTCCACAAGGTAATATGTTGTGATATATAAGAATATATTGAAAATAGTATTTTGTAATGTATAGATGATTCATAAGGTGTTTGAGAAAATATAATGCGGAATCTGAGAAAAATGTATATATTTGTGTTATATACTAGATAAGGAGATTGATATTAAGGTAGAATGAAGGTGGTTAGCACAAATTAATAACCAGAGGGGACAATTATATTTACAGATAAGGATTGATAAAATGACAAATGTGACAGAAAAAAGTAATATGAGAAATGACAACAGAAATGAGATGAGAATTTTAGATAACATTGTAAAATAAGATATGAGAATGTATTATTACATGAATTGGAATTGGTTAAAATAAGCTTAATATTTAACAATGACAAGGATGATGCAATATGAAACTAAACAAATATGATGAACAGATAACTGTGATGACCCGTAGTCTCTCAAAATAACCCAAAACCCAAAACATATATTAAAGTCCAGTAAAGCCTTCAACTTAACTTCACTGTTTTATTAGGCACAGTTTAAAGTCACAAAAGTAAATAATGAGGCAAACAGAAAACCAAAACAAACTGCGCTGATGAGAGTTCTGAAGCAAGCTGAGATAACTAATTATAAACTCCAGGAAAATAACCGAGAAAAGTCCATGGGAAGAACACCAGCAAAGATAAGCCTCTTTCAAGGTGAACACTAATTGACTTCAGCAATTCTAACTGTGCAGTTGCAGACTTATACACATAGCTCCCACCTGCAAGCCACGAGGAGGATCAAGGTAATCTCCTCTTGAGTAGACCTCACTTTTCCCTGATCCTCTCCTCCCTGCGTGACCTAGGATGGATGGGCCTGGATCCTCCTCTGACTGCTCAGCCGGCCTCTGCCCTTCCCCAGCCTCCTCCACCACCTCTGGAGCCACACTTCCTGTTGGCTGTTCTTCCTCTTCCTCAGAGTCAGACTCCACCAGGGGCATGACAGGTAACTATGATCATGTTTGTATTGAGATATGAAACCTGGAATCACACTGCTTGCCAAATGAGAATTTTTTATTTTAAAAAATAAAATAAAAGCAGGGAGAAAATTGAATAATGGAATTACTAGGTATGTTTAACTGATATGGTGATAGGCATTTGGAGAGTGTTTTGAAAGGTTGAAAATAAGCATTGAAGGATGATGAATTAATGTGAAATATATGCATTGAGAGATATGATTGATATTATTAATTTTTCCTATACTAAATGATATTGATGATATTGATGCCACACTATTAATGTATTGTTGTGCATATGCAGATTGAAATAAAAAAATAGGAAAAAAAATAACCCACAGTGAGGCATAAATGTGACTCAAAATATGAACAGATAAATGAAACAGATTTGTCTGGCCTAGTAAAAAGGACTGCAGCAGTGATTAAGAGAATGAGTCCTGCCTGTCCTTGTGTAAAAATGATCCAAAAAGCCAAATGCTAATAATCACAGACATGGTAGCTTCTGATGCAGAAATGCCTCCTATGCTAGCTTGGAGGAGCATACCAGGGAGGGAGAAAATACAGCTAAAATGTTGCCTAATTTCTTAAGAAGGAGCCATGAAAATAGAGGTTAGTCACAGCACATCATTGGGAAAAGTCTAATAAAGAAGTCTCCTGTTTTGCTCAACTTTGTCAGTATAAGCCAGATATTAAGGTAGGGTCCATAAAACAGATTAATGGTTCTTAAGAAATGACAAAGTCAAGGGGAATATTAAAAGTTCTGTTTCACTGGAGAGGGGACCTATATATTCCACAAAAGCAATTAACCACTGAAGAAAGCTTATACCAATCTTACAGATTCAAGTCGAAAAGTAATGCCTCGAGGCATATCAAATTCTTGATGGTAGCTTAACTACAGATCATCAGTAAGCTTCTTGTCTCTTCACACCTTGGGGATACTTCAAAAGTTCATTCAAGAATAACATGAATGGGGTGTGTGTGTCATATTTAGCACTTCTAAGGATTGTCCAAGCATCTGACCTTACCAGACCAAAAATAAATAAATCATAGGCACTCACAGGCTAATGTAGGCTAATGCAATGTTTCAACAGCAAAACAGCAAAATAAAAAGAAACTGAATTTCAAAATAAAATGGAGTTATATTTTATGATCCCAATTCATTTGTTTACTATCAAATCTGCATTTGTATCAATGCTGTATAGGGGAAAAAAAGGCATAAATTGTGACTCAAATGCTGGGTTTTTGCTGGAAATATTTTGTAATGCTCTTGAATAGTAAACAGAGATTTTATTTTCTTTAACTTCAGAGGGATAACTAAACATATACATTGCAGTAACAGATATGTTTCTTATGACAGGTTGTGAATCAGTTTTCCATAGCTGCCTTTAATATGACACTTCAAGGAATTTCTCCCCTCCTTTCCTCTACTTCCTTAGGTCTCAGACCCAAACTCTGAAACTTCAAAGAAATAGAATCTCCACTGCTTCAAAGTAATTGCTTGCTTTAAAGTCTAAATAATGTGTGTTCTGTGAAATTAGTTTTGTTTTTTTTTACTGCACATAACTGTTGTTGGAAGAAGAAAATGTTGTGAGGTGTGGAGGGCAGTTAATACATATTTTTTTAAAAAAATCCAAATGTTCTCACAGATTCAACAAGTTGCTAAATTCTAAATTGTAAAACACACTTAATCATATTGACTTTGTCTGGTGGAGGGCTGATCAGGGATAGAGCCAAACTGTGGACATTTCAGAAACCCTTGGCATAAAATGCAGCATTTGCAGAGATGAGAGCATTTGTTTTCAAGGATTTAACTGAGTTAGAACACTTCACTTCAGAGCTCCTCAACCTTTTCTTCACTACAGACCTCCTCTCTTTAAATACCTTTTGTGGCCACAGACCATGGCCACAGATCCCCAAGACCCAACTCAATTTTTAAATCATAACATTTCTTCAAGCCTTTGCAGACCCTCCTATGATGACATTGCAGAGGGCCCAGATGCCTGTAAAACACTGCTTTAGATTTCATTTATTAAGATAAAAGGAACTTTGTTCTGACCTAGATGGATTAATAAAAAAAAAAACCAAAAACTGGGAATTGTACATATCACTTAGAGTTTCAAAGTATATATTGAACTTGCTAGTGCCAATATTCCACCCTACTTGCAGTAATTATTCATATCTTTACATGAGATCAGTGCCTTTGCTTTTATCCATTAAGGTTTACAAATGTAAAATGCAAATCCACTCAAGATTCATAATATACAACTATAAATTATTTTTCTATTTCATGGCAAAGTTCTTTGGAAACATTTGATTTCAAATTCATACTTATACCTTCTAGACCTTATCATGATCTTACTGATAAGTATGGTTTTTTTTTTTTTTAAAGAGTAAATCTTAAAGGAAGTTATCTCACAACACAATTATTATTACCAAAATCTAAGCATTCTAGTTCAGACTAGATTTCTTATATCTCAGTTTCACAGTGATTAGCATCTTCCAATATATCTTCTTGTTTTTTTCTGTTTTCAGTAGTTTTCTACTGAATATTACCATTGGAATAACAGATTTGCAAGAGACTGTTGCTCAGTCCTATTAATAATATAATATCAGTCTAAACCACACAGTAATTTTATTGACTCAAGGGACATTAAGCATGACTTATTTAAAGACTTCATATTTTATTTCTTGAAGTTTTCTTTTGAAATCAGTTTTACTGCCTGGTTAAAATAATTCAACACAAGATATGCCTTTTCCAGCTAAACAAATGCCACCATCAAATGACAACATCATTTGCATTACAAAGGAAAAAAGGAGTAAAAGAGAATTTATATGAGTAAAACTTTTGTTTGTTTTATTTTAAATACATCATGTAGGAGTTTTTTTTTAGTGAAAGTTCAGCAAAAAAGTTAAAATCTGACTGCAAAAAACAGTGAAGGATAAAGTTATCAATGGCCACTAGACAACAATACATGAATGAGGAATATTGTCCTCTATATTGGTTGAATTTTAACTCCCATAAGTGTCAACCATCTTTGCTAATAATTACAAAACATCTGGAAGGCACTTTAAATAATGGTTGCATGAGTATTACTCATGTGTCCTATTTATGGATTTTTCTTAAGCATTTGATTGGCCTCTATGGGATGCAGAAGATCTAGAATGTACAAATAATTTTTTGACAGAATGATAGTCTTCTAATTTGTACATATCCCCCCCAAAACATTATGATCTGAGAACACACATCTTTTGGCTTTGTAATAGAATAGTAATTTTTAGAAAAAGTCCTAGATTCATCTACTTATCACCAATTTCCAAGCTAGCCAGAGGTTGCAATTTTCCTGTCTTCTTTTCTCACTTCATCATCTCATCACTCAGCCACAACTCCTCTTCTTAAGAGTATACAAATAGACACTGTCCATATCCAGGAGACATGACTGACATAAGTCCAACTTTAATTGCATTTTCAGTTGACATATAGAAATTGCCTCAGAGATTGTTAGATTGAAAATTCAGAACATAAAATATTGAACTAACACTTAGCTTTCATTTATACAGTGTCAGTCATGGATACAAAAGTAGTTGGCCCTTTGTGTTGCAGGTGTTAGAGATTCTATAGACAAAAAATTAATGCCCAAATTTCAAACATTTTTTTTTAAAGTTGAATGTATCAATTTTATGTATTCATTTATATGGAGTAAAATGGTTCACTTCCTGAAAGAAGATACTAGAAACTTAACAGAACAAGGAAGAGTGGATAACAGCTAGCCTACATTTCTCTGTTCTGTAGGTATTGGTTTCTGTTCATCTGTTTACAATCATTGATCAAGTGCCAAAAAAGAGGAACTCTCAGAAGTTGGATATTTGTATTTGGGAAATAACAAACCATCACAGTAAACTAGAGGCCCATGCTATGCATACTATGCATATTATGTGATGAAACATTACGCTATGAACTTTTATTGTTAACATGAATCTCATACAATATGAAGAGTGGCATGCATACATTGAAACATCCACATAGAAATCCTATATTTGAAAAGAAAGAGAGTGGGAGGGAAGAAGCAGTCACTTGAAAACAAAACTAATACCAAAACTTTTTTAAAAAAATTCAGTAAAAGAAAAAATTAACATATAAATAAAATATTTTAAAGTATAACATTAAAAAGACTGTGTTTTTATACTAAACTATGGGCGCTTTGGTACCTCATTATATTGAAATTGATATTTTAATTTTGCATATGTAGTAGTGGTTATCATATATATACATATGCCATGATGATGGCAGATGAGATTCTGCTAAAACGTTGCTACAACTTTAAAAGCACCACTACTATGACGTGGGAATATACCCGAACAAAGCTGAATGCCAGACATGTAAGTACCCGCAAAAACTTAAGAAAACAAATATATATATATATATATATATATATATATATATATATATATATATATATATATATATATATAAAAGTCAGACTTTTACAGATTCTGCTGAAACGTTGCTACAACTTTAAAAGCACCACTATTATGACGTGGGAAAATACCCAAACAAAGCTGAATGCTAGACATATGTCTGGCATTCAGCTTTATTCGGGTATTTTCCCACCTCATGAAACTAACAGAACACTGCTTAACCAACACATATTTCATATACAAAGGACAAAGATACAAACAAATTGAAGCAGCCCCCATGGGATCACCACTGTCACCTGTCATTGCAAATCTGTTCATGGAGGAATTCGAATCCAGAGCTCTGGCCAATGCCATCCTCAAACCCAAACTATGGTTAAGATATATCGATGACACATTCGTGATTTGCCCCCATGGACAAGAAAACCTAAACAATTTCCTAACACACCTAAACAGCGCACACCCAAAAATCAAGTTCACCATGGAAACAGAATCAAACAAACAACTACCATTCCTAGATGTACTAATCTACAAAAAAACAGATGGCACACTAGGACACACCATATACCAGAAGAAAACACACACCAACCGCTACCTCAATGCCCAATCCCACCACCACCCAGCACAGATAAACTCCGTGGCTAAAACACTAATTACTAGAACCAAACGCCTGGCAGACAAGACACACATTAAGACTGAACTATGCACCCTGACTAAAATATTGACAGCCAACGGCTTCCACAAAAGCAAAATCACCAACTTGATCCACAAAAACACACTGAGACATAATAGAGACCCAGAAGATGAACAGACCCATGGAACAGCTGTCCTGCCCTACATAAGAGGCACTACAGACAAAATTAGTAAGATTCTATACAGACACCACATCAAGACTGCCGTCAAAACAGACAGAAAAATAGCAGCCATCCTCAGGAACCCCAAAGACAAAACTGACCTGGTAAACCAAGGCATATATGAAGTCCCCTGTGCATCATGCCCGGCCACATACATTGGACAGACCAATAGAAGAATAAGCACCCGCCTGGATGAACACAAAAATGCAGTCAAAAAGCTGGAACACACTTCCTCACTAGTCCAACACATGGAAGCCACAGGTCATAACATCAACTTCAATGGCACCAAAACCCTAGCCACTATAGAAAATCCCAGCCACAGAATCATCAGAGAAGCCATAGAGATTGAAAAAAAGACCAGAAAGCATGAACAGAAGAGATGATTCCACCAGGCTGTCAATCATTTGGAAGCCTGCACTCACAAACAAACAAAATCTCCACATCACAAGCCAGGCAAACACCTGGGCACAAACAGATCCCCCCTGATACCTCCAGCTCAAACACACCCCAACCAGGCACCCAGATGAAACCCATCTTCCTAACTAATGATAGCTGTCCATTTACCCAAAGCCAAGCTGCACTAAAGGCCTCCAATAAAGTAACACAATGTTGCCAGCCAATCAAAATACAAAAAGAGCCAAAAAAACAGACAGAAGATATTAGAAGCAGAACACAGCAAACTCCAAGACCAATAAACACAGACCAAGACTCTCAACCAATCAAGATGAAGAAAAAACCATTCTGTCACAGCAATAGGCTGCCCCAAATTTAAATCTGAAACCACTGTAAAAGTCTAACTCACAGACGAACACTGTACAGAGGCCTGATGAGGGCGGATGAGATTCTGCTGAAGCGTTGCAACTTTGGAAGCGCCACTGCTGTGATGTGAGAAGGTGCCCGAATGGGGCTGAATGCCAGGCATATATATGTGTGTGTGTGTGTGTGTGTGTGTATGGCATTCAGCTTTGTTTGGGTGTTTTCCCGTGTCATAGTGGTGGTGCATTTGGGGTTGTGGCGACGTTTTGGCAGGGTCTCGTCTGCCATCATCAGGCTTCGGTATAGTGTTTGTCGAACACCATACAGAACAGACGAACACTATACAGAAGTCTGATGATGGCAGATGAGATTCTGCTGAAACGTTGCTACAACTTTAAAAGCACCACTACTATGACGTGGGAATATACCCGAACAAAGCTGAATGCCAGACATGTAAGTACCCGCAAAAACTTAAGAAAACAAATATATATATATATATATATATATATATATATATATATATATATATATATATATATATATATATATATATATATATATATATAAAAGTCAGACTTTTACAGATTCTGCTGAAACGTTGCTACAACTTTAAAAGCACCACTATTATGACGTGGGAAAATACCCAAACAAAGCTGAATGCTAGACATATGTCTGGCATTCAGCTTTATTCGGGTATTTTCCCACCTCATGAAACTAACAGAACACTGCTTAACCAACACATATTTCATATACAAAGGACAAAGATACAAACAAATTGAAGCAGCCCCCATGGGATCACCACTGTCACCTGTCATTGCAAATCTGTTCATGGAGGAATTCGAATCCAGAGCTCTGGCCAATGCCATCCTCAAACCCAAACTATGGTTAAGATATATCGATGACACATTCGTGATTTGCCCCCATGGACAAGAAAACCTAAACAATTTCCTAACACACCTAAACAGCGCACACCCAAAAATCAAGTTCACCATGGAAACAGAATCAAACAAACAACTACCATTCCTAGATGTACTAATCTACAAAAAAACAGATGGCACACTAGGACACACCATATACCAGAAGAAAACACACACCAACCGCTACCTCAATGCCCAATCCCACCACCACCCAGCACAGATAAACTCCGTGGCTAAAACACTAATTACTAGAACCAAACGCCTGGCAGACAAGACACACATTAAGACTGAACTATGCACCCTGACTAAAATATTGACAGCCAACGGCTTCCACAAAAGCAAAATCACCAACTTGATCCACAAAAACACACTGAGACATAATAGAGACCCAGAAGATGAACAGACCCATGGAACAGCTGTCCTGCCCTACATAAGAGGCACTACAGACAAAATTAGTAAGATTCTATACAGACACCACATCAAGACTGCCGTCAAAACAGACAGAAAAATAGCAGCCATCCTCAGGAACCCCAAAGACAAAACTGACCTGGTAAACCAAGGCATATATGAAGTCCCCTGTGCATCATGCCCGGCCACATACATTGGACAGACCAATAGAAGAATAAGCACCCGCCTGGATGAACACAAAAATGCAGTCAAAAAGCTGGAACACACTTCCTCACTAGTCCAACACATGGAAGCCACAGGTCATAACATCAACTTCAATGGCACCAAAACCCTAGCCACTATAGAAAATCCCAGCCACAGAATCATCAGAGAAGCCATAGAGATTGAAAAAAAGACCAGAAAGCATGAACAGAAGAGATGATTCCACCAGGCTGTCAATCATTTGGAAGCCTGCACTCACAAACAAACAAAATCTCCACATCACAAGCCAGGCAAACACCTGGGCACAAACAGATCCCCCCTGATACCTCCAGCTCAAACACACCCCAACCAGGCACCCAGATGAAACCCATCTTCCTAACTAATGATAGCTGTCCATTTACCCAAAGCCAAGCTGCACTAAAGGCCTCCAATAAAGTAACACAATGTTGCCAGCCAATCAAAATACAAAAAGAGCCAAAAAAACAGACAGAAGATATTAGAAGCAGAACACAGCAAACTCCAAGACCAATAAACACAGACCAAGACTCTCAACCAATCAAGATGAAGAAAAAACCATTCTGTCACAGCAATAGGCTGCCCCAAATTTAAATCTGAAACCACTGTAAAAGTCTAACTCACAGACGAACACTGTACAGAGGCCTGATGAGGGCGGATGAGATTCTGCTGAAGCGTTGCAACTTTGGAAGCGCCACTGCTGTGATGTGAGAAGGTGCCCGAATGGGGCTGAATGCCAGGCATATATATGTGTGTGTGTGTGTGTGTGTGTGTATGGCATTCAGCTTTGTTTGGGTGTTTTCCCGTGTCATAGTGGTGGTGCATTTGGGGTTGTGGCGACGTTTTGGCAGGGTCTCGTCTGCCATCATCAGGCTTCGGTATAGTGTTTGTCGAACACCATACAGAACAGACGAACACTATACAGAAGTCTGATGATGGCAGATGAGATTCTGCTGAAACGTTGCTACAACTTTAAAAGCACCACTACTATGACGTGGGAATATACCCGAACAAAGCTGAATGCCAGACATGTAAGTACCCGCAAAAACTTAAGAAAACAAATATATATATATATATATATATATATATATATATATATATATATATATATATAAAAGTCAGACTTTTACAGATTCTGCTGAAACGTTGCTACAACTTTAAAAGCACCACTATTATGACGTGGGAAAATACCCAAACAAAGCTGAATGCTAGACATATGTCTGGCATTCAGCTTTATTCGGGTATTTTCCCACCTCATGAAACTAACAGAACACTGCTTAACCAACACATATTTCATATACAAAGGACAAAGATACAAACAAATTGAAGCAGCCCCCATGGGATCACCACTGTCACCTGTCATTGCAAATCTGTTCATGGAGGAATTCGAATCCAGAGCTCTGGCCAATGCCATCCTCAAACCCAAACTATGGTTAAGATATATCAATGACACATTCGTGATTTGCCCCCATGGACAAGAAAACCTAAACAATTTCCTAACACACCTAAACAGCGCACACCCAAAAATCAAGTTCACCATGGAAACAGAATCAAACAAACAACTACCATTCCTAGATGTACTAATCTACAAAAAAACAGATGGCACACTAGGACACACCATATACCAGAAGAAAACACACACCAACCGCTACCTCAATGCCCAATCCCACCACCACCCAGCACAGATAAACTCCGTGGCTAAAACACTAATTACTAGAACCAAACGCCTGGCAGACAAGACACACATTAAGACTGAACTATGCACCCTGACTAAAATATTGACAGCCAACGGCTTCCACAAAAGCAAAATCACCAACTTGATCCACAAAAACACACTGAGACATAATAGAGACCCAGAAGATGAACAGACCCATGGAACAGCTGTCCTGCCCTACATAAGAGGCACTACAGACAAAATTAGTAAGATTCTATACAGACACCACATCAAGACTGCCGTCAAAACAGACAGAAAAATAGCAGCCATCCTCAGGAACCCCAAAGACAAAACTGACCTGGTAAACCAAGGCATATATGAAGTCCCCTGTGCATCATGCCCGGCCACATACATTGGACAGACCAATAGAAGAATAAGCACCCGCCTGGATGAACACAAAAATGCAGTCAAAAAGCTGGAACACACTTCCTCACTAGTCCAACACATGGAAGCCACAGGTCATAACATCAACTTCAATGGCACCAAAACCCTAGCCACTATAGAAAATCCCAGCCACAGAATCATCAGAGAAGCCATAGAGATTGAAAAAAAGACCAGAAAGCATGAACAGAAGAGATGATTCCACCAGGCTGTCAATCATTTGGAAGCCTGCACTCACAAACAAACAAAATCTCCACATCACAAGCCAGGCAAACACCTGGGCACAAACAGATCCCCCCTGATACCTCCAGCTCAAACACACCCCAACCAGGCACCCAGATGAAACCCATCTTCCTAACTAATGATAGCTGTCCATTTACCCAAAGCCAAGCTGCACTAAAGGCCTCCAATAAAGTAACACAATGTTGCCAGCCAATCAAAATACAAAAAGAGCCAAAAAAACAGACAGAAGATATTAGAAGCAGAACACAGCAAACTCCAAGACCAATAAACACAGACCAAGACTCTCAACCAATCAAGATGAAGAAAAAACCATTCTGTCACAGCAATAGGCTGCCCCAAATTTAAATCTGAAACCACTGTAAAAGTCTAACTCACAGACGAACACTGTACAGAGGCCTGATGAGGGCGGATGAGATTCTGCTGAAGCGTTGCAACTTTGGAAGCGCCACTGCTGTGATGTGAGAAGGTGCCCGAATGGGGCTGAATGCCAGGCATATATATATGTGTGTGTGTGTGTGTGTGTGTGTATGGCATTCAGCTTTGTTTGGGTGTTTTCCCGTGTCATAGTGGTGGTGCATTTGGGGTTGTGGCGACGTTTTGGCAGGGTCTCGTCTGCCATCATCAGGCTTCGGTATAGTGTTTGTCGAACACCATACAGAACAGACGAACACTATACAGAAGTCTGATGATGGCAGATGAGATTCTGCTGAAACGTTGCTACAACTTTAAAAGCACCACTACTATGACGTGGGAATATACCCGAACAAAGCTGAATGCCAGACATGTAAGTACCCGCAAAAACTTAAGAAAACAAATATATATATATATATATATATATATATATATATATATATATATATATATATATATATATATATATATATATATATATATAAAAGTCAGACTTTTACAGATTCTGCTGAAACGTTGCTACAACTTTAAAAGCACCACTATTATGACGTGGGAAAATACCCAAACAAAGCTGAATGCTAGACATATGTCTGGCATTCAGCTTTATTCGGGTATTTTCCCACCTCATGAAACTAACAGAACACTGCTTAACCAACACATATTTCATATACAAAGGACAAAGATACAAACAAATTGAAGCAGCCCCCATGGGATCACCACTGTCACCTGTCATTGCAAATCTGTTCATGGAGGAATTCGAATCCAGAGCTCTGGCCAATGCCATCCTCAAACCCAAACTATGGTTAAGATATATCAATGACACATTCGTGATTTGCCCCCATGGACAAGAAAACCTAAACAATTTCCTAACACACCTAAACAGCGCACACCCAAAAATCAAGTTCACCATGGAAACAGAATCAAACAAACAACTACCATTCCTAGATGTACTAATCTACAAAAAAACAGATGGCACACTAGGACACACCATATACCAGAAGAAAACACACACCAACCGCTACCTCAATGCCCAATCCCACCACCACCCAGCACAGATAAACTCCGTGGCTAAAACACTAATTACTAGAACCAAACGCCTGGCAGACAAGACACACATTAAGACTGAACTATGCACCCTGACTAAAATATTGACAGCCAACGGCTTCCACAAAAGCAAAATCACCAACTTGATCCACAAAAACACACTGAGACATAATAGAGACCCAGAAGATGAACAGACCCATGGAACAGCTGTCCTGCCCTACATAAGAGGCACTACAGACAAAATTAGTAAGATTCTATACAGACACCACATCAAGACTGCCGTCAAAACAGACAGAAAAATAGCAGCCATCCTCAGGAACCCCAAAGACAAAACTGACCTGGTAAACCAAGGCATATATGAAGTCCCCTGTGCATCATGCCCGGCCACATACATTGGACAGACCAATAGAAGAATAAGCACCCGCCTGGATGAACACAAAAATGCAGTCAAAAAGCTGGAACACACTTCCTCACTAGTCCAACACATGGAAGCCACAGGTCATAACATCAACTTCAATGGCACCAAAACCCTAGCCACTATAGAAAATCCCAGCCACAGAATCATCAGAGAAGCCATAGAGATTGAAAAAAAGACCAGAAAGCATGAACAGAAGAGATGATTCCACCAGGCTGTCAATCATTTGGAAGCCTGCACTCACAAACAAACAAAATCTCCACATCACAAGCCAGGCAAACACCTGGGCACAAACAGATCCCCCCTGATACCTCCAGCTCAAACACACCCCAACCAGGCACCCAGATGAAACCCATCTTCCTAACTAATGATAGCTGTCCATTTACCCAAAGCCAAGCTGCACTAAAGGCCTCCAATAAAGTAACACAATGTTGCCAGCCAATCAAAATACAAAAAGAGCCAAAAAAACAGACAGAAGATATTAGAAGCAGAACACAGCAAACTCCAAGACCAATAAACACAGACCAAGACTCTCAACCAATCAGGATGAAGAAAAAACCATTCTGTCACAGCAATAGGCTGCCCCAAATTTAAATCTGAAACCACTGTAAAAGTCTAACTCACAGACGAACACTGTACAGAGGCCTGATGAGGGTGGATGAGATTCTGCTGAAGCGTTGCAACTTTGGAAGCGCCACTGCTGTGATGTGAGAAGGTGCCCGAATGGGGCTGAATGCCAGGCATATATGTGTGTGTGTGTGTGTGTGTGTGTGTATGGCATTCAGCTTTGTTTGGGTGTTTTCCCGTGTCATAGTGGTGGTGCATTTGGGGTTGTGGCGACGTTTTGGCAGGGTCTCGTCTGCCATCATCAGGCTTCGGTATAGTGTTTGTCGAACACCATACAGAACAGACGAACACTATACAGAAGTCTGATGATGGCAGATGAGATTCTGCTGAAACGTTGCTACAACTTTAAAAGCACCACTACTATGACGTGGGAAAATACCCGAACAAAGCTGAATGCCAGACATGTAAGTACCCGCGAAAACTTAAGAATATATATATATATATATGTGTGTGTGTATGTGTCTGTGTGTGTGTCTGTGTCTGTGTGTCTGTGTGTCTGAGTGTGTCTGTGTGTCTGTGTGTGTCTGTGTCTGTGTCTTTCTGTGTGTCTGTGTCTGTCTGTGTGTCTGTGTGTCGGTCTGTGTCTGTGTGTCTGTGTCTGTGTCTGTGTCTGTGTCTGTGTCTGTGTCTGTGTCTGTGTCTGTGTCTCTGTGTCTCTGTGTCTCTGTGTCTCTGTGTCCCTGTGTCTCTCTGTGTGTGTTTGTGTCTGTCTGTCTGTGTGTCTATGTCTGTGTGTCTGTGTTTGTGTATCTGTGTTTTCTTATATTTTCACGGGTATTTATATTTATATCTATGATATTCAGCTTCTTTCGGGTATTTTCCCACATGTTTATAGTTGTGCTTTTAAAGTTGTAGCGATGTTTCAGCAGAATCTCATATGCCATCATCAGGCTTGTGTGTTGGGTTTGTCTTCATCATGTGTGTCAGGCTTTTGTAGCAGTTTCTGTTTTAAATTTGGTGAAAGCCTCGTGATTTGTTTGAATGGTTTTTTCTTCATCCTGATTGGTTGGGAGTCTTGGTCTGTGTTTATTGGACTTGGAGTTGGCTGTGTTCTGCTTGATTGGTGTTTGTAATATCTTCTGTCTGTCCAACACATTAAAGCCACAGGTCATAGCATTGACTTCAATGGCACCAAAATCCTAGCCACAATAGAAAGCTCCAGCTACAGAATTATCAGAGAAGCCATAGAGATTGAAAAAAGACGTGAAAACATGAATAGAAGAGATGATTCCACCAGACTTATCTGGAAGCCTGCATTCACAAACAAAAAAAATCTCCACACCACAAGCCAAGCAAGCACCTGGGCACAAACAGACACCCCCTGATACCTCCAGCCCAAACACACCCCACCCAGCCACCCAGATGAAACCTAGCTTCCTAATAAATGACAGCCGCCATTCACCCAAAGCCAAGCTGCACTAAAGGCCTCCAATAAAGTAACACAATGTTGCCAGCCAATCAAGATACAAAAAGAGCCAAAAAACGATAGATATTAGAAACAACAATCAAGCAGAACACAGCCAACTCCAATAAACACAGACCAAGACTCTCAACTAATCAGGATGAAGAAAAAAACCATTCAAACAAAGCATGAGGGTAGCACCAAATTTAAAACAGAAACTGCACATGACGAAGACAAACCAACACACGAGCCTGATGATGGCATGTGAGATTCTGCTGAAACACTGCTACATACATACATACATACAGGGAAACATTTTTGGACTGGAAGTTCTTGTGAATAATGCCTCTGATCCCTTCTCCTTTTTGAAAATGCACAGTGCTTGATATGCTACTGAAGTGCATCTAGTTTCAAGCAAAAAGCAGAAAGAGATTTTCTTCTTCCTCTTCCCTGATGTCAGCAGGCCTAAACAAACACACCAGCTGTCCATGGAATAAATGGAAATGGTGGGGAAGGTATATTATCACATACTCACCTAAGGAGCCAATAATGGATCTATTTTAGCACATATTTTCACATATTTTCAGAATAAGCATTGCTATTTCCTGACACTTGGGAAAATGTAGTTCAGTTGAGCTGGAGATAATCTAGATGGATGTGTGTGTAGTTCTCGAACCGAATTTATTTTTATTTGTTGCCTACTTTATTGCAAAAGAAATCAGAATCTGTTCCTCATCCATGATCTTTAGGAAGAAGAGCCCATTTATTTTTAATACACAAGAAGAAAACAAAAGATGGATTTCTTTGGTCAATAAAAAAGCAATCATTGGTTAAAATGTATAACAGCATACCTTTACAAAGAAAATCAGTGCTGCAAACAGGACCCAGTTGTTTTTAAAAAACTGTTGATTTGTCCATTATTTTAGTAGACAAAAACATATGAAATGGATATAGGATTTTGTTTTCCATGTGCTGATCCTTGTATTTTACATAGAATATGATATCCAAGTTAATTTTTAGACAACTCAAAATTAATTATTGAAATGAAGGCAGTTACAGATGTTTCCATGCAAAATTGACACACTGTTGATGTTCCTAGGAGCTTGGTATCCCTCCACTCTCCACAGAGGAAGCAGACTATTATGGGTAGTGGCACCTTTATTTTCAGCATTATCTATATTAGGAATGTTCCAATATATTGCCTTTGGAAGTTTAAGACTTCTTAGAGCTAATAAACACACAGTATTAAGATGAACTGTCTTGGGAAGGACTTGGGAAGGAATAATCAACTCTAATGTTTACTGTTTCTTTAAATGGGGCGAGAAACATCAGCCATCTGCAGGTTAAGTTTTTACATTAATGGCCACTGGATGCCGCTGTTTTGTTGCAGAGAACAACACTTGAAATATTCTTTTTGTGGCATTAATATGTTTTGATGGCTATAGCATAAATCTCATAGCTACATTACATTAGTATCTTTAAGAATACCTAGTAACAAAGACCAGTTCATACTTTTCTCAAGGAGGTAAATTACTTTTATACAGAATTATGCATTTACAGGTGCATAGATAACATATATATTTTCAATGCAATGTTGACAGGAATTGAATATGTTATTATTCCAATCTATGTTAAATTCAAAATAATCAGTTTCCAATCTGCAATCCTGTTGTCAACCTGGAATTTTATTCAGAAAGTCCTTGCAAAAATAGACCACTTTTATTCTGTATGTATGTGATTAATATGAAGCTCTCAATTTTCCTGTCCAGTTATATAATTTTAAAGACAGACAGTGTATATAACAGATAGAGATATATACAGATATATACAGTGTATATAACAGATATGATATTTCTGTGGTTAATGTTTGCTTTATGTTGGCATGCATGCCGGGAAAAATAATGTCAATCAGAACAGTGTAACAATTCTAAAACAAATCTAAAGTTCATTGGATAAAAATAAAAGACATTACTAAACTGGCATTCTGTTCTATCATAATATCTTTCTCAGGAGATAAATAGAATAAGTAAAGCTAGCAGTTATTGGTATCTTTAACTTATAAGAATTTGTCTTCCCATATCTCTAAAGACATCCAAATTAACCTTGTGGCAGTGTATATATAGTATAACAGAGGGGGAAGGTGTTAAGTCCTGGGCATGGGTGCAAGGAACGGAGACGAGACATCGAACGGTGACTTCAACTCTTTATTGTAAAATAAGAACAGAGCAAATACTTGGGCAGCAGCAGCTCTTTGATAGAGCTGACTGCTGTCAAAACAACCAATGGTTTGAGTTTACCACTTTCGCAAGCCCGTAAACAATCAGAGGGGCTCGTAAACAGCCAATCAGACTGGCCAAAAACAACCAATCACGACTCGCTATTTGTGGGCCAATGAGAAGTGCAGGATTACAAGCCTGCTGTAAAGTAAAAGCTGTTAAGGGTTGTATTGCTGAGTTGGCTTAGTCCATAACACCCCTCCCCCCTAGGTTCCATCTGAGGGGTGGGATGATGTATTCTCACAAATAGGCAGGTCGCTTCACCTGCCTGCTCGACCTGTGCTGTTCCACCAGTTTCTGTCCTGGCTCTGGTTCCGGTGGGCTGCTAGCTGGGTTGGATGGTGAAAACTGTGGCCCTGGGCTGCTTTCTCTGCTTACGCCAGTGCTGTCTTCCAGGTTCCCTGGATCCATTTCCATCGCAGTGCTGTCACGTGGCGAGGCCACTCCCTGGCTCGGTTCGCCTTCTGATGCTGAGTATCCCCTGGTTGGTTGTGTAGACTATTGGGTTTCGATTGTTAATTCTTCTTCGGCCTCCTCAATGTTCCTTCCCCCCCTCCCCAGCTAGAGATTCCGGGGCTGAGATAGGATTAGGTGCTAATCTGAAATGGAGTTGGTCTATGTGGCGTTTCCACATCTTACCATCTGTAGTTTGCAGGCGATAGGATCGGGGTCCCTTAAGTTGCGTTATGGTAGCGGGGACCCAAAATGGGTCGCCCGAGAAGTTTTTCGCAAACACGAGGTCACCTTCCTGGAATGCCCGACACTTGCTGCTGGATCCTGGGGGTTGTTCCAGCATGTAGTTTGGGTGGAGGCGATTGAGATGCGAGCGAAGTTTGCGACCCATCAGGAGTTCAGTGGGGGTTTTGTTCGTGGTACTGTTTGGGGTTATGTGCTAGAGGAGAAGCATCCAGTTTATTCTGTCATCAATGTCACCATGGTCCATTTTGTGTAAGGTCTTTTTTACAAATTGAACCATTCGCTCATACCTACCATTGGCCACAGGGTGAGCTGGCGATGTTAAGGCATGGCGGATGTCCCGATCTGCCAGGTACTGTTCGAATGGCAGGGCAGTGAATTGGGGGCCATTATCGGAGACCAGGACATCTGGAAATCCGTGGGTAGCCAATAGCTTATTCAGCTTTTTAGTGACTGCCACTGTGGTGGTGCTTTTCATCTTGTGGACTTCGAGCCAGTTTGAATAGGCATCCACTGTTAGGAGGAAAGTGTGTCCTCTTGTGGGTCCCACAAAATCGATGTGGATATGGGACCAAGGACCTTGAGGCATTTTCCACTGGGTTGGGGGAGTTTTTGGAGGATTAGAGCGAGTCTCCTGGCATTTGCTGCACTTTGCTACCCAGGTTTCTATTTGTTTATCTAACCCAGGCCACCATGGATAACTCCTTGCCAATGCCTTCATCCGCACGATGCCTGGATGTCCACCTTGCAGCATTTTTAATACTCTATGTTGCAATTTCTCTGGGATTACGACTCTGTCTCCCCACAGTATACAGCCTTTTTGGGAGAATAGCTCTGTTTGACGATTCTTAAATGGCTTGAACGTATCATTGGTTTTGCTGACCGGCCAATCCTGTTCCACCCAGCTGAGGACTCATGCCAAAACAGGGTCATTTTTTGTTTCTAAGGCAATGTCTCGAGCGGTCAGTGGCGGCGATTTGAGGGTTTTGATTTGCAATACGGATAAGGTTGGAGCTGGGTCCTCTATGATGTCTAGTAGTGGGGATCGGCTCAAAGTGTCAGCGTGGGGAATGGTTTTTCCCAGGCGATGTTGCAATCGGTAATCGTAGGTGGCTAAAAATTCTGACCAAGGTGTCGTTCTTGGTGATAAGATATGTGGAGTTGGTTTGTTTCCCGCCAAAATACCAAGTAGTGGCTTGTGGTCTGTAATTATGGTAAAGGGTCTCCCATACACATATTCATGGAAACATTTAATTGTGGATACAATAGCGAGAGCCTCTTTATCAAGTTGACTATAGTTCCTTTCGGTCTTAGACAAAGTTCTCGAAAAAAATGCAATAGGTGCCTCATTTCCATTTGGTAGGACATGGCTTAAAATGGCTCCCACTCCAAATGGTGAGGCGTCACAGGTAACTGTCAAAGTTAGAGTCTCGTTGTATTGCATCAATACAGCATCGGAAGTTAAGAGGTCTTTTACCTCTTGGAATGCTCTCTCTTCACGCCGTCCCTAGACCCAGGAAGCTTTTTTGTCAAGAAGTCTATGTAGGGGCTTGGCTACGATTGCCTTCTGGGGCAAGAAGATGTTATAAAAGTTAATGAGTCCCAGGAAGGCTTGTAGATCTGTCTTATTTCTAGGTCTCATGGTGTTTTTTATTGCGGTTAGTTTTTTTTCGGTGGGGTGGATTCCCTGTCTGTCGAGAAGGTATCCCAGGAACTCCACTCTCTCCGTACAAAGTTGACACTTGTCTCTTTTTACCCTCAGACCAGCGTCTTTAAATTTCTGAAGAACTTTTCTGAGTCATTGTACTAACTCTTTAGTGGGGGCAGCTATTAGGACATCGTCAAAGTAGGCACGACGCCTTTTATGCCTTGTAATAGTCTCTCCATTAAACTTTGGAAAATGCCCGGCGCCATGCTTACTCCGAATTGGAGTCTGTTGCGCTTGAAAGCGCCTCTATGTGTAACTATTGTCTGGGCTTCTGCAGTTGTTGTGTCTATAGGTAGTTGCTGGTACACCTGAGCTAAGTCCAATTTCACAAATATTTTTCTGCCACCCAGGGAATGAAGAAGGTGTTGAACCACTGGTACTGGGTAAGCGCTCTGTTGAAGAGCATGATTTACGGTGGCCCGGTAATCCCCACAAATTCTTCACGAACCATCTGGCTTCATGGGCGTTACTATTGGAGTTTCCCAGCGGGCATGGTCAATCGGTTCCAATACATCCTGGGCTATCAGTTTATCTAGCTGCTCGTCGATCTTTGGCTTTAGGGCAAAAGGCACTCGACAAGACTTAAGCCGAATGGGAGCTACATCGGGGCTGAGATTAAATGATATAGGGGTCCCTTTGTACTTGCCTAATGTTCCTGTGAACATGTCCTGGAATTCCTGGATGAGAGCCTCTTCCCAGTCATCGCTTCTGGTTTGGTGTATGCTGGCTAGTTCAATCCTGAGTGGGGCAAACCACTGAAACCCAAACAAGCTGGGTCGGTCACGATCGACGACAGTCAGAGGAAGCGTCGCTGTGCAGTCCTTGAAGGATACTTGGACGTGGCTGGAACCGACAACTGGAATTCTGTTTCCATGGTTGTCTTTCAGGATGATTCGTTGTGTGCTGAGGTCCTGGCGGCAGATGGCAGGGATCAGCTGTTTGAGGGTTTTCCAGGATACCATCGATAAGGATGATCCCGAATCGACTTCCATCACGCATGATCGATTCTCAATAGTAACTCTTACGCGGATCTTTCTTGCATCAAACGATGAAGCGTGGCCGATAATAATGGTTTGGTGGGTCTCTTCTCATCTCGTTGAAGAGGCAGGTGCTCAATTTCTGTAGTAGTAGTGGTTGTTAAATTGGTGGTTCAGACGGTCCTGGTTCTAAGGAGGTTTGTTGTTCTCCCTTTGGCTGGGACTGGACTCTTGCTTGCTTCTGCAGACTTTTGCGACCTGGCCTCTTTTTCCGCAAATCCGGCAGAGTGCGTCGAGGAATTTGCAGTCTGATCGTGGGTGGTTTGCCCCGCAACCAGCACATTGGCGCGGACGTCTCTGCTTCCTTTGCTCTCATTCCGAGCAGAGCTGGTTTACCTCCTCTTCCTCACTGTCTGAGGATGACTCGAGGTCTTCGTGGTGGGTGGTGGTAGCGTGCTTCTCAGTGGCAAGTGGGCTATCGTTAGCAAGTTGTCAAAGTGGTGCGTTCACTCAGCACATTCGAGCAGCTGACTTCCTGGTTGCTTCTGTGGCAGTAGCATCGATGATGACATCTGTAAGGCTGATGTTGCCTTTCGCCATCAGTTTACTCTGCACGTGTGGCACATTTAGTCCCAGAACTATGCACTCTCTTAGGGCTTCCTCTAAGTTTGCAAAACCACAAAGGCTTCCTAGGTTCCGGAGGTCAGCTACGAAATTCCCAATGCTCTCGTCCTTCTGTTGGTCCCTCTGGTAAAATTCATGTCTTCGTATCAGTCTAGGTACTGCGGGTGCGTAATGGGCCCGGAGGATTGGGGCGAGGGTATCCCAATCCATGGTCTTCACTTCCACCAGTTTTGCCAGTGCTTTAGCCATTTTGAAAATGGCGGGGCCGCAATGAGTCAGGAACAGCATTCGTTTCTTGCCAGTCGTAGCATCTTTTAAATTGTTGGTCTCCAGGAACATCTGGAAGCGATCTATATACAAGTCCCACTCTTCGGTTGCTGGGTCAAATGGAGCAGGTGATATGGCATCACTGGTCATCTTGCCGTTTGTTGCGTGCTCTCTTTTGCTACATGCTCTGTCTTGTTCGATGCATACTTAGTCAGCTCTATCGTCTCCGCATCCCATCCTCGTCGCCAGTGTTAAGTCCTGGGTATGGGCGCAAGGAACGGAGACGTGACATCTAACGGTGACTTCAACTCTTTATTGTAAAATAAGAACAGAGCAAATACTTGGGCAGCAGCAGCTCTTTTATAGAGCTGACTGCTGTCAAAACAACCAATGGTTTGAGTTTACTGCTTTCACAAGCGTCCAATCAGAGGGGCCCATTAACAGCCAATCAGACTGGCCAAAAACGACCAATCACAACTCGCTATTTGCGGACCAATGAGAAGTGCAGTATTACAAGCCTGCTGTAAAGTAAAAGCTGTTTAGGGTTGGCTCACTGAGTTGGCTTAGTCCATAACAGAAGGGGTTGCTCAAGTTGGTTTTATTGTATTGCGAACAGCTGCTGGGGTGCATCCACAGTTTCTTTGTACTTGTACAATGACAATAAAGTTCTTCTTCAAAAAGGAAATCCTATACAAATCCTATACATTTTAGACAAATGGCTATCCAGTCTCTTTTTAAAAACCTTCAGTGATGAAGCTCCTGCAACTTCTGAAGATAAGCCATTCCACGAGTTTATTGTTCTCACTGATAGGAAATTTTTGCTTACTTTTAGGTTGCTTCTCTCCTTGATTAGTTTCCATCCATTGCTTCTTGCCCTGCCTTCAAGTGCTTTGGAAAATGTGGCAGCCCCTGAAATATTGGAACACTGCTATCATGTCAAGAACACTTCTATCATGTCAGTGATAAACTGCTATTCTCTTTCCTATTACAGAATAAGAAATAGCAAACCAAAATATTAAAGCACAAGAGAAGAAAAGAAACATAACTTTTAAGTTATATAAAATTCTGTCCTTACGCACTGTCCTTGCTTTCACCAATTCCATGTTCTGACTCATCCATTGACATTTCTTTTCAAATTTCTCACATCTTTTTTGAGGAACTCATCAACTCCACCCAACTATGACTTTCCCAGTCCTCTGCTTCCTCATAACCCATTCACTTTTCTTTCACTTTGATTGACCCTCATGAATTATCTCTATATGACCCTCATTCTCAATGATAATTCACTTTAGTATTCAGTCCATGTTCATTCAGCATTCAATCACCTCTGTTAGGGATATACCCTAGGAGAATCTGCACAGCAGTCAGGCAGGCAGGCAAATATGTGAGACAAATGTTTTTGTAGCTTACACTCAGTAAAACAGATACAATGTGCTAGTTAAATAGTTTATTCCAGTAAGAGTTTTAGCATAGTCAAAACAGTCCATATATCATTCACCAGTTCAATCCGTCCGGGGATTATTCAGTTGCAAAGTCCAGTGTCGAAAAAGAGGTCAGTAAACTTACAAATATCAGTCCAGTAATATATCTCCTTGCAGTAGAGATATAAAGAAGTCAAACCTCCTTTCTTCCTTCAACAGCAATAGTAGGGAACATGCAGTTAACAAACCATCAATCCATCATCGTTAGCAAGCAATCCAGCAATCCAGCAATACAGTAAGCCAGCAATCAATCAAGTTCTCTTGCTCCTTCTTATGGCGGTTTTACAACCGCACCCAAAATTACATGCTTTGCTGTTTAAAGTGACACACACTTAAATTCACTATCACAGTTTATATATATTATTTTACCCAAACTATGTTAGGTAACCTTGTTATTCCTTACAACCTCTAACTCTGTCTTTTCTTTTATGTACACACTCCGTCACATCCAACTCTCAGTTCTGTACAATGAAGTGTGAAGAAGCACATTTTCATATGCAGCCATTTTATCAGAAATTGATCCATTTGCTTGTAGAACCACATTTAATAACTTCACTATGAATGGAATATATAATATGTACATTCCATTTGTACAATCCATTGTATGAATGGAATCTATAGTACAGCTGTCTATTCCATTCATTAACTCTACTAAAATCCAAATTGCCAAATCCCCGAGGTCCTCTTTCCATGCAAAATAATATTTCTATATTTCTATTTTTTTACCCTGTACTTGCAATACAGGTAGTTATTGACGTATAACCACAATTCAGTGAGACATTTGTTAAGTGAATTTTACCCCATTTAATAACCTTTCTTGCCACATTTGTTAAGTGAATCACTGCTGTTGTCAAATTAATAACACAGCTGATAAGTGAATCTGGTTTACCCATTGACTCAGTTTGTCAGAAGCTAAGTCAGAAGGTTGCAAAAGGTCATCATATAACCCAGACATTGCAATTATCATAAATATGAGTCAGTTACCAAGCATCTGAATTTTGAACATATGACCATGGGGATGCCACAACAGTCATAAATGTAAAAAATGGTCATTGGTTACTTTTTTCAGTGCTGTTATAACAGTGAAATATTCAAATTGTTGTAAGTCAAGGACTACCTTGACTGCATTTGTTTTCCTTTTTCCTATTTTTGAGATTATTTTCCTGTTACTATATGGCAAAAGGAATTGGTATGAAGTTTTGTTCCAGTTTTTATTTTCCCTTGTTAGTGTCTCAGCATCACTCTGCAGTTCCCTTGGGCTTGCTCTCTAACCGGAAGAAAGGCCCATAAGTCACTTCATTCTTCTCACTGAAGAATGAGCAGCTTTGGACCAATGGAAAGTTTCAGTGAAAAAGAAGAGTCCATTATATTCTTCCACTTTGCTAGTTTACAACTGAAATACATATTAGGAAAAAAAAAATCTCCAAAATGTTTTGCTGTTACCTTATTTTTAAAGTGGTTTCTTCTCTCTCAAATGAATAGTGAGTGAGTGAAAAATAATGCAAAAGACTATTTCAGCATAGAGCATTAATCCTGAATCACTGAAAATGCAACTTTAAAGAATTGTTCAGATTGTCATGTTGGAAAGAAAGGAGAATGCCTTTCTTAATGTACTTTTTTCGTATCATGCATCAATTTGTCACATTCCTCTTTTTTATTTTCTTTTTATTATCAGAAAGCTTCAAAGGATGTATAATTTTTTGTGATAAGTTCTTGATTTCTTTTTTCTGCATTTCCTTGAAGAGAAGGGGAAGCTGAAGAGGTACAGTGACTAGAGCTCTAGTAATTCCAGAATCACTTCAAAGATGTTTGATAATCTATTAATATTTAATTCACTAATGTTTTTGAACAGGAGTTTCACCTAGCATTCTTTAGTAACTGGGAAGATGCTTCAGAACTGGTGACCAAGAAAGAAACATGAACAGGGGACTTTTAAAAGGAAAAGGGTAAATTTTTAGAGGAAATCAAGGAAAACTGTTTTCTTTGGTTGAATGTGTTGCTTTTTTCCCCATGATAAAAAGGCTTCCACCTGCAGCTACAAGTGATCAGCAAGTGGGGGGAATTAAATTCCTTAGTCAACAGCTTAGTTTAAGCCTATACACTTTATACAGAAGAAACACAATTGAGAGATTGTGACTAGACTCAGGAATGGATTGGCAAGCAGGAACAGGGGAGTTTTGCAAGAATGTTTCATGATGGAGGAGCCAACTAACGTCCCACTAATAGGGACTAGACATCAAACTGAGCTTAGTTATTGTATGGAGAATTCAGAAACCATAGAGACTGTCTGTTAGGTCAACCAGTTTCTAAAGAAGAAAAATAGCAAAATTATTAATAATAACTATTATCAAAATAGAGAGCCAGCAGGAAAAATGATGTTTCCAGCTTACTGCATGGAGTACAAATGTACAACTTTCTGCCTGTTGGGCATAAATTGAGGGTTACACTTGGTGCAATGAGATTCTGACTTTCAGGGAACAAAGTGGTTAAGCTGCAGATGCACAAAAAAATAGGGAGGTTTGTAGACAGGACTTTCAAGGATGATATAAATTTATTCCATTGCCAAGATAATAGCTTTCTTGCTGTCAAAGAGATTGAGGGTCTTCAGGAAGCAGGACTTCACTTCAAGAATAAAGGAGATGTCCCCCTAAGAGAGACTTAATCATAAAATCATAAAATTCAAAGAGATTACAGAGGTTATATGGGCCAACCTGCTTCTCAGGATAGGTTCTACTATAGCATCTGAGACTGATAACCAGCAACTGAGAACTCACTACATCATGTGACAGCTTGTTGCAGTTGCTGACAATTAATACACTCAGAAAATTCCTCCTGATAGCTTTATAGTTATAATCCATGGGTTCTGTAGTTTCAAAGCTACATGTTTTAGCCTGTGGCAATAAAGAATGAGCCCACTCCCTCAATGCTGTGACAACTCTTCAGATTTTTACATTGAGTCAAAGAAGTAAATATTTTCCCCAATTTTGGCTGTACTAACAATTGTTCATGTTGTTTTTTAATATGAACTTCTTGTAGACAAATTATATCACATTTTAATTTCTCTAATTTATGAAAAGTTTTCCTTCTTTTAACAGCTGAATTAAGTCCATTTATATTCATTGTAATCAGTTTTTTTTCTTCCATGATTATGCTTTATATTTAGGTCTAATCGCTCTTGTGGATCTCACTTCACGCTGTTCTTTGCTATCCATCTGTCCCCCAACTGCTCCTTTCTCTTTTTCAGTCTCCAGTTGTTCCTCTTGAAACTCAATTAATGAGACCTCTTTCTCTGCCTCCTCTCTTCTTCCTCCAAAAAATTCTGCATGGAAAAGTTCCGCTTTCTCAATTGAATCAATTCTATATCTCTGCTCTTGCCACCTAAACATTAGTCCTTCTGGAATCAGCCATCTATAATTCACTTTGTTTTCCAATAGCATTTTGGTCAGAAATCGATATTCTCTTCTCATCTCTCTCACTCTTCTGGGTATTTGTTTTAAAACCACAATCTCTTTACCTTTGTATTTCAATGTTTTCTCTCTTACTACTTGTAATATATGCGTTTTAATGGATTTTTTGGTAAATCTAATATGGACTTCCTTGGGTAATTTATTTCTCATCGCATACCTTGTATAGACTCGATGTATCTCATCTATTCCATCCATCATCTTTTCCTCTGTAATTTCCAAAGCATCTGCCAAAATTTCTATCATTACCGCTGCCAGATTTTTTCCTTTTTCCTCTTCTATATTTTGAAATCTGAGGTAAAATTCTGATCTTTCCATCTCCCACCTCAACATCCCACTTTTTTCTTGTTCAACCGCTGTTAATCTACTGTCAATATTTCCAATCTTCTTCTCTCTTTGTTTTCCTTCTTCTTCAATTTTTTGGAATCTCTCCTCATACTTGACCATCATTTGTTTAATGTTTTCCACTTTTTCATCAGTCTTCTCTATTCTTTGTTCAATATTTTCTGTTCTTTGTTCAATATTTTCTGTTCTTTGTTCAATATTTCCTGTTCTTTGTTCAATGATGTCTGATTTTGTCTTGAGATCTTGGATTCCTTGCATAATCATCTGTAAAGTTACTCTTTCTTGTTCCTTATCTTGCTTCAACATTGTCTGAATTAAACGTTGTCCTCCAGCTGGTGGGGAAGCAGAGGTAGAAGTAGAGATGCCAGATGGTATTGGTTTCCTGCTCATTTCAATGCTTCCAAAGCTTCAAATTCTTCTTGACTTTTAATCCAACTGGTAGAGCAGCCAATTATAATCCAAAATAGAAAACTCCAATAGTAAAAGGCACGAAACCAAAAAAGAAACAGGAAAAAAGGAAGAAGAAAGATCTTCAGGTTCTTCTAGATCCTAATCCAATTATGAAGTAGTCCACCATAAAAAAGAAAAAATAGAAAGGAGAAAAACAAACAAATCCAAAAATAATAATATTGATTAAGAGCAAAAAAAAGAAAGGGAAAAAAAAGCAAAAAGAGAAAAAACAAAAAGTTCCTTCAGGTTCTTCACACCTTAATCCAGTTGAAAAGTCTCAATAATCAAAAAAGAAAAACAAAGTGGTCCAAAAACATAGATAGGAAAAGCAAAAAAGTCCCAATAAAAAAGAAAAGAAAAATAAAGAAAAAACTCTGAGGCTTTCCCTTTAAAATAAAAGGCAGAAATAAAAATATTACTAAAATTGAAATTTAGAAAAAGGCTGGCAAATAGGATATATATATATATATATATATATATATATATGAAGGCACACTGCACTTTATTTATTTATCCAAGGCTCTTGTTATGACTCTCTTCTCCAGCAGCTTCAAAGCCAAACCTCAAGTGTTGAATTATTGATAACAGTCCAGGAAAGCACCTGCAATAATATTTTGCTGTGCTCTCCCTCTATCTTATCACGTTAAAATGTCCTTGAGAAGAGGTCTTTTTGCAATTCTCTCCAATTCAAATAAAATACTTTCAAGCCTCTAGTTGGCAGTGTTGCAAAGTTTCTTAATGCTCTTCCTCCCCCCCAGCCAGAAAAAAGGAGTAATATATACAGAAACAAAAAAAAAAAAAAATAGCCAAAGGGAGCCTCTATCCTAAAGAAAGTTAAAAAATCAAAGGGAGCATAAAAATATATATAAGAGAAAATTCAATCCGGTTACCTACAAAGTCACACTAAAGTCCCCCCCAAAAAATATAGAGAAAAAAAAAAACCCCAAGCCTCAATTTGACACCACTTTAAAAAACGCCACTCAGACAGTTTAAGTCAAAAAAATAAAGTCTCACAGATTTCTTCTTTGATCAGGATGTCCTTTCCAACCTCAGCGAATTTACAACACAAAAGAGTTTTTCTCACCCAGCCGAAACACTTTCATTCCAGCCACTTTCTTTCCGGAGCTGTCCTGACTTCAGCAGCTATAGAGACTTCCTCTCCGCCGCCAGCAAAAGGGCTTCTTCCGGATCAAACCAGAGATTTTGCGATATCTCTGGGATCCTGGAACAGTACCCTTCTCAATCCCCATCTCTACGGGACGGTTTAGGTCCGTTGGGACCGACCAGGGGCGAAAATATCAGCTGCGATCTCAGAGCCCCGAGATCGCAGCCGTATCGCCAAAACGAAGCTCCGCCTTCCACAACTCTTCAGATTTTGAAGATTCCTATTACGCCTCCTCTTAATTATACATTTTGAGAGTAAACAAGAGCATATCCTTTAACTGTTCCTGATATGGTTTAGTTTCCAGAACCTTTACCTATTTTAGCAGTCTGCCTCTGAACTGCCTCTAGTTTTGATCAATGATGCACAGAACTTGACATTGTAGATTCAGTGGGATCTGACCACAATGGAGTAGTGTGGAATCAATACTTCCAGTGATTTGGACTCTCTGTTCTTCTTAAAGTATCCCAAAATTACATTTGACTTTTAGTAGTTTTATTTTAGTAGTTCTATTATATTACAGGTAGTCCTTAAACTTATAAAATTCATTTAGTGACCATTCAAAGTTACAACACCTTAATCAGTGACTTATTATCATTTTTCATACTTATGAACATACTTATGCAGCATCCCCATGGTTAAAATTCAAATGTTTGGTGGCTGTTTTATATTTATGACAGTTTCAGTTTCCCAGAGTCGTACAATCATCTTTTGCATCCTTCTAACAAGCAAAGACAATGGGGAAGCCAGTTTCACTTAATAACTGTGTTATTAATTCACAGTTGCAGTGTTTTACTTAACAATTGTGGCAAAAAAGTTTGTAAAATAGGGCAAAACTAACATAACAACTATTTCATTTAGCAGCAGAAATTGTGGGCTCCATTAAGGTCATAAGTTGAGGACCATCTGTCGTTCATGTTTCGCTTGTTGTTCACAAAACAATCAGATTATTTTTAATGTATTACTGACAGCCTTTCTCATCTTTGTGCCTTACATTTTTTCTGCTCAGATGCAAAACTTTACCATTTTCTCTGTTAAATTTCATCTTATTATTTTTTACTCACTGCTTAAACCTGTCTAGTTTTTTCAATATTTTTTTTTTCTTTCCAGCTTCAGGTCTTCTTCTGACTTTTTAACTCTCTGGCCCATGTTGTTAATAAAAATGTTGAATGGTGTTGCATGGTTGAATAGGAACATGTTCTTTTCAAACTGAAGTAACACAATTAATGAGTACTCTTTGAGCGTGGGTGGACATGCAATTTAATTTGAGACCATCTAATACACATAGCCTACATTTTGTCATTTGTATGGCAGAAAATATCAGAAGGTACTATTCAGAAGGCTTAGAGGTCCAATTATACAGTCTGTGATTTGATATATGAATGTCTTATATTTTGAAGTTCTATCAAAGAAGTAAAAGTTAAATGACAATTTGTTTGTGAAGAATTGATTCTGACTCCTGTTATTTATAGTATGTTTATCCAAATGCTCACCCATATACTGTCTAATAATTCATTCAAAGACCTTGCCCAATATAGACATCAAGCTGACAAGTCTACATATTTCCAGTTCCTTCTTCTTCAGATAGTTGATGATGGAGATGACATTTTTTTCCATCTTTTGAGACCACAAAAATCAGAGTCTGTAATCACCTTCAGTAGTTACATTAGTACCCTGCGAGATAATCCATATGACCCTGAAGTCTTTACTTCCTTTTATAAGGATACAAGCAGTTATTTGTTGATGTCAGTGAAAGCAAAATGCTTTACAATGATGGTTTTCAGCCTAATGCAACAGAGCTGTTCAGAAGACCTCCCAAGGTTCCTTCCCACTCTGATGATATTCTATGTTCTATGTGCTCTTTTTCATAACAAACAGTAACTGACCTGGTATTTTTGTTCAATATAGCCTAAGGTCTCTTTTGCTGGAACCAATAAGTTATGTATGAAACTCAAATCAGTTGTCAGAAACATTACTTGACCTTGTAGGGAGTTATTTGTACCATTTTAAATACTATTTCAATCTGAAATACTATTTTCCACCATTCCTTTTTATGAAACCCCTTAAATTAGTTGACACAAATTTAGCACTGAGTGCTGTGTAACTTGGCTAGTTATGGGTCTCTCCACTGTTGTTTCACTGGAGCTGCAAACAGCATTATGGAGATTTGTCACCATTTTGCTGAGTATGTTTTGGTTTAAATCTGTCTGATTAAGTTAACAATAAAGCCTAAAATCTCTTTACTTACCAGTGTGTACAATATGTCTGAATCCTCAAGAAGCCAATTGTCTGGCACCTGGTCATTGCTTGACATTTGGCAATACATGGTGTCTATCATCTTTATCTCTATCATCTCTCTCTACATCTATCTCCTTGGAAATATCCATCCATCCAACCATTCAAGTTTTGAGTTGGGAAATAGAGTATGAAGAACAACTGTTATATAATCCACCCAATCAAAAAAAGTAAAATTAGTGCTTGCCGGAATAGATATAAATTAAATAACTAAACCACATCCAATTCATAAAATTAGGTTAGTTTCCAATAATGCTGCTCCTATGAAAATATGCAATTAGGTGGAAGGACTCAAATGAGACTTCTCTTTTAGGTGTCAAAGCAAAATTCCCATCTTGTATGTAACATCCTGAAGGTTTTGTTTTTTTTCATTAGATCCTAGACTTTTTTCCAATCTGAATGGAATATAAAGAGAAGTGGAAAAGAACTTATTTTTCAGAAGGACTGTTTAAACAGTTGTGTCCCTTTGTCTAATATGGCAGACTGCAGACTTGCAATTTTGAATCCAGTGCTCACAATGTGATAAGACTTGAGTGTTCAAGAATAGATTCATTACAAGACTTAGTGGAAACAATCATTATGCCTTCATTCTTATACTGATATTTAGAACATAATAGAAGTGGAAATTGGTGCTTAATATGGAATTTTGACAATTTCACAAGAATTCTGAAGTAGATAAGATTTTTGAAATGTCTTATTTTATATTCTCTTTCTGCAGTTGATTATTGTGCTGTTTAACATAGCAATCTGGAGATTCTTCTTTCTTTGGCACCCATTGCCCAGATATGAAAGTCCATTTGATTTCTTCTCATCTCTCTGGAAATTCAGTGGTGAGGCATTAAAAGGAATCTTGAACTCCTCAGTTTACAGTAAGCTGGAGTCCACTAACAGGAATAATTACAGACATGTTTTGGCTTTTATGTTTACAGCATGCCAGACAGCACAAAAGGAGTATCTTGCTTAGTGCTGCCTGTCTTCTTTCACATGAATTGACCAGCTCTGTTCCAAGAAAATGGTTAGATTTCAAGTAACTGATGAACTACTATAAGAAAATTTCAAAAATGGATGTGACCCAGGGCAATTCTAGCTGACCTAGCTATAGGGAAACCTGGAAAGCACTTTAGACATGATGGTTCCTTTCCTTTCTTTAGAAAGAAAGAAAGAAAGAAAGAAAGAAAGAAAGAAAGAAAGAAAGAAAGAAAGAAAGAAAGAAAGAAAGAAAGAAAGAAAGAAAGAAAGAAAGAATATTTTTGAGATGCTACAAATTCCATTTTTTCTTCTTTTTTTTAAGAGGTTCTTTGTTCTGTCCCCTCATTTGAATTCTTGAGATCCCCGCGCTTTGATTGGCCAAAGCGCGGGGCGCTCTGATTGGCTAGGCGAGCCGCGCCGATTGGCTCACTGAGAATCTCCCGCGATTGGTCAATTCGAATCGCGGGAGATTCAAAGCGGTGCCATTGGCCGCGGCCGCCGCGGCTTGGAAATAAAAAGCCGCGAAGTTTTCCCTTAGCCTCAGTTCGGTTCCTGACTAATAAAAAGAGCTTGAACACAGTCACCGAATCCTGGCTTCTGTCCACGCGGACATAATACTGGCGGCAAGGGTGGGCTTCTCATCCTGAACCAAAACACGTGTCTGATGGAAGCCAGCCAACCGACGAGATGGCCAGCAACGTGCCACCAACCCCCTTCAACCCTGCTACCGAGGACTGGGAATCTTACACGGACAGATTCCACATGTTCCTCGAATGCAATGATCTGAAGGATGCCACGGGACTGAAGAAACGAGCCATCTTCCTAACACACTGCGGGCCCGCAGTGTTTAAGATGGTAAAAGCGCTAGCCAAGCCCGCTGATGTTACCGTGGACCTCGAACCATTGCTCCGGAACCACTAAGCGCTAGCCAAGCCCGCTGATGTTAGCAATGGACCTTGAACCATTGCTCCGGAACCACTATGCTCCAGCCGTGCCCATCCTCATCCGACGGCCCAAATTTTATCGGCAGGACCAGCGGTCGGGTGAGAGTCTCAGTGATTTCATTGCAGAGCTGCGCTGCCTGGGAGGACTATGCGAGTTCTCCAACATGAACGAGGCCCTTTGGGACCGAATCGTGCTCGGCCTTTGGAACCCCGTTCTCCAAAGTCGGTTGATGGCTAAGGGCAACATCGCTCTCGCCGACGCCATCTCCGAAGCCACAGCCACTGAAGCTACCCGACAGTCAGCAGACCGCATGCGGAGACCGAATGCCGGGGACCGCATTGCAAACAACAACCCTGCAAGGTCGACTGAGGCCCAACCTGAAACCACCACCCACCAGGGCAAACTCCACTCCACCTCGGGCATGTCCGACGAGGAGGAAGACATCCACCGTCTCCAGGCAGGCCACGACCAGCGCAGCCGGCGGAGTCATAAGTCGAGGACCGCGTGTGCCGTTTGTGGAGGCGACCACCCCAGATCCGAATGCCGGTTCTTCGACTCCGTTTGCCGGCACTGCGACAAGAAGGGCCACATCACACGCGTTTGCCGCCTCAAGAAGACTCACAGCCCCAGGCGATGGGACCCAAGCGAGCGGAGACGAGAGAGCACACCCCCCAGGACCAGAGACCGGCCAACAGACAACTGCTGGGAGCGAAACGGACGAGCCCAATGAAGCGGCGAGGCCAGGCGGAGAGAAGAGACACATCAGATGGTCACCATCGGCCACATAACAACCACAGATGCCAGAAAGGTCGACGTGGAGGTAGGCATCGAAGGCGAACCCTGTAAAATGGAGGTGGACTCCGGGTCCTACCTCTCAATGGTAGCCTGGCAAGAAATTAAACGCTTGGTGCCTACCATCCAGAGAAAGCAACTAGAAAACCAGAGACTAATCCTCAAGGACTACCAGGGAAACCGCATCCCTGTAGTCGGAACAGGACAGTTTACAGTGACCTACAAGGGACACGCCGAAAGACTCCCCTTAACCATTGTCGATCGAGACCGACCTAGCCTACTGGGACTTTAATGGTTTGCACCGCTAGGCATCGCAGTCACGGGCATCGACCACATCGCCGAAGCTGACTGGGAGCAGCGACTGGCCCGGGATTTCCAGGAAGTGTTCGACGGCACCCTAGGCAAGTACCAAGGGCCCCCTATATCCTTCAGCCTAGACCCCCACATTCCCCCGAAACGCCTAAAACCAAGATAGACGAGCAAATTGACAAGCTCGTCAAGCAAGGGGTATTACAACCCATAGACCACGCCCAGTGGGAGACCCCCATAGTCACCCCGATTAAGCCTGATGGGTCAGTGAGAATCTGCAGGAACTATAAGGCCACCCTAAATGGCGCCTTGCAGCAAAGGGCTTACCCCATCCCAGTAGTGCAGCATCTCCTACACTCAGTGGGAGGGGGCAAAGTTTTTGCGAAACTCGACCTGGCCCAAGCATACCAGCAACTGCCGGTCGACGAGGAAACTGCAGAGGCACAAATGATAGTCACCCACTGGGGAGCCTTTAGATGCAACTGCCTCCAATTTGGAGTCAGCGTGGCACCGGGAATTTTCCAGAACCTCATGGAAAGACTCTTACAGGGCATCAAGGGGGTGGTCCCATACTTCGATGATGTACTAGTATCAGCAACCAACCAGGCTGAACTAGAGACCCGCCTAAGGGAGGTGCTAACGAGGTTCAAAGAAACCGGGCTTAAAGTGAAGAGGGAAAAATGCCAGCTGTACACAGAGCGGGTCGAATTCCTAGGATACCTCCTAGACCGACACGGCATTCATCCCACCAACAAGAAAATTAAAGCCATCAAGGAAGCCCCCACACCCAAGTCAAAAACAGAACTGCAGGCGTTTCTGGGGCTACTTAACTTTTATAATGTCTTTCTGCCCCAAAAGGCGACTGCGGCGGAGCCTTTGCATAGGCTTTTGGACAAGGCGGCTACCTGGACTTGGGGGAATGTGAGGAAGCCGCCTTCAGAAAAAACCAGGACCTGCTCACTTCGGATGCCGTCCTCATCCAGTACAACGAGACCCTACCACTAGCTGTCACATGCGACGCATCACCCTTCGGCATCGGCGCTGTCCTCAGCCACACTCTCCCCGATGGAAAAGAAGCACCCATCGCATTTTTTTCAAGGACCCTCACCAAACCGGAGCAGAACTACAGCCAGCTAGACAAAGAGGCTTTGGCTATCATCGCCGCAGTAAAAAGGTTTCACGAGTACCTCTACGGGCGGACATTTACCATCATCACCGACCACAAACCACTGCTGGGAATCCTTGCAGGTAACAGGGCCACCCCGAACATTTTGTCTCCCCGAATGACAAGGTGATCCGAATTCCTGGCTGCCTACAACTACGGACTCACACACAGACCTGGTAAGACTATCTCCCATGCGGACGCCTTAAGCCGCTCACCGTTACCGGAACCTGACATTGACCCAGCACCCACGACGACCATCCTCAGCATAGAGACTCTACCCAACCTACCCATAACCGCGTCAGACATTGCCTGAGAAACTAATAAAGACAAACGTCTGGCGCGGGTTTTGCATTGGGTAGAGAAAGGGTGGCCGGAAAGGGACAACGACGAGTCCATCAGGACATTCCGGAACCGGCAAACGGAACTCTCGTTATTAAAAGGGTGCATACTATAGGGGGATAGGGTGGTCATCCCGGAAGAACTACAAGGGAAGGTTTTGGAACTGTTACATGAGGGGCACCCGGGCATCATGAGGACAAAAGCCCTGGCCAGAAGTTACGCTTGGTGGCCAGGGATGGACAAACAGATCGAGGCGTGGGTAGCAAGGTGTCAACGATGCCAGGAAACTAGGCCAAGCCCACCCGCAGCACCCATCCTAGAATGGGAAACCCCCAGGGGACTGTGGTCTAGGATCCATATAGATTTCACCAGGCCCACAAAAGGACACACTTTCTTAATAACTGTAGATGCTTACTCCAACTGGCTGGAGGTAAGCAACATGAGAACAACCACCACGGAGGCCGTGACCAAAGAACTCTGCAAACTTTTCGCAACACACGGCCTCCCAGACGTCCTCGTTTCCGAC
This sequence comes from Hydrophis major, assembly GCA_033807585.1. Taxonomy (NCBI): domain Eukaryota; kingdom Metazoa; phylum Chordata; class Lepidosauria; order Squamata; family Elapidae; genus Hydrophis; species Hydrophis major. The sequence goes on from CM066329.1 coordinate 159,267,796, forward strand.
AACGGGCCCCAATTCACCTCGCTAGAATTTGAAAAATTCCTAGCGGAGAGGGGCATACGACACGTGCTGACAGCCCCGGCGCATCCGGCGGCGAATGGTAGGGCGGAACGTTCAATTCACAAAGAAAACCATCCAGAAAATAGACCACAGGGAGATCCAGGACAAAATAAATAAATTACTTTTCATACAGCACATAACCCCAAACACCACAACAAATAAAAGCCCAGCAGAACTGCTAATGGGGAGGAAAATAAGGTCCCCACTCGATAGATTACACCCCACGTACAACCCAGAGAAACCCCCAGACTCCACCAGCAAACACCGAACCTTCGCACCAGGTGATGCCGTCTACGCGAAGAACCTAACCGGAGACCCATTATGGGTACCAGCCATCATAACACAACTAACAGGCCCACACTCGTACTAGCTACAAACAACCGACGGATGAGCGTGGAAACGCCACATCGACCAGTTAAGATCGAGGATGACCACCCAAGAGACCACCGACGCGCAACCAAGAAAAACCAACCCCCTCAACACAAACCAAGAAGGAGGGAATACCCAGGGAACCAAAACCCAGAAAAAATAAACCAGCCATACTCACCTGAAAGCAGCCAGCACAAAACATCGCCAAGAAGAGACAGCCAGGCCAGCTCAACCAACCCGGGAAGACCGAGCGGGAGCGGCGAAACCCGCAGCTCAACCAACCCGGGTAGCCCAGGAGGGAGCAGCGGAGAGCAGCCTGGCCAGACAGACCAGGCGGTTCCCATGATGGAGTCCGGAGAAACAGAGACCCCGACCAAACCAGCCGGGATCCAACCTATGACTGACCTGCGCAGGTCCAGTAGGCAGAGACGGAGCCCCGCCTACCTACGGGACTACGCAACATAAGGACTGAACCAAGAGGGGAGGGGTGTTCTGTTCCCTCATTTGAATTCTTGAGATCCCCGCGCTTTGATTGGCCAAAGCGCGGGGCGCTCTGATTGGCTAGGCGAGCCACGCCGATTGGCTCGCTGAGAATCTCCTGCGATTGGTCAATTCGAATCGCAGGAGATTCAAAGCGGTGCCATTGGCCGCGGCCACCGCGGCTTGGAAATAAAAAGCCGCGAAGTTTTCCCTCAGCCTCAGTTCGGTTCCTGACTAATAAAAAGAGCTTGAACACAGTCACCGACTCCTGGCTTCTGTCCACGCGGACATAATATTCTTCATCTGAAAAAAAAATACAATTAGAAATTAAATTAGAATTAAAAACCCCTCCAAAATTGGATAGAGCAAGAGAATTGAAAGGAAAATAAGCTTCTAAGCATCAGTCTATAAACAATTTCAGGTCTCTGCAGAGTTGTACAAATTGCAGCTGTATTTTAACACACATAATTACGAAGTTAAAAATGATGCATAAGATAAATGATAAATAACTGGGGGAAGAGGTTTTTAGCATGTTAATTGTGGCAGGAGAGTACTACATGATATACTAGGCCAGTGACTTTCAATTAAAATCAGAATACACAGAAAGGGTCTAACATGCCATTGAATGTATACAAAATATTTCATCATATAATGAGACATTGCTCTTGAAATTCCTTTTCTTGGAAAAAAAACTGTAAAAGAAATCAAGTGGAAATTAGGATAGCATGCTGAATCCAAGCTATATACATGTTATTTAGAGCCCATTGGGCAGGAAATTAATTATACATCATGTACATAGGGATTTATCAATTTTACTATGTATGAGACTGGGGCTTTCTTCAATATCTTTTCAAAACCATAAATGGTTATCAAATAATATCCATAACTCTGCACACATTTCTAGCAAGCAGAACTATTAAATAGCTCAGTTAAAGCAAGATGGAACAGGAATAATGAATTGCAATATTACATAGCATTGTACTAGTTCGCTATCAAACATGAGAGAACTGTCTGAATGAATTCTGCATCTGTGATACATGGTACACTATGAATATAAGCTGGGCATGAAGGATCCAAAATAAATATTCTACATTTCATTTACTGATGATTCAGATTTTGGTTTTGCTGAAATATGTATTATTTTCTGGAGCTTCAAATATACAATATTTCTAAGTTCCTCTGAATTAAAAATAAGTAGTTTGGCCTCTCTCTCTCTCTCTCTGTGTGTGTGTGTGTGTGTGTAAAGCATGGTGCTGGTTCTGTTAAAAACAGCAAGGAGAATAGATCCAAAGAGATGTTCAACATTCTTAATGGATATATATTGGTTATCAAGCTGCATGTATGTACTTAGTTTACAAGCTGCTCTAAGATCATAACAGTTTGGATGAATTCAATTAAACGAGAGTATAAAAATATCTTTCTCAAGTCAAATTCTGCTAAAAGCAGCTTCTCCCATAAATGGATGTGCAAATAGGAAAACCCCAGTGCAATCTACCTTGCCTGGGGCTGTTACTCAGAGTGCCTCCAAGTGCTAGGGAGAATAATGGGTTGTCAGAGGTCAGTTGATGTTGAAATGTATTATGTATACTCATGCCTCCAGCACAATCATGAGAAATCTCTTATGGTTACAGAAATATTCCATGGGAATTCAGACAGCATGCTTAATTTCCAAAATGAAAGGTCTAGAATTCAAGGTTGCCGTGCTGTCAAACCATCTGACCTGAAAACTGTTATTCCTAATATCAGAGATACATGGACTGACTGGAATGGTATGCTGAATGAAAATATACATTCAAAGTTCATGTCTATTTATATAGAGATATATTCTATTTCTCACTGAGTTGAAGGAATGTTTAATTTAAAAAATGAACACAGATAGCAGTTTCATCTTTTTCTCAAATGTATCACTGTTCCTATCCTGCCTTAATCCATTTTTTAAAGTAGAGGATTGATTTCCAATCATTTTCTAATCCAAACATCCTGGATTTCTCTATTAGCTTCTTCTGAGAAAAAAAAAATAGTTGTAGAGTAGGGGGAAAAGAACATAAGGAATCAAAAGGGAATCAAACATGTTTGAATCTGTTCATCAAATCTGCAGCTGAAGGAACTTGAAATGTAAAATTCATCTGAAAATGTATGTACGGAAACTACAAATAAGTTCATAACAGGAAAAAAGAAAGAAAATTTGGATTTTATATTTCAAAACATGCTTTTTCTTTTGATGAAAATGAAGTGGTTATTAACTGCTTGAACTACTCAACACCATAAAGTAAACATTCAGGGTAGAATAGAACAGAACGGAACAGAACAGAACAGAACAGAACAGAATAGAATAGAATAGAATAGAATAGAATAGAATAGAATAGAATAGAATAGAATAGAATAGAATACTTTATTAGCAAAGTGTGATTGGACACACAAGCAATTTGTCTTGGTGTAAATACTCTCAGTATACATAAAAAAAAGATACATTCATTAAGAATCAAGAATCATAACATACAACACTTAATGATAGTCATAGGGTACAATCAACAATCAAATCATACTAGGAAACAGTCAATATAAATTGTAAGGATACAAGCGACAAAGTCACAGTCCTACAATCACAAATGGGAGGGGATGGGTAATAAGGAGTGATGAGAAGATTAACAATAATAGTAGTGCACACTTTGTAAATAGTTGAACAGTGTTGATGGAATTATTTGTTTAGCAGAGTGATAGCTTTTGGGAAAAAACTGTTCTTGTGTCTAGTTGTTCTCTTGTGCAATACTCTATAGCGTCATTTTAAGGGAAGGAGTTGAAACAGTTTGTGTCCAGGATGTGAGGGGTTTGTAAATATTTTCACAGCCCTCTTTTTGGCTTGTGCAGTATACAGGTCCTTGATTGAAGGCAGGTGGGTAGTAATTGTTTTTTCTGCAGTCCTAATTATCTTCTGAAGTCTGTGTCTGTCCTGTTGGGTTGCAGAGCCAAACCAAATAAAACCAAACCAATAAGATGGAAATAAGTGGAAAAGATGTCTACCATGAGATAAATATATTGATTGATTGGACTTACAGTACATGCTACCATCTTCCCAGGGCCGACATCTCGAATTAAGAAGGGAGATTTTTGGAAGACTAAAAGAAAGGCCCTTGTTCTCTTGTTTTTGTTTTCTCACCATATTATATATCTTTATACATTTCAGAATTTGCAAGTAGTATATAGCATAAATGGTGAAAGTGATGTAAATCACTTCACTTTTCAGATTTGCAGACTGAAGATCTGAGTGGGACCAACTTTCTTAAGCAATAGGAATATGAAGCCATATTTAATTGGCCTAGATCAAACAACAAATCCTTAGTTAACATACAGGTTATGTAAAAGTTCATGTTGTGAATGAATAATGCCAAATAAAGTTATCTTGAGGTTGAAGTCAAGTGCAGAGTTCTGGCCCTGCACTTCTGATTGGCTGTTAATGGCAGGATCGGATTGGTCCATTCAGGAGCATCTGATTGGTCATTAACAGGCCATTCTCATTGGTTAATGGAGCTAGCGCTCCAGGATTGCTATTGGTTGAATAGTTAATAAGTTGCCTATATAAGGAAGGCTATAGCAGCCCTCCAGTTTGAGCTGTCACACCATGTAAATAAAGAGTTTGAAGTTCACTGTTTCTAACGGCTCATCTCCATTATTTGCACCCATGCTCCAGACTTAACACTGGTGATGAGGATGGGATTGGATGACATCAGAGCCAACTAAAACAATAATGAAGGCAACTAAGCACGTGGCTGAAGCGCACAACAGCAGAACCATGTCCGGCGGCATAGTACCACCTGCTCCGTTCGATCCAGCTCAAGAGGACTGGGAGTCCTACATGGACCGTTTCCAAATGTTTTTGGAAACGAATAATCTGAAGGATGCCACAGCCGGGAAGAAATGGGCGGTATTCCTAACGCACTGCGGCCCAACGGTATTCAAAATGGCTAAGGCATTAGCAAAACTGGCTGAAGTGAAGGCCATGGACTGGGACATTCTCAAACCGCTACTAAGGGCCCACTATGCACCGACCGTTCCAATGCTCGTAAGACGACACAAGTTCTATCAAAGAAACCAGCGGAAAGGAGAAAGCGTTGCCGATTTCGTTGCAGACCTCCGGAACTTGGGAGGCCTTTGCGATTTCGCTGACCTAGAGGAGGCCTTGAGAGACCGAGTAGTTCTCAGGTTAGACGCTCTAAACGTACAGAGCAAAATAATGGCAAAGGGCGACATCACCCTTAAAGATGCCATAGCTCAAACTACAGCAGCGGAGTTGACCAAGAAGTCGGCTGCCCAACTACGCTGAAATCACGCTCCAGCACACCAACCGGCCAGCGAAGTTTCACCTAAGTCAGAAGGGCAGCTGCAGACGACCCACCATGAGGACCTCTCTTCGTCGTCAGACAGCGATGAAGAAGAGGTCCATCACCTGCGGTCCGATCGGGATCGTTACCCGAAGTCCCAGCAACCGTGCGCTGGCTGCGGTGCCAACCATTACCACTCCGATTGCAAATTCCGTGATGCGCTCTGCCACGAGTGCAGGAAACGAGGCCACATTGGACGGGTCTGCAGAAGTCTCCTCAGATCCAGCCAGACCTCGAAGGGTACCAATCTCCGCCAATCGACAGGGAATCACCCTGTAAGGCGAGAAACAGCAAACCACTCCTACAGAAATCGACCCGTGAATCACCTAACAAGACGGGAAGAGGCCCACCAAACACTCACTATCAGCCATGCCTCTTCACTAGACACTAAGAAAATTTGGGTCAAAGTGGACATTGAAAATCAACCTTGCCAAATGGAAGTTGACTCGGAATCGTCTCTTTCAATGGTCTCCTGGAAGACCCTCAAGCAACTCATCCCCACTATCCAGCGCCAAGACCTTCAATTCCAACGGCTCATGTTAAAGGACTACCAGGGGAACTGGATTCCAGTCGTAGGATCCAGTAGAGTCCGGCTTGCATTCAAGAACCGCACGGCGTACTTACCCCTGACGGTGATCGACAAGGACCGGCCTAGCCTGTTAGGACTGCAATGGTTCACACCACTTGGCATTGAAGTGGCAGGCATTAACCAAATCGGCAGCAGTGACTGGGAGGAAGACCTCGCCCATGAATTCAGGGACGGCTTCGCGGAAAAGCTAGGCGAGTACAAGGGGACCCCGATATCCTTTAACCTTAATCCAAAGATAGCTCCCATCCGCTTTAAGCCTCGTCGAGTTCCATTCGCTCTAAAGCCGAAAATCGATGAACAGCTTGATAAGTTGATAGCCCAAGGAGTTTTAAAGACAACTGACCACTCCCCATGGGAAACACCAATCGTGACACCAATTAAGCCGGACGGCTCCATTAGAATTTGTGGGGACTATCAAACCACCCTAAACCACGCCCTGCAACAAAATCCATATCCGGTGCCGGTGGTCAACACCTCCTCCATTCCCTGGGGGGGCGGAAAAGTCTTCGCTAAACTACACTTAGCTCAGGCTTATCAGCAACTGCCGGTTGATGAAAAAACAGCATAGGCACAGACTATCATTACACACCGAGGTGCCTTTAAGTGTACGCGGCTTCAATTCGGAGTCATTGTAGCCCCAGGGATCATTCAGAGGCTAATGGAGGGACTATTGCAGGGGATCAAAGGCGTTGTCCCCTATTTTGACAATGTGTTCATTGCTGCTCCCACTCCAAAAATTTTACGGGATCATTTAAGACTGGTTTTACAAAAATTCCAAGAAGCAGGCCTGAAAGTGAAGAAAAATAAGTGCAAACTGTGTACGGATCGTGTTGAATTCATAGGGTACTTAATTGACAGTCAGGGTATTCACCCTACCGATAGCAAATTGAGAGCAATAAAAAACGCTCCCAGACCCTGGAACAAGGCCGACCTCCAGGAGTTCTTAGGCCTCATCAATTTCTATAATGTATTCTTGCCGCACAAGGCGACTTTTGCTGAACCTTTACCAAGTACAAGACGACTTTGCACCATTCAAAAGTCGTCAAAAAGAGTTGTTCTCACAGAAGGGCTCTATCATCTGGGGCAATAGAGTCATTATCCCAGAACGACTCCAATAGGCACTGCTAAGAATCTTGCACGATGGCCACCCTGGCATCGTGCGCATGAAGGGCCTCGCACGAAGCTACGCGTGGTGGCCAGGCATCGACAGACAAATCGAATCATGGGTTAAAACTTGCCAGAGATGCCAAGAAGTAAGCAACGCTCCACCAAAGGCAACCCCAACAGAATGGGAGACGTCGCGGGGACCCTGGTCCCGCATCCATCTGGATTTTGCTGGGCCGACCAAAGGCCACACGTTTTTGTTAACCATCGATGCCTACTCGAATTGGCTCGAGATTCACCAAATGAGGAACATGACCACCGAAGCGGTCATCAAAAGACTGGAAAAACTGTTTGCAACCTACAGATTACCAGACGTTCTGGTATCCGACAACGGGCCCCAATTTACCGCGCTGTCTTTTGAACAGTACCTGGCTGACCGCACTATCCGACATGCGCTTACTTCACCTGCGCACCCTGCGGCCAACAGTAGGGCTGAGCGCATGGTACAATTCGTCAAAAGAACTCTACAAAGATAGACTACGACAACATCGACAAGAAAATCAACTGAATCCTTTTCCTGCAACACATCACACCTCACAGCGTCACCAACAAAACTCCCGCTGAGCTGCTAATGGGATGAAAGCTCCGCTCCCACCTCGATTGGTTACACCCAGCCTATGAACCGGAAAAGCCACTCGGATCCAGCAGCCGATGCCGTACCTTCCAGGTAGGTGATTTAGTATTCGCTAAAAACTTATCGGGCGATCCGCTGTGGGTAGAAGCGACCGTAATCCGTGTAACCGGCCCAAGATCATACCTTGTACAGTGCCCTGATGATAGACTTTGGAAGCGCCACATAGATCAACTACGATCGCGGCTACAGTCATGCAATTCTGAACTCCCTTATGACCAAACTGGGGGGGGGGGAGATACAGAGGAAAACGAATTGCAACTAGAGGAAAATCTTTTTGAAGGGACTGATAACGGAACTGAAACGCAGGAACAGGAACCGGGGACCGGAGTGAGTTCACCTCAGGGAGTGGCCAGTGATATTGGTGACGACGGAAATGCGAACTCTGAACCAGAGGCACCCCTATTGTTAAACAACGATTGACCTCAGCAGAAGTGCAGCCAATTGCCAGGCACTTTGCAAAAATCAAAAAGACTGATAAAACAACCGTCCTACCTCAAGGACTATGTAACCGCGCCCCGTGGGCAGAAGCCGGGGGAAAGGGGTGTTGTGAATGAATAATGTCAAATAAAGTTATCTTGAGCTTGAAGTCAAGTGCAGGGTTCTGGCCCTACACTTCTGATTGGCTGTTAATGGCAGGATCGGATTGGTCTGTTCAGGAGCATCTGATTGTCCATTAACAGGCCATTCTCATTGGTTAATGGAGCTAGCGCTCCAGGATTGCTATTGGTTGAATAGTTAATAAGTTGCCTATATAAGGAAGGCTATAGCAGCCCTCCAGTTTGAGCTGTCACACCATGTAAATAAAGAGTTTGAAGTTCACTGTTTCTACCGGCTCGTCTCCATTATTCGCACCCATGCTCCAGACTTAACAGTTCAGTGCCCCTGCACAGTTTTTTGCCACTTCTATCTCTTTCCTTAGCATAAATATGTGAACAGTCACAGTTACATGTATATTTTTTACTACCTGGGAAGCAAAAGCTAATACACAAAGTACATTCTGATGCTTTAAGATGGGCACCCTTGAAAACAAACATACTAGCCACCCTTAACATCCTGACCTCAATGCTTGAAGAGAGCCAAGTCTTCAAGACCTTCTGAAAGAATAGTACAACTGGGGACATCTGAATCACATGGACATGAGTTTTCCTGAGGGCTGAGACCTCAACAGATAGCTATAAGTCAAACTATCTACAGCACGGATATCAAACTTGCCACATCAAGTTGCTGTCCCATGTCATATTACAACATTTTTTCCTTCATGTAGCTGGGGCAGGCATGATACATCCAACCCACCGGCCACCATTTTGACACCCCTGATCTAGAGGGATGCAAGTTCAGGAAGATAAACTTTTATTTTGATCTTAAATTATCTAAAGTTCAGATTTTAGATTCTATTTTCTTCAGTAGTCCTACATGGTATAACATTTAATAGATGCTGCAGGTGTGAAAATTTTATTGGTTATATATTGTAGATTTTTAAAGCTGTAAACTACCTGGAGTCACTATGTATGGATTGTGTGGGTATATAAATTTGTAAATAAATAAATGAAGGAATGATGAAGGAAATCTTCTGCAAGGCATTTGAACAGGAAATACTGTATTTAGGATCACAATAAATTCTATTTCAATGTTGAATTATTTTTATGGAAGTTTTCAGTTTTGTATATTAAAGACTTCTCAGAGTCACATCAGTAAGCAGTTTACAAATATTGCCAATAAATAAAAAGAAATAAAATTGGTTTCCAGATTTGACTTTCTTGGAAACCACTAATTACAATTCCAAAACTGCATGCATCACAAAGCTTGGTTAATTTCTGTTATTGCACCAATTTCACAGAATGAGGGATGAATTAGCCTCAAAGGATTCTTACTGGGATAAAACTGGATTAAGCAATAGTCTGCACAACTCGGGATCCTATAGGAAAGGAAATACCAATTAGCAATTCACAAATTTATAAGCACCTGCATAGTGATTTGTGACAAGAGAATATTATCGCTCTTGCAAAGAGCCAAAATAGGAGGCCTCCATGATAAATCAATAGGATTGTTTCTATTGAAAAAATGCCCGATCTTACATATAAGGCATGTTCTGGAATAAGACACAGTCAAATTTACTCAGGCTAGCCTGGATCAACAATTAAGTAAATAATTACAAATCTTTAGATCTCACATAAAATCAAAATCATAGATCCTGTCCATGAGGGAATTTCAATTGATGGTACCCAGAAGGGCAACCTTTTCTGCCATGGCATTTATCCTTTGCAACATAATTCCTGAGGTTAGATTGGCTCTTAACTTTTGGCCTTTCAGAAGAAACTGAAGACATAGTTTTACTATTCCTATTAAGATATGGGATGGTAACAAATATGCTTTGTTGTTGTGGTTTTAACTTGCTTTTAATTTTTTTTGTTCTTATTGTTTTTAATTATTTATTTTTATGGATTTTAATTAGCAGCATAGTGGCTTAGTTGTAAAGATGCTCACATTCCACTCAGAAGACTGAAAGTTTAATCCTAAATAGCAGCTGATGTTTCTCTTCTAGAGAACAAAAAAAAAAAAAAATCTGCTGTGAACTTTCCACAGGATAAGGAAAGGCATCAGGCCAGTAAATGCTCAAATCCATCAGTTGCTCTGACTCTACCCTGAATAAAGGGATTACAGATTCATAAAAAGAGAGCTTTATTTTTATGGTTTTTATGTTCTATTATTTTGAATTTATGAGTCACCCAGCATCATATATGAGAGGTGGCAGCTATACAAATTGAATAAATAGATAAATTTAATTAAACTAACATTAAAACTAATAAATAAATAAATTAAATAATAAAACCAATAATTAATTCTTTCAAAGTAAAAAAAAAAAAAACAGAACAAGTTAGAGTTGGAAAAGAAATTTCAGAGTAGTTTTGTAAGAATGAGCTGTCCAATAAAATCATTTGATGCAAATTCTATATTCTATATTTTCTTTCTTTGATCTACAGTAAATTTTCAACATAAATTATTGGAAAAATATGAAATAATTGAAAAATAATTTGAAATCAATGCATAGTCACTGGACATAATTAAGAAGAATGGACTTTTTAATTAGCTTTGTTTCATGCCCAGAAGAAATTAGTTGGAGCATTTATGCCTCACCTCCTTGAAATCAAAGTTGATGTAACATTAACAAATATCTGTGGGGGACATACAATTCTTATCAAATAAACTGGAGCAATACAATGACATCATACATGTTATTAGATATCCTGTTCAGTTCTCATTGAACTGGAACTTATAATAAACAAAAATAAATGTGATCAGGTAAATTAATATTTACTGACACTCAAACAGATTGTCTTGATGGAGGCCTTTCCCCTGTTGCTACAATCCTGCAGTTTATCATACAATTGTCCATCTAATAGTTAGCTAAGATTTTTTTTTCAAAACTCACACTAAAGCTGATTTAAGATTGTCATCTAACTTGCATTTGCCAACTGTTATAGATTTATAAATTCTGGGAAATATAAAATGAGTGTAATGAATGTTTTATATTCTGCTTAATCAAAATATACATATGAGCAATAAAACCTATAAATCACAGCCACAGAAGAAAGAACATTATATTATCAAGTTGTCAAACTTCAAACTAAAATGAACATAACAGCTATTAAAATAAATGTACACCCCAACAAGAAAATAAATCAACGTCAATGCAAATTGTTCGTTTACCAAGCTAGAAATATCACTTATTGAATCACAAATTATTGAATATTGAATAAAGCGCATCATCTATCAAAAACAGATCTGTTTTAATCCAACACTATATCAGATTGAAAGTTACATCTTTCTAAATTAATGATTTCTTCCCAGGTATGGCACTAGATGTTTGAATCCCATTGAATAAAATATTGGATGTAAGTATACATAAGATTATAATCCTAGTTATTAGTATAAGGTTATTTAAAAACATTGCTCTGAAGAAGTAGAAATAAATATTCTGCTATGTGCATTGTGTGCTGTATTTGCTCTGAGTTATCTCACCTATGTGCACTCTGACAGGTTATGGGCCGAAACCAGAGAGAAGGTCAATGTAACTAGATAAACCTGGTGAGATCTTGCACTAGAGCCAGAGGGGTTGTGCAGCGTGGTTTGTTAGTGGTTAGTGTTTCTAATGGAAACAAGCAACGTGGCTTCCATCAGCTTAATGGGAGGAGGTTTTGTGATGTCTCGGCTGAATGAGACAAACTACCTCTCCTGGAGTGCAATGATGGAGATACACCTGAGAAGGGAGAAATTGTGGACGATAGCTACTGATCCACCAGCAGTCCTGGGTGATGGGGACAGAGAAGAAATAAAGAGGCATTCGCCAGCATAATTCTGACCTTAGAGGATAGTCAGCTGATACATGTGAGGGGTCTCCAGTCTGCGAAAGAGTTCTGGGAGACATTGCACAGTGTATATGTTAGAGAGACTGCAGGCAGTAAAGTGTTCCTGACTAAGAGACTGTATAAAGCACAACTGAAGCCAGGGGAGAGCATGTCCATATATCTGCAGGCTATAAGAAAGACATTCTTGGAGTTAGGGGAAAGAGGAATGATGTTTACTGAGGCACACAAGGTGTATATGGTGCTCAGTTCATGGGACATTCTTGTAACTAGCTTAGAGTTCATGCAAGAAACCATGACATATTTGACTGGCCAATTGTTGGAAGAAGAACAGAAATGGCTGGGGAGACTACCAGGAAAGGGAGGAGATAATGCTCAGCACAAGATAACATCTGCAATATCCGAGGATGCTGGCAGAACAGCTGAGACTGTTTACACAGTGAAGCAATGATACATGTGTCATTCGACAGAACTTCTCCAGAGATGCTGCCCTGAGAAGAGAAACAGAGGAGCAGTGAGAAAGGATATAGAGCTACTCAACACATGAGGAGTGGTTCTAATTCTTCATCATTTTCTCTGGCAGCAACAGTGTTTGAAAACACCAGGAACACTTGGTTGTTGGACAATGGGGCAAGTCAGCATATTACTAATAATCCACAAATGTTTTCTGGCTTGAGACCAGCTAAGCAAACATTTGTTAGTTTGGCTAATGGTCAATGAACTTCTGTTAAAGTGGAAGGTAAAGTCTCTGTGCCTGAGATAGGAGAAACATTAGACAATGTCCTCTATGTACCTGAATTGGATAATAATCTGTTGAGTGTTTCTGGGTTAGATAGCCAACAGTGTTAAGCCTGGGTTCCCCAACCAGGGTTAAGGAGACAAGCTAAACAGAATGTGCAGCGTTAGTCAGATAGGCACACAGATAAATGAGTGATATAAGTTTGTATGTTTATTAACATACAGTAAAAATAACAGATACGCTTGTGCTATCAAAAATATAGTTTATTCCATTTATAGCATAGTCAAAATAACAGTCCATTAGTCATGTATCATTTAGTCAGTCCATTCAAGGATATTCAGTTAGCAAAGTCCGTGTGGAATATCCTATGTCAGTTCACTTACAAATCAGTCCTTTGTCTCTCTCCCGTTCGAGTAACGCAGTCTTGAGTCCATGCAGTAATTAGGGATCATCAAAGCCAGAGAGAGAGCAAGCTGTTGTCTTGCTTCTTTTAAAGTACTTTCACATCCCCTAATTACATTCCCATATTTAAAGTTGCAGACACTTTAACTTACAAACCATGATTACATAGTTATTATTTTACCTAAACCAGTTAGGGAAAACAATGTTATCCCTAACATTCTCCCCTTTTAGGTAATAATAACAATACTATAACTATTTACATCTTTAAATCATATTTGTTACAACTCTCGTTAAACTTAATTACTCCTTGAGCTTTTGTAAATTGATCTGCAATGTTTTCTTCTGTCATGCAGTATTCCAATTTAATTAGCCCATTTTTTACAGATTCTCTAACATTTAAGTATCTTAAATCAGTATGCTTTGATCTAGTTTTTACAGCAATATTAGTAGCTAACTTTATGGATGCCTGGTTGTCCTCGTACACAATTATGGAATCTTTAACAGTTATACCCATGTCTAATTATAACTGTTTGTACAGAATTAAGTCAGTGCATAGTAATGACAGACATGAAAATTCTGCTTCCATCGTGGACAAGCTAATATGCTGTTGTCTGATTGACCTCCATCCTATTAGTGTCTTACCAAATAATATAGCCATCCCAGATGTTGATTTTTTAGTGTTTATATCAGTTGCAAAACTTGCATCTGCATAGGCACTAAGACTCAAATCACCCTTTGGTTCTATATACAATGCATGGTTCATTGTTCCTTTAAGATATCTTAAAATTCTCTTTAATGATTGCCATTGACATTGATGTGGATCCGAATTAAAATGTGCCAGCTGATTTACACTATAAGCTATATCAGGCCTTGACCAATTGTTGATATATGATAAGCTACCAATCAAAGATTGATATATGGACTTATCAAATTTGGGACTTTGATCATCAGTTTGGCAAACTTCCTGACTCATTGGAGTCTTTGCCAGTTTACAAAGTTCCATTTTATACGTTTTAATTAATTGGCAAATTTTATCTTCTTGAGATATCTTAAATCCATTTTTTGTTTTGTTAATTGTCAATCTTAGATACTTTTTAATTTCACCTAAATGCTTTAATTTTATCTTTTTAGCTAATAATGATATAATCTCATTAGCTTCATTATTAGTCTTAGTTATCAAAGCAATATCATCTGTAAATAATAACAATAATGACACAGTTCCATTATTTTCTCTTTTAAACACACATGGATCTGCTAAACCAGATTTAAAACCTATATTGTTTAATTCTTTCACAATATATTGGTTCCACTCAAAACCAGATTGTTTCCAACAATCATTACTATTTACTTTATTGTCTTTTATAATCATTGGCTTTTTCAAATATAGTGTGCTGCAATGGTGCATGCAAATAAGCATATAGTGTGCTGCAATGGTGCATGCAAATAAGCAGTTTCTACATCTAAATGGTTAATGACATAGTTCTTCTTAGCTGCCCACACTAATGCTCCTCTTAAAGATGTTGCTTTAAGACTTGGTGCAAAAACTTCATCATAATCAGATGCAGTTTGATTAAATCCTTGAGCTACCAACCTAGCTTTATGGGTAACAGTCCCATCATTTCCAGTTTTTACTTTAAATATCCATTTGCACCCAATGGATTTTTCTCCTGGAGGTAATTTAGCATCTTCATAAACTTTCATTACCTTTAATGAATTTAGTTCTTTTTCCATTGCCTTTTGCCAATTCTCCTGATCCTTAGCAGGATACATCCTAAGTTCATCTGTACTAGTTGGAACTTTAGTTACTTGGCAAACTATACTTGCTTGATATCTATCAGGTGGTCTAGTTATACATGTAGTACGTCTAGGTATTATGGGACTTACAGGTGGACTTTCACTTATTAACTCTTCTTGATTATCTAACTCTTCCTGATCAACTGTTTCCTCTTGTTCTGGTCCTATTTGCTCTTCGTGGACTTCTTCTTTAATTGGACTCTGCTTATAACAATTCTGATCTTTCTGCCTTTTGAAGGGTTCAATAATTACTTCATTATTTAAATCTTGCTCTAATCTATTCCATCCTACATGTTCTAGGAATTTAGCACTAGCACTGGTGTAAACTCTAGATGTTCCTGGTTCCCAGAATCTATAAGATCTATGATTAGATTTATATCCTACAAAAAATAATCTTTTAGTTCTATGTTGTCCTTTTTGTCTGAGTTGTGAAGGGATATGCACCCATGCTGGTGCTCCAAATGTGTGCATGTAACTTAAATCAGGTTTTGTACCATGCCACAGTGTGAATGGTAATTCACCTGTTGTTGAATTAACAACATTATTTAATATATGATTACCACACATTATTGCTTCTCCCCACAAATTGTCAGGTAATCCTTAATCAGACATCATAGTTCGTGCCATTGATTGTAGTGTTTGGCCTCGTCTCTCTATAAAGGCATTATGTTGTGGCATATATGGTGCAGACTTTTTATGTTGAATACCTGCCATCCTAAGTCTACTCTGGAATTTATTATTTGTAAATTCTGGACCATTATCTGTTATAAGAGTTACTAATTACTTAGTTTTCCTTTCAGCAAATTTAATCCAATTAAAGAGATTTAGATACGTTTCAGTTTTGCTCTTCATTAAATAGCAAAACCCATATCTAGGATAGTGGTCCATTATACTAAGTATGTATCAAGCTCCTCCTACACTTGGTTTTTTCGGACCTATTAAATCAGCAAATACTACTTCTAAAGGCTCTTTGGTAGTAAATCCATCAACTCTATTAGCCGGTTTGACCTTGCTCTTGCTTTGATTATAGGCATTACATTGCAAATACTTATTACAAGGTTTCAAACTTATTCCCTTAGTTAATTCAACAGTTTTCTTAAGCATTTTAAAATTTAAATGCCCTAGCCTTCAGTGTAACAAGTGAATATATTCATCATGAGGTTTCTTATTATCATAAACCGTGTTAGCCACCTTTAAACCATTATCATTTAACACATATAATTCACCTCTTAAAGATGAAGTAATTTTCTTATCTTCTTTTTCAATTATGCAGTTATCTCCTTTAAAAGTAACTACATATCCTAGTTTAACTGAAATTAAAATAAACTTAAGTTGTGGTACATATAACATTTTTACATTCTCTTTTATAAAAGAACAATATGCTATACTTGACCTTTAGCTTTCAGTTTCCAGCCATTGGCTAACGATATCTGCTGTGTACTCTGGGACATTTTAATAAAATTTCTGTTATCATTTGTTATACAGTGGGATGCTCCACTGTCAACCACTCATAAATTATTTTTTACAGCTCCGTTAGTATACATGGCTAACTCTAAATTTTTCTTTTTCTTTTGATGACTTTTAGTATTCTAGTCAGCATTCTGGTGCTTTGCCTTTTTACAAAATCTTGCCAAATGTCCTCTTCCTCCACAATTAAAACACTTTTTAATTGCGTATGCAGTGGGAGATTTATTATCTTCTTTTTGAGGTTGTTCCTTCCTTAACTCATTTCTTTCAAGTCTTCTTCTTGCCTCTTCAATCAATCTGCCAGTTATATCAGTTAAAGTTAAACTTTCCTTTGGCAAAATTTCAAGGGAAGTGACGTAGTTATCATAACTTTCATCTAGTGAAGATAGAATTATGTAGACTTGGTGTAGTTCAGAGAAAATAAGCTCTTTCTCGTGAAGTTCTTGAAAAATGCTTTGCATAGTTTTCAAATGACTCAGCATATCACCATTCGTCTGGAGATGCGTCTTGAAAAGCTTCCGTGTTAGATTTATGTGAGCATAAATTATGCTTACATAATGTTATGTATTTATGTTATTTCGAACATAAATCCTCTTCAGCTTCTGCCAACACCCAACAGCCGTTTGCTCTCCATGGATATGAACAAGTTGCAGGTCAGTTAATTTTAATACTATTATGCAAATAGCTTGTTCATTTTTATGCATAAATTCTTCTATTTTTAGTCTATCTTCATCATCCTCTGGATCCCATTCCTCTACGTTTGGTGGATTTTCAATTATGTTGCACAGACCTTCTCTTCGTAGAAGTAGACTACATTTGATAGACCATGATACATAGTTTGTTTCATCCAGCTTAGATATAAGGGACAAACTTTGTAAATTGACTTGTGCCATGTTTTCTATATATGGATATAAAACTATAATTAATAAAACACAGCTGTCTGTTTACTGTAATGTTTAACAACACAAACTCTCACTTTTTACATAAATCTGTTTTATCCTAGTTAAACTGACTTTGCAGCCTCTGGGTCCGTAACCAGTATTAAGCCTGGGTTACCCAACCAGGGTTAAGGAGACAAGCTAAACAGAATGTGCAGCGTTAGTCAGATAGGCACACAGATAAATGAGTGATATAAGTTTGTATGTTTATTAACATACAGTAAAAATAACAGATATGCTTGTGCTATCAAAAATATAGTTTATTCCATTTATAGCATAGTCAAAATAACAGTCCATTAGTCATATATCATTTAGTCAGTCCATTCAAGGATATTCAGTTAGCAAAGTCCGTGTGGAATATCCTATGTCAGTTCACTTACAAATCAGTCCTTTGTCTCTCTCCCGTTCGAGTAACGCAGTCTTGAGTCCATGCAGTAATTAGGGATCATCAAAGCCAGAGAGAGAGCAAGCTGTCATCTTGCTTCTTTTAAAGTGCTTTCACAACCACTCCCCTAATTACATTCCCATATTTAAAGTTGCAGACATTTTAACTTACAAACCATGATTACATAGTTATTATTTTACCTAAACCAGTTAGGACAAACAATGTTATCGCTAAACAGTATGAAATACTGTTTGCAGGAGGACAGTACTCCACCAGGAAAGGTGGAACAATTCATGCACGACGGGTTAAGAAGTATGGTCTGTACATTATAGGAAGACAGGAGAATGGTAGTGCATGAACAGTTAGGAACACTCACACATGGCAACTGTATACATTTATGACATAGGACATTGGGGCATGAGAGTTGAAGAGTACTGCAGAAGATGCCTGAGGGGTGAAATCCAAAGCCAAAACTTAAGCAATGCAAGATATACTTAGATTGCATTGTTTTTAAGGAAGAAAAAATCTGGGTGTATCCTGTGAGTAGGAAAAACTCAAGGCAAACAGAGTTATACCTAGGAGACTTGAAAGGTGTGATAAAATAATACCTCCTGAGTGGTTCATTCAGTGGGGTTAGAGTACATAGTATTTGTAATGAACCCCATAAGTACCAACAGCTGTTATCATTGCCTAGGACAGAGCAGGACAAATGGAGGAAGCCAAAATTAAAGAGAATGTCAGGCAGACAAAGAAACCAGACTGAGCTGGATAGAGAAAGTGAAAGTATTCAACCAAGAGATGTAGGCAGGATGTAATGAAAATTAATGAGACAGATTGTACAGAGCCATTAGAAAATAAAATTAGGAGCAGTTCCAGAAGCAGTAATAATAATGGTACTAGTAGTGTTTGTAGCAGTGAGAGTAGAAACCAAAGCAGGAGGCATGGAGATAATAGAGATAAAAAGCATCATGAATTTGTTAAATCATTCAGCTATTCAGCTTTAAATGGGAGGGTAGGGTTAGGGTAATAATTATTTAATAACTGACCAGCTGCTGTAAGGTGGTAATGCTGTAATACTGTAATGTTGTAATGATGAGGCAATGGTAGCAATGAATCAACAGGATTATATGACTGCTACCACTTTAAGAGGCTGTAATATAAGAGACACCACGTGATACCATGTATCTCTCTTTCGTGTGTTTCCATGGTATAACTGACTACTGATTGCTGTTTGTTCAAGGCCTATATCAAAGTACTTGCATGTACATATGCTTTTGTAGGGATAAAACCACTATATGTAAATACAAATCTGTGTGCTGTATTTGCCCCTGAATTATCTCAAGTAGTCACACTGTGTGCGCTCTGACATGCATCATATTTGAAATCTTATTCTGATTCCTGAGACAGGTAGAAAATATATTTTTGCACTGATCTTCATTGGCTTTCTGTTATGTTCACTTGGTGGGTCCTAAGAATGGACGAGGCTTGAGTAGTGAACAACAGCTTTTTATTAAGCAGATAAATTCTGAGACCAAAAACCCAGTGCACGGCAGCTCTTCTTATAGAGCTGGCCGTGGCTAGGCAGCCAATGATAACACTTTGAGTTTGCTGCGCTTGGTTTCAGCCAATCGCGGCAAACCCTGTATGAGCCAATCAGGAATGTTCAAGTCATCCAATCACAATCCAGCTTCTCTGGGCCAATAGGAATGCAGGGTTTCGAGCTGCTAATATGGAACACTTTCCATTCATTGTTTTGTTTGCACACTATAATTTTTGAACAGAAAAACGGGTTCATTTCTATTACAGAATAAACAAATCAGAGTCAGGAGTGGGATTCCAAATCCCAGCAATTGGTTCTATGCCCAGTTGCTGGGTGGGCATGGCCATGGTGGGCATGGCTTACTGGAACTTCCAGGAGGATGATTTTTTTGTCCTCCACAGGCTCCAGAGGTCATCCAGAATCCAGAAACAGGCCATTTCTGGACTTCCACAACTTCCAGGAGGGGTGTTTTTTGCCTTCCTCAGGCTCCAAAGATATCTCTGAGCTTCTGGGAGGGCGAAAGCTACAAAGGAGGCTCATTTTTTGCCCTCCCCAGGCTCCAGAGGCTCTCCAGAAGCTGTAAACAGGCCCATTTCTGGACTTGTGGAACTTCCGGTAGGACCATTTTTCACCTTCCCAGAGCCTCTGTGTGGACCCTGCTTTTACCTGCATCTGCATGGAGACTTCTGGGATGGGCAGGGCCAGCCAGTCAACTTAACTACTGGTTCAACGAATCAGATGTAAATTTAACATCCCATTTAGGGTTTGGAAATAACTGATGGATAGTTTATAACTTAGTCAATGTGCCCATCCCTTCTTCATTGCAAGCTGTTAAAATCACACCACATGTTTATTACTGGCTTACAGTTTCTCATTATTGCTCTGCATTTGTCAATATGAACATTGATTGTAATTGCAGTTTTGGCTAGCTCAAATTGATTGGAACATAAAGTAGAAAGAATTGTACAATTATGTCAAATAGAAGGACAAAATTCAATAGCAAAAGCAGATGTGGGGATTCAGGCAAAGAACTCCCAATGGGCTACATAAAGCAGTACTCTACCTTTGTTTCAGAAAAATGCAGGAATTTAGAAAAAAGCATCATGATTGAAGAAAAAGAATAGAAATATGGATCCTATACATATGTGCCAGTATTATGTTTGCAATTTTTACTAAAAGATAACAGATTCAGGATATCAGAGTGCATCACAGCAATAGTTTTTGTGCAAATTCCTTATGGTATTTAGAATGCTTTGCTTGTCTGTCTGTTCAACTATTTTTCTTTATTTTAAAGAAAACTATTGTAAGCTTGCATGTGTCAGTCTTCTGCCATTAGTAGAACATACTGATGACAGTATGTTCTACTGTCATCAGAATAGGATACTGAATTCATTTGGTTGTCTTAATCCTTACTTGTATTGATCTAATTGTTTATTTCCATAAATCAAAACATTTTAAAATTAAATTTGTATTGTTCTTTTTATTTTAACTATACAGTACATATACATATACTTTCTATTTCAATATATGTGTTTTATATCTTTACCTTTAAAAAAATGTTTATTAAGTATCTGTAACCTACACTCTTGTGTGCTGGTCAATAATCCTTAATAAAATTTTGCTTTGTTTATATTTTAGAAGGTATACTGACCAGATTCAAAATAAATATAGAAGGGACAAATTTTCACTTATATTTGACCTATTTAAATATAAAAGGACTGTAGATAGTATATAAGGAAAATTGTTATCTTTTTCAGGTTTAAACCTGAAAAATTTGAAATGTCCAAATTGGAAATAATAATCTATATTATAAAGGACTGTAGAGTTGAAGTAGTACTTTAAAGGGGTTAGAATGACAAGTACTTCCCATTTTAGAAAGAAGGGCTCCCATTCTCTTGTTGTCCTCACCTCTTTTCCAAGGGGTTTTCCCCCTTGGAAATGCTCCAATATACTAAGAACTGAATGTGGGATGGCATAAATCCTATACCTAGGATAAACTGGAAGAATAAAGTAGCTTGCCTAGGCAGAAAAATAATAAAATAAAATAAGCTGCTGTGCATTTGGAGTAGATGCATTTGGAACTGCAGAAAGAGTAGAATGTCAATAGAACCATAAAAATCTTTAGTTTAGGAAAGGACCACTATGGAATTCCACAGAATAATAAAAAAGAGAAAGAGTAGGAACTTATTTTTGAAAATATGAAATTGTAATTTCTGGGGACGGGGAGGCAGTGGCAAGGGGGTACTATTTTACTAGTGATAAAATACAAGAATTTTAATAAAAATCTAGTTTTATAAAGTTTACAATGAGAAATAACAACTATACATGGAAAATTTAACAAAAATAGTTAAAAATAATTTATTTATTTTTTCATATGACTAATCATCTTCTCATCTCCTTTGTAGCTCATCATATATTCTACTACAGTTAGCTATTATTACAAGATGGAGTATATGTATATGTATGAAACTTAAGGACCTTTATTTGTTTGAAACAGCATAAATAACATAATCTACTTTAGCATTCTAAAGTTCTATTGATTAAAATGGGAAAAATGAATGTATGTATCATACTTTCACTAAAAAGTATTTAATCTTAGTTAAATCATGTTCTTCCACAATTGACAAGATACTAAGATATGAGATGAAAACCATGAAGAAACCATCTAACTAGACTAAAGCACTCCAATTTCTTCTAGTGAGCCTTTTAAAACTTTTTAAACTTTCACACAGAGGTAATATTATAGCAGTAGCATAGTGGAACAAATATAGCAACTATTCCAACCTCAAAGTCCTAATTTTTTTCAGTGCCATGTCAGGTGCTGGTTAAATATCTAATATGCATTATTTAATCCTGGATGAAATGATTGATCTGGCTAACAGCTCTTCTGTTGGGCTACTCGAAAACACAAGAGGTTCAGATTGGAAGTTGGTGAGCTCATGATGCTTAAGAATTCCATTCCACAGTGGTTACCAAGAAATACAAGACTTTGTCACATTAGGCTGCTTGACTCAAGTTTGTAAACTGGTCTAAGAAATCATTTTCCACGTGTTCCTGCCTTAAATTTAGCCATTAGTTGTGCTCTTGTCTGGATTGTACAGCTCTGTGTTCAGTCATTCATGTCTGGTCATCCCTCATCCTGATTGTCTTTGGCTTACAGCCTTTCATGTAGTGACCATTCAAAATTATAATGGCACTGAAAAAAGTTACTTATGAACATTTTTCAGACTTTCAACCTTTGCCACATGCCCATGGCAATGTGATCAAAATTCAGACATTTAGCAATTGCTCATATTTTTGATGTTGCAGTGTCCCCCAATGTCATGTGATCATCTTTTGTGATCATCTGATACAAAGTCAATGGGGAAGACAGATTCACTTAACAACCGTGTTACTAACTTAACAACTGAAATGATTCACTTAACAACTATGGTAAAAAAAAGAACATAAAATGGGACAAAACTCATTTAACAACTGCTTTGCTAAGCAACATTAATTTTGGGCTCAGTTGTGGTCATAGGTTGAGGACTACCTCTACTGCATTGTACTCTACATGGGGCTGCCCTTAAAGAATGTTTGGAAGCTATAATTGGTTCAGAATGGTGATATGGACAGTTCACAATAGCATAGACTCTGTTATGGGAGTTCAGGTGGTCCCTAAGAGGCACATGTAACAACCTCTGAGAGCTCACAACCAGAGTGAGTGATCCAGCAAACAAACAAACAAAAGCAGGAACGTTTGTGGTGGTTGTTAGTGATAACATTGGTTACCTAACTTAGTTTGGGTAAAAATAATATATAAACTATGTTAGTGAGTTTAAGTGTATCACTTTAACTGTTAAAACATGTATTGTGGTGCGGTTGTAAAATCACCATAAGAGGGAGCAAGAGAGCTCACTGTTTGCTGGCTTTTACTGGAGAACTGACAATGTTGGATTGATGGTGATAACTGCGTGTTTTCCCTGCTGTTGCTGAAACGAAGAAAAGGGGTTTGATTTTCTTCATATCTCTGACTGCAAAAGAGATATATTACTGGACTGTAAGTTTACTGACCTCTATTTTTCAACACTGGACTTTGCAACTGATTAATCCCTGGATGGACTGAACTAGCTTATGATATATGGACTGTTTTGACTATGCTATAACTCTTGCTGGAATAAAAAACTATTTAACTGGCACAGTGTATCTGTCTTACTGAGTGTAAACTACAACAACATTTCTCTCACATAATTTGCCTGCCTGCTAGACTGCCGTTGCACATTCCGCTAGGGTGTATATCCCTAACACTGGTTATGGGCCCAAGTGCACAGTCAGACTAACCAGGATATAACAGGCTTAGATTAAAGTGAGAGTTTGTGTAGTTACACAATACTGTAAACAGACAGCTGTATTTTATTAATTATAGTTTTAATATCCAGATAAAGATGGCACAAGTCAATTTACAAAGTTTGTCTCTAATATCCAAACTGGATGGAACAAACTATGTTTCATGGTCTATGAAATGTAGCCTACTTCTACGCAGAGAAGGTTTGTGGAGTATAATTCAAAACCCACCAGAAGTAGATGCATGGGATCCAGAAGATGAGAATGATGCCCAGAAAATACAAGAATATGAACTGAAGAATGAGCAAGCTCTCTGTATAATAGGACTGACACTCTCTGATGAGCAGCTTGTACATATACGAGGAGAAGAAACAGCTGCAAAATGTTGAGAGCATTTAAAGAAGATTTATGTTCAAGACAGTGTAGGAGCACATATAAATCTTACACGGAAACTGTTCAGAACACATCTTCAAAAGAATGGAGATATGCTGAGTCATATAAACATAATGAAGAGAATTTTTCAGGAACTACATGAAAAAGAACTTATCTTCACAGAACTACACCAAGTTTATATAATTTTATCTTCTTTAGTTAATAGCTACGATGACTACGTAAGTTCATTGAGGTTCTGCCAAAAGATAATCTCACATTAACTGACATTACTGGCAGATTAATTGAAGAAGCCAGGAGAAGGCTTGAAAGGGATCAACTCAGAAGGGAACAACCACAATGTGAAGAAGAGAAAATATCTTCGTCAGCCTATACAATTAGAAAATGTTTTAATTGTGGAGGAAAAGGACATTTGGCTAGATTCTGCAAGAAAGCAAAAAGCCAAAATGCCAGCCAGAAAGATAAAAGGCATCAAAAGGATAAAAAATGCTAAGAGTTAGCCATTTATAGCAATGAAACTGTGAATAGTAATTTATGGGTTGTAGATAGTTGGAGCATCGTACTGTATAACGAACGATAAGAAAAGATTTATTAAGATGTCCATGAGTTCACAGCAGATATCGTTTGCTAATGGATGGAAACTGAAAGCTAAAGGTGAAGGTATATCATATTGTTCTTGCATAAGAGAAAATGTAAAAATGTTATATGTACCACAACTTAAGTTTAATTTGCTTTCAGTTAGAGTTTTGGTTAAACTAGGTTATGTAATCAGGGGAGACAATTGCATGATTGAAAAAGAAGGTAAAAAGTGACTGCAACTTTAAAAGGTGAATTGTATGTGTTAAATGATAATCATTCAGAGGTAGCTAACACAGTTTATAATAATGTTAAACCTCATGATGAATGCATACATTTGTTACACAGACGTTTGGGGCATATACATTTTAAAATGCTTAAACAAATGGTAGAACTATCTAAGGGTATAAAACTGAAGCCTTGCAGTAAGTATTTGCACTGCAATTCTTGTAATCAAGAAAAAAGCAAGCAAATACCAGCAAATAGAGTTAATGGATTTAAAACAAAGGAGCCTCTAGAGGTTGTATTTGCTGATATTATACATCCTAAAAAACCAAGTGTGGGAGGTGCTCGTTATATACTAAGTATAATGGACCATTATTCCAGATATGGTTTCTGTTATCTAATGAAAAGCAAAATGGAAACATATCAAAATTTCTTTAATTGGCTTAAATTCGCAGAAAGAAAAACTAAAAGGAAGTTAGTAACTCTTATCACTGATAATGGTACGGAATTTATAAACAATAAATTCCAAAATAAACTGAAGATGGCAGGTGTTGAACATAAAAAGTCTGCACCATATAGGCCACAACATAATGCCTTTATAGAAAGACGAAGCTAAACAATTCAAGCAATGGCTCGTACTATGTTGTCGGATTCAGGATTACCTGAAACTTTGTGGGGAGAAGCAATAATGTGTGGTAATCATATATTGAATAATGTTGTTAACTCAACAACAGGTGAATTACCCTGCACATGGTGGCATGGTAAAAACCTGACCTAAGCTACAGGCACACATTTGGAGCACCAGCATGGGTGCATATTCCTACACAACTGAGAAATAAGGGACAACATAGGGCTAAAAAGTTATTCTTTGTAGGTTATGAATCTAATCACAAATCATACAGATTCTGGGGAAAAGGAACATCTAGGGTTTACTGTAGTGCTAGTGCCAAATTCCTAGAACATGTAGGATGGGAAAAACTGGAACAAGATTCAAGTAAGAAGTAATTATAGAAACCTAGAAAAGACCAAAAGAAAAAATCAGTAATAAGAAGAGTACAATTAAAGAGGAAGTACAGGAAGAGCATATAGTACCAGAACAGGAAGAAATAGATAATCAGGAACAGGTAGAACATGAAAGTCCACCTGTAAGTCCTGTAATACCTAGACGTTCTACACGTGTAACTACACCACCTGACAGGTATCAAGCAAGTATAGTTCGCCAAATTAGTAAAATTCCAACTAGTGTTGAAGAACTTAGGATGTATCCTGCAAAGGAACAGGAAAATTGGCATAGAGCAATGGAGAAAGAATTAAATTCATTAAAAGAAATGAAAGTTTATGAAGATGGCAAATTACCTCCAGGTAAAAAGTCCATTGGTTTCAAATGGATATTTAAGTTAAAAACTGGTAAAAATGGGACTGCTACCCATAAGGCTAGGTTGGTAGCTCAAGGATTTTAATCAAACTGCATGTGATTATGATGAGGTATTTGCACCAAATTTAAAAGCAATAACTTTGAGAGCAGCTTTAGTGTGGGCAGCTAAGAAAAACTATATCATAAATCATTTAGATGTAGAAACTGCCTACCTGCATGCACCATTGCAGCACACTATATATTTAAGAAAAGCAGTAGGTATAAAGGATGATAAAAATAATAATGACTGTTGGAAACTGAATAAAAGTCTCTATGGATTGAAACAATCTGGTTATGAATGGAACCAATATATTGTGAAAGAGTTAAACAATGTAGGATTTAAAGCTGGTTTAGCTGATCCATGTTTATTTAAAAGAGAGACAAATGGTAAGGTGTCATTATTATTATTGTTTACAGATGATATTGCTTTAATTACTAAGACAAATAATGAAGCTACTGAGATAATATCATTATTAAGTAAGAGGATAAAATTAAAGCAATTAGGAGAAATAAAACAGTATTTAGGATTGACAATAAACAAAACCAATAGTGGCTATAAGATATCACAAGAAGATAAAATTTACCAATTGCTAAAAATGTATAAAATGGAACTACGTAAGCCGGCAAAAACTCCAATGAGTCAGGAATTTTGCCATACTGATGCTCAAAGTTCAAAATTTGATAAGACTATTTATCAATCATTAATAGGTAGTTTAACATATATAAGTAATTGGTCAAGGCCAGACATTGCCTATAGCATTAATCAATTGGCAAGATTCAATGCTGAACCCAATGAAAGACACTGGCAAGCACTAAAGCGTATATTATTAAGGTATCTTAAAAAGACAATGCATTATGCATTGTATTTGGAGCCAAAAGATGATTTGATTTTAAGTGCATATGCTGATGCAAGTTTTGCAACAGATATAAAAACTAGAAAATCAACTTCAGGTATGGCTATACTATTAGGTAAAACACTGATTCGTTGGAGGTCAATTAGACAGCAACACATAAATATGTCCACAATGGAAGCAGAATTTTCATGTCTATCTTTATTATGTATTGATTTAATTCTGTATAAACAGTTATTGTTAGATATGGGAGTAACTGTTAAAGATGCCATTGTAGTTTATGAGGACAATCAAGCAGCCATACGGTTGGCTACAAATATTGCTGTAAAAACTAGATCTAAACATACTGACCTTAGATATTTGAATGTAAGACAATCTGTAAAAAATGGTTTGATGAGATTGGAATATTGCATGACTGATGAAAACATTGCTGATGGATTTACAAAAGCCCAAGGTGCAGTCAAGCACAAAGAAAATTGTGAAAACTATGGGTTGAAATTGTAAATATATATATATATATATATATATATATATATATATATGTATGTATATATGTATATATGTATATATGTATATATGTATATATGTATATATGTATATATGTATATATGTATATATGTATATATGTGTATATATATATATATATATATATATATATATATATATATATATATATATATATATATATTTGTTTTCTTAAGTTTTCGCGGGTACTTACATGTCTGGCATTCAGCTTTGTTCAGGTATTTTCCCACGTGGTGCTTTTAAAGTTGTAGCAACGTTTCAGCAGAATCTCATCTGCCATCATCAGGCTTCTGTATGGTGTTTGTGAGTCAGACTTTTACAGTGGTTTCAGATTTAAATTTGGGGCAGCCTATTGCTGTGTCAGAATGGTTTTTTCTTCCTCCTGATTGGTTGGGAGTCTTGGTCTGTGTTTATTGGTCTTGGAGTTTGCTGTACTCTGCTACTAGTATCTTCTGTCTGTTTTTTTTTGGGGGGGGCTCTTTTTGTATCTTGATTGGCTGGCAACATTGTGTTACTTTATTGGAGGCCTTTAGTGCAGCTTGGCTTCGGGTAAATGGACGGCTATCATTCGTAATGAACATGTATTGTAGGTGCGGTTGTAAAATCACCATAAGAGGGAGCAAGAGAGCTCACTGTTTGCTGGCTTTTACTGGAGAGCTGACAATGTTGGATTGATGGTGATAACTGCGTGTGTTTCCCTGCTGTTGCTGAAACGAAGAAAAGGGGTTTGATTCTCTTTATATCTCTGACTGCAAAAGAGATATATTGCTGGACTGATTATTTGTAAGTTTACTGACCTCTATTTTTCGACACTGAACTTTGCAACTGATTAATCCCTGGATGGACTGAACTAGTTTATGACCTATGGACTGTTTTGACTATGCTATAACTCTTGCTGGAAGAAAAAACTATTTAACTGGCACAGTGTATCTGTCTTACTGAATGTAAACTACAACAACGTTTATCTCACATAATTTGCCTGCCTGCTAGACTGCTGTTGCACGTTCTGCTAGAGTGTGTATCCCTAACGGTTGTGTTTTTGTAATAATTTTTACTAAAGTTTAGAAATACAAGAATAAAAAACTAAGAATATAAAAAAGGAAAAGGAAAATAATAAAAATGATACAAAAAAGCTATATAAAGAAATGACTCCCTGCATTCTGCAGATAACTACAAACAACTTTAGTAAATTATTAAATTCTCTGATATGTAATTTTTTAAAAATATCTTCTTCCCATATCTCATGTCTTATGAATAGACAAAAAATAGACACATTCTAAAACCTCATCATATCAATCCTAATCAGCAGAAGTCCATTAAGAGCTACCATAAATAAAAAATCATGGAAAGGAGGAAATTTATTTGGTGAAACAGAAGACTGATCTTGCAAGATATGAAAAATGAGATGAAATGTCTACATTAAATTTTAAATTATATTATCAAGCTAATTGTTTCTCTTGGATTATGGATTGGCAAGATGAATTATGTTAAAGGATGAAGACTCTCAGAAGGAGTCTTTGGTTTGACACAAACAGAGGAAATTATTCAATTATAGATAGCATACAAAATGCAGAATAAGTTTAGTTTTATCTCCCCTTTTTTCAGTACTAAATATTTATTTTCATGAAGGTAAAATAGATAATATTTCATGAAGATATCAAGATTTCATCTTTAATAAAACAAAGATAAAATTCTTTGCATCTTTCTCTTTGGTAGGGTAAAAATGCTTCATTAAATCAGGAAGAATTACAAAAACGAGGGATTTGACTGAATTTGAAAATTCAGAATATCTGTTATGGCTTATTGTTATTCAGACATGATTCAGAAAGATGGGCAAGTCGAAGAATGCAAGATTAAATACATTTAAACAAGAAAATTGATACTCTATAGTGGGAACCCAGATGGAAAAGAACAACCAAATGTACTGCAAATATTACATTGAGAGAAAAGTGGTGCAAGATGATTTGTTTGCTTATCTGTTTGGTGTGCTACTTGTTAATTGCCAGAATAAATAATTCATATTTTAAAAATTGTTGGAAATGAAATGATGATGTTGTTCTTTTTTAAAAAATACTTGGATATAATGTTATAAAGCTCAACAATTCTGGAAAATATTCTGTAGAATAATAAATAAATATTGATTTTGCTTTTCTTCCAATCATTTCTTCTGCCAAGCATTAAAGAGTCTGATATTCATACAAAGTGTATGGAGTTGGTTCTGTACATAATAGTAGCTGACAGGATATTTTACATATATCTTCTTTAGAAGAATGGCAGACAAAGCTGTTACTGTATGCATCAAATCATAGTTTTAAAAATTTGTCTGAAATTAAATTTAGTTTAAATTGGAAACAATTTATGTTTTATAATTTTAACATGGCCTTGAATCACATCCAAAATTCATTAGCAATGAACACAAATGTCATATACTTTTAATATTGTTATTCTGCCTCCTCATGGAGAATGTATCAAAAGATTTATAAGCCCATCTGCTGTTATGACATTTTTTAGAAGTTCTAGGCTTATCTGAAGAGTAACAAGTTTGGCTCCCCCGCCTTTCCTAGAAGCTTCTTTTTCCCTGTTTTTATTCCCAAGATTGGAGAATACAGAGTAAACTAACCAAAACTGTAGGGCTAAACTGGGATAATGAATGATTGTATGCTGAATTGATGTGGATTTAATATAAAATATTCATCAGTAAGGAAGAAATACACTAATATACACTTGCTCCTATACAGAGAATAAATGAGGACAGAATTGCAATAAGTAACAGAGAAAGAAAAATAAATGTGTCCAAAAGGAAGACAAACTTGATAAACTTGTGATTGGATTAAAGTGATTAGCTCCTTAAAAAAGTGAAAGTTAAACTTCCATATGGTGAAAACAAGGATGGCTTGCAGAGTAAACAGTTCTGAAAAAGTACAATAGTCTAAATGGTACGTATTTATGGTTTCTTTTTTTCTCATTTCACACATTTCTTTTTTTTTTTCCTTCCCTTCTCTTTTCTTACTATTTTTTACGCTATTTCGGTGGAACTAGCACAACAGCTGTGCATGTGCTGATAAAAGATTATATTTGGAGCTCAGGATTGAACTGATGGATCCTTGGTATTCTCTGAGCTTGGTGGTTATCTTGCAGACATTTCGTGACCAAATTAGTTAACACCATCTGTGCTAATGATGTTTGGTAAAGAAATGTCTGCAAGAAAACCATCAAGCTCAAGGAAACCATCAACACCAAGGGCCTTCAGATATGCACTTAGGTAGTTTTTAATCCAACCCCATGCGACTTTTTCGTTTCCAGGTAATTTCTGGATATAATTTTAAAACAAATAAAAACAGCAAAACTGAGGTATTTTGCATGTGCCTCTTGAATTAGCATTCTTCTCTATCAAATCCACACTTGTTTTTTGTGGAGTTTACTAAAGGGATTGCTTGAGATTTTGCATAGTTGGATTTTGGATTGTGCCCAATAATTGTAATTGGAGGATGTTCATTATAAAAGAGTCAAGGTTTATTCTCCCAATGCTTTACAACTGAGACTGTTGCAACAACCATTCAATATGTTCTATTATATATATCCAACTTGATTCCAGTGAAAATATTCATTTATGGGTTAGGAAAGGGGCTAATGGGGGGAGGTGATTATTATTCATGCCTCTGTGCATTCTTAATCAAAATGTAGAATTTCACAAGGAGGGGGAAATTGACAGTGGCTTCTGCAGAAGGACGCTGAACAATTATGACTTGATTTATAAAAAGCCACTCAGCTAGACATTTAAATATAGTCATCTACCAGATTTGGGGAACATTTCTGATAATCAAAGTGTCACAGATTTAGCACATCTAATTTCTGCCATCTCCTGTGAGTTTGAACTCTGATTGTAATTACAGCTTCATCTTCTCTTCAATGACATTATTTTATCAAAGTGTGCCACTGTATCAGGAGGTAGAACTTGATAGGAGAGGATGAATTTGCTTGCCATGGAAAGCAGTGAGCAAAGCACAAAATGAGATAAATATGCTGAAACAAATGGAGACAGCAATCTCTCTGGTTTTTGATCTGAATGAATTAAACAGCTGGTTTATAGGAATAGTACATCTACTTTACAGAGTGAAAGAAATGACTCCATGCATTACCCTCCAGTTCCAACATCTATGTTCCCTAAATGTGTTTCAAATTATCCCGTACGTGATGTCCTCTAGTAGTTTATGGTGACAATGATTGGAATTATAATTATAATATCTATTATACCTAGATGGATGAAACAGTCTTGATCATCTTATTTGGGGAAAACTAGATTAAATACTCAAGAAAGTGAGCTAATCTGTTTTTGCAACCTGGTAGAAAAGATTCATTTATGTGTGAATGTGAATGTGAATGTGAATGTGGCTCTATTTTGAGAAGCAACAGCCATATTCAAGTCCCTTCCATATAACTCATACTTCTCAAATTCATGGCAAAAAAATGCAATCTGCTTTTAATATTAGGGAAAATGCTATATTCCTAGTTATCATATCATGAATATAACTTGTAGACTAATGATCAGCCATTCTTTACTAAAAACCCAATATTTATACCTTACACTTACATTCACATTCCAGTATTGCCAAAGCATTTTGACTGAAAATAAGATTAAAAGCCTAAAATCTAACATCACCACAAGAGCCAGTTTGGTGTAATAGTTAACATGCTGGCATAGAAACTAGGATACTGTGAGGTTTAGTCCTGTCTTGGGCATGAAAGCTGGCTGGGTGACTTTGGGTCAATAACTTTCCCTCAACTGAACCCATCTCACAGGATTATTGTTATGGGAAAATAGGATGAAGAATAAGTGTTATGTAGATCTACTGCCTTGAGTTATTTACTTAAAAATATTTTTTTTTTATAAATAATAAACCTATGATAAAAATCTAATAAATAAATAATG
The DNA here is from genome assembly GCA_033807585.1 of Hydrophis major. Lineage (NCBI taxonomy): Eukaryota > Metazoa > Chordata > Lepidosauria > Squamata > Elapidae > Hydrophis > Hydrophis major. The sequence goes on from CM066329.1 coordinate 159,300,331, forward strand.
CCTGGTTCTATTAACTTTTTTTAACATTTTTACACCATAGTCCAATTTATCATTTTCTTTATCATAGCTGATGATCATAAATAAATCAACAAATAAAAATGATATATTAAAATATATGTTGATTATTACTATACAGTTGACTATTACTATATATTATTACCATGTTTCTCCAACAATAGGAAGGGCCACATGATTTCTAGGTATGACGTAAAATTAAGCCCCACTTCCAAAATTTAGGCCTATTTAAATCATGCATTTTCCTGCCATTTCTCACATCGTTCGTTAGAACTACACGAGGTGAAGAGAAATGGGGGGGAAAGGCAGGGGGTGGGGAGAAAACTTGCCTTTAGGAGTGCCCTGCAGGTAGCCTAGGCTAGAATAACCCAATAGCCAATAGAAGCTCCCCGAAGGTAGAGTCCCCAGCTGCTTCAGGGCGTGGCATGGCTGCCCGTGTCTCCTCGCCTTTAGGCAGTCTCTTTCAGGCGATGGAAGCTCCCCAAGTGCAGTCACCAGCCACTTCAATTGGCCGGTAGAAGCAGCCTAGGGGTAAGTGCACACACACACTCCTCTCGCCGCAAGGCTGCTTCTATCAGCCGACGAAAGCTTCCTGAAGGAAGAGTCCCCAGCTGCTTCAGGGCGTGGCATGGCTGCCCATGTCCCCTCGCCTTTAGGCAGTCTCTTTCAGGCGATGGAAGCTCCCCAAGTGCAGTCACCAGCCACTTCAATTGGCCGGTAGAAGCAGCCTAGGGGTGAGCGCACACACACACTCCTCTCGCCGCAAGGCTGCTTCTATCAGCTGACGAAAGCTCCCTGAAGGCAGAGTCCCCAGCTGCTTCGGGGTGTGGCATGGCTGCCCATGTTCCCTTGCCATTAGGCAGTCTCTTTCAGGCAATAGAAGCTCCCCAAGTGCACTCACCAGCCACTTCGATCGGCTGGTAGAAATGGCTTTGAGGCGAGCGCACACACACATACTCCCCTCGCCCCGAGGCTGCTTCTACTGGCCAATTGAAGTGGCCAGTGACTGCACTTGGGGAGTTTCCATTGCCCAAAAGAGACTGCCTAAAGGTGAGGGGACACAGGCAGCCATGCCACACCCTGAAGTGGCTGGGGACTCTGCCTTCGGGGAGCTTTTGTCAGCTGATAGATGCGGCCTCGCGGCAAGGGGAGTGTGTGTGTGTGCGCTCACCATGAGGCTGCTTCTACTGGCTGATCGAAGTGGCTGGTGAGTGCACTTGGGGAACTTCCATCACCCAAAAGAGACTGCCTAATGGCAAGGGGACACGGGCAGCCACGCCATGCCCTGAAGCAGCTGGGGACTCTGCCTTCAGGGAGCTTTCGTTGGCCGAAAGAAGCAGCCTCGCGGTGAGGTACATACGTATAGGCCGCTCTAGGTGGGGGAGGAAATTAAGTCACCCCCAAAAAATGGCCTAGCCATTTTTTCGGGAGTCAAAAAAAAAAAATAAGGCGCGGCTTTATTTTGTGAGAAACATCATAGAAATTCTTATGGGATATGAATAAAAACAGATTTTTATGAAGGAATGGAATGTATGATTGAGTTCAGTCTTACTATTTTAATTGCAATTCTATATAAGAAAAGGAATATATAGACTTTATAGCTTTCAAAATGAGTTTATGACTCCAGTCTTTACTAGCCCTTAATTTTATAAAACATTAAATTTCCATGTATGATGTGCAAGTTGCTGTTTTTATTTGAAAAGATATGCTTTATTTCTCATGAAACATGAACAGTGCATTTAATTATACATTCCAGTTTTCATGACCAGGTTATAATTTATAAAGCATATATCCATGCAGAGTGTGGAACCAAATTATTAATTAAGTCTAACACGTAAATGGAGATATAATTGTCTCTCAAATATTCAATACATTTCAACAAATATGTTATTCCATTTCACTACCTATCATCTAATGTTTATAGACTAGATAAAATGAAAATTCAAGAGATAGGAAATGATTGTTTTTCATCTTGATGAAATAAATGCATGTACGATTGTATCAAAATCAGTAACTGAAAAGTGATGTACAAGGAACTATTTTAATAGTTTCCTTAGAACATTTTGTTCATATCAGTGCCACTGAAATAGATTAAGATTCCTCATGTCAAATGCACACTGCTTTGTAATATTTCTGAAACATATCCTTAAAGGAAGTTAATTATATTACAGATATGGCTCATTGAAGTTTAAACCTTTAACTACATTACTACCATAGTTCTATAAGAAATTTTATATCATAACTCCATTAAAATGAGAATAATAATGACTTTAATCCAAAATTACAAAGAAGGTGTACTTTTAACAGGAAGATTAAATGATAGATGAAAGATAGATAGATAGATAGATAGATAGATAGATAGATAGATAGATAGATAGATAGATAGATATGAGAAAGACAGACAAATACATGATACAACCTTTGCATGTTGTTAGTTATTTTACAAAGTTTTTATATAAGAGATTCAATTCATAGGAGGTCAAACGTTAAACTTTGTTGCATTAAATAATTGTTCATAAATGCACATATAAGTATATAAGTAAGCAGGTAAATCAGAAAAGATTTTAAAATGGTACACAGTTATACATGTCTATTTATCAATATTTATTAAATACAATTGCAACAATTGTAGATAGAGAAAAAAAGCAGTTAAGAGCAAATGATTTATAGTGAGTTTATTCATTTTAATATGGTGGGATTTAACCAATTTCATAGAAACCTACCATTGAAAGGAAATATAGGATCAGTGCAAGAATCTTAATTATTGAGCTTTGTCAAGCTTTGTGTATATTCCTAGAATTTAATTTCTAATTCTTTAATCATCTGTGGGTCCTTTATAAACTTGTTCCCTTTTCCTTTTCGGAACATGATTGTCACAACTGGACAGAGCTTTTGAGGTAGGACCTATGTTGAATAAAGTTGAGCATTATTACCCATGATTTGGAAGCAATTGCTAAACAAGGAATTTCCTATTATAAACTGTTCATATGATTTATTTTTATCATTGTCAAATTTCACCCTCTTATTTTAATCCCATTTGTATAACCTAGCACAATCATTCTGAATTCTAAGGTAACATCATCCCACCCAGTTTTATGCCATTTTGCAAATTTGATCAGCGTTACTCAGATATCCCTATCCAATTCATTATACCAATGTTGAAGGGTACAAGGGCCAGAATTGATCTTGTGGCATTTCTTTCAACATTCACTACAAACTGATGCAGAAACATTCATGAGCTCACTTTGAAACAAATTTTGAGCCAGTTATCTGTACAGTTAGTTGAATGCTATCCAACCTGCTAATCAGAATGTCATGGGGTAATTTGTTAAATCTTGGCTGAAATAAATATACATATCATATCACCAGTATTCCCACAATCTAGTTAAGAAATTACTTCATCAAAAAATGAGAAAAGATGGACTGAGGACCCTGATGGTGCACAGTTTCTATCCGTGCTTGCCCTGTCAGATGGATCCACTGCAGAGGGGTGGAGAAAGAGGGGGAGACCACCAGCTGGGTTGAGGGGAACCACATCTCCCTTCCCTGGCTACTCCCCTCGAAGACAGGAGTAAGCAGCAGTCTTTAATGACTGCCCTAAAGATGGGAAGCTATCTGGGAATTAAGTTTTGTGATGGAGCGGTGAAGAAGTGGACAGCATGAAAACCAGACATAACTCATGGACATAAAGATATCCCAGAATTAAGGTATAAAGAATTTTTCTAAAAGGATTACAAAGTGGCAACCAGAAAGAGAGAAAAGAATGGTAGAAAAAAATGAAAGAGGATATGAATTTTGACAGGAGCTAAACTGAAGGAGGAAGCTGGAAGAAAATTTGGACAAATATATGATTTTGGCACTAAATAGGCAATTAAATGCTGAACTTGAATGTGCCAAAAAGAAATGATTTACAATTTGGCTTTACTGAATTTTTGAAACCTAAATACCTCAAATAAAAAGGGGGGAAGTGGGAAGAAAGGGTGGAACTTGGATTTAACAGAGAATGCCACCTAATGGTAAAGAAAATTATAGTGACTTTATGTCACTATAAGTGTCTGGTTCTTTCGAAAACTGAAACTTGATACAAAATAAGAGGAACTTTGTTACAATAAAACAGAAACATTGAAAAATGAAAAGTGAAAACACAGAATATTAAAATAAAAGAAAAAAGCATGAAGAAACTACATTGGGACTGTTTGGTGATCATGGTATAAATTTAAACTTATGGATATTGAACTATCTGATGAATTTGGGGAAAAAACTTAAAGAAGAATAGAAGTTGATCGTTGGAAATAAAAATCAAAGATGCTTGTTGAATTGAATTACTGGACAATTGATTTGGACTTAAACACTAAAGGAATAAAGAAAATATAAAAGAAGAGTTTGAAAATGGCAGAACTTTTCTTGGAACTAAAAATGGAACTAAGAAACAGAAAATGTTAAATGAAAGAAATGAATCATGCTCTATTACCTTACAATTATTAGAAATGGCAATTCTGGAGAAAGAACAACAAGGAGTGCCAGAAGGGAAGGAGCTAATTAAAAAAGAAGAAACCAGCTTCAATGAACAAAGGGAGCAATGACCAAATGAAGGGAAAAAAGAATGGGAGTTAAAACTTGGACAGTTGAGGAGGCAATTAAAAAGGAAACTGTCTTGAAAGCCAAATGAAGAAAAAGGGAATTGCAGAAAAGGGAATTACAGATGAGGGTCTTAGAGAGAGGGGGTGATAAAAAATGGAATAAGAAAAGGAAGGAAAAAAATAAAAGGAAAAAGATGTAATAAGAGAAAGAACCAGAAAATAAGGAGATATGGAAACTGAACAAAAATAATTAGAAATTGTTTAGTCAGGAGACATAGAGAAAATGGGTACATTAAGATTAAAGAACAGGATTCTGCAAGGTAATGTGTTGTAATACATAAGAATGTAGCTTTTAAATGTGAATGAAGCTGATATATTTTCTTTTCTCTTTAATTGGCTTTTTATTTAAGGATTGTTGTTAATTTATATATGGATAATAAAACAAAGAATATAGTTAAAATGAATTATGAGGATCCTAATGAAAAGACTAATGGTATTCAGCGTTGTTTGGATATTTTCCCATGTCATTATAGTTGTGCTTTTAAAGTTGTAGCAACATTTCGGCAGAATCTTGGGTGAATAAAATTATTTAAATATTTTTTAAGTCTTTCTGCTAAAATTGAAGCAAAGATTTTATAGTCTGCATTCAATAAGGAGATAGGTCTATAGTTCTTAATTTGCAGTGGGTCAGCCTCTTCTTTTGGAATAAGTGTGATATAAGCCTCTGACCATGTTTTGGGTATCATCTTCTTTAACATAATTTCATTCATGACTTCTAACAATGGGATACTCAATGATTCTTGAAATGTTTTATACAATTCTGCCGGAAGCCCATCTGGACCCAGTGCTTTCCCATTGTTTTGTCTCTTAAATGCTTCATTTAATTCCATCATTGTTATATTGCTTTCTAACATTTCTTCAGTCTCTTTAGGTATCTCCGGTAAATTAGCATTCTGTAAATATTGTTTGACTTTTTCCTCATCAATATTCTCTTGTTTATATAGTTGCCCATAAAAATCTCAAATAATTTCCTTTTTCTCCTTATTACCATAACAAACTTGGCCTTGATCATCTATTAACTTCAATATTTTTCTTGATTCCTTCTCCTTTCTCAATTTATATGCTAGCCATCTACCTGGTTTATTTGCATCTTCAAAGTAATTCTGTTTAGAATTTCTGATTTTCTGTGCCAATTCTTCTTTCTCTATTAATTCCATTTTATGTTTAATTACATCCAGCTTCAATTTAATATCTTTTTTCTGTGGCATTTTCTGTAATTCTTTTTCAAGTCTTTTATACTCATCTTCCAAGGCCTTAGAAGCTTACCTTTTCCTAATATTCTTTTTTCTTGTATAATCTATTATCAGACCTCTAGCATATGCTTTCATTGTATCCCAAACATTCTGCGTTGAAGTATCTTCTTTTTTATTTTATCTGAAAAAAAAAAAGCCAATTCCTTCTCCATCCATTGTATAAAATCTTTCTCCTTTAAAATAGTATTATTTAATGTCCATCTTGATCTTTTTTTTTGTCCCTTCCATTTAATTGTCATTGGGCTATGATCTGCCCAAATACTTGTTTCAATATTCTTGAATATTGGATATTAATTCTGTTGATATCCAAATCATATCTAATCTGGACCATGATAAATGTCTATTTGAATAAAAAGTATATTGTTTAGCTTTAACATTTCTTTCTCTTCAAATATCTTTTAAAGATAGTTTGTCTGACATTTTAAAAAAAGATTTAGGGAGAGCCTTTCTATTTTGCTTGGTTGTTGTTGCTGTAGAGTCCAATTTATTGTCCACAATTCCATTAAAGTCTCCCATCATAATTATATTAACATAGTCCAGTCCAGTTATTTTCATGTGTAGCTTTTAATAAAACTCTTCTTGTTTTTCATTCGGAGCATAAATTGCAATCAAGAGTATTTTTATATTATTGTCCATTGTTTCCACCATTAATACTCTTCCATCTTCATCAGTGTAGATCAGTTTTGCTGGGATAGCCTCTTTAATGTATAGAACCACTCCTCTTTTCTTACATTGAATCAAAGAAGTAAATATTTTCCCCAATTTTGGCTGTATTAACAATTGTTCATGTTGTTTTTTAATATGAACTTCTTGTAGACAAATTATATCAAATTTTAATTTCTCTAATTTATGAAAAGTTTTCCTTCTTTTAACAGCTGAATTAAGTCCATTTATATTCATTGTAATCAGTTTTCTTTCTTCCATGATTATGCTTTATATTTAGGTCTAACAGCTCTCGTGGATCTCACTTCACGCTGTTCTTTACTGTCCACCTGTCCACCTACAGCTCCTTTCTCTTTTTCAGTCTCCAGTTGTTCCTCTTGAAACTCAATTAATGAGACCTCTTTCTCTGCCTCTTCTCTTCTTCTTCCAAAAAATTCTGCATGGAAAAGTTCTGCTTTCTCAATTGAATCAATTCTATGTCTCTGGTCTTGCCACGTAAACATTAATCCTTCTGGAATCAGCCATCTATAATTCACTTCGTTTTCCAGTAGCATTTTGGTCAGAAATCGATATTCTCTTCTCATCTCTCTCACTCTTCTGGGTATTTGTTTTAAAACCACAATCTCTTTACCTTTGTATTTCAATGTTTTCTCTCTTACCACTTGTAATATTTGTGTTTTGATAGATTTTTTGGTAAATCTAATATGGACTTCCTTTGGTAATTTATTTCTCATCGCATATCTTGTATAAACTCGATATACCTCATCTACTCCATCCATCATCTTTTCCTCTGTAATTTCCAAAGCATCTGCCAAAATTTCTATCATTATCGCAGCCAAATTTTCTCCTTTTTCCTTTTCTATATTTTGAAATCTGAGATAAAATTCTGACCTTTCCATCTCCCACCTCAACATCTCATTTTTTTCTTATTCAACCACTGTTAATCTACTGTCAATATTTCCAATCTTCTCCTCTCTTTGTTTTCCTTCTTCCTCAATTTTTTGGAATCTCTCCTCATACTTCCTCATCATTTGTTTAATATTTTCCACTTTTTCATTCGTCTTCTCTATTCTTTGTTCAATGATGTCTGATTTTATCTTGAGATCTTGGATTCCTTGCATAATCATCTTTAAAGTTACTATTTCTTGTTCTTTATTTTGCTTCAACATTGTCTGAATTAAACATTGTCCTCCAGCTGGTGGGGAAGCAGAGGTAGAAGTAGAAATGCCAACTGGTATTGGTTTCCTGCTCATTTTAATGCCTCCAAAGCTTCAAATTCTTTTTGACTTTTAATCCAACTGGTAGAATAATCAATTATAATCCAAAATGGAAAAATCCAATAGTAAAAGACCCAAAACCAAAGAAGAAAAAGGAAAAAAGAAGGAAGAAAAATCTTCAGGTTCTTCTTGACTCTAATCCAATTTCAAAGTAGTCCAGCATAAAAAAGGAAAAATAGAAAGGAAAAAAACAAACCAACTCAAAAATGATATTATTGATTAAGAGCAAAAAAAAAGCAAAAGAAAAAAAGAAATTCCTTCAGGTTCTTCACACCTTAGTCCAGATGAGAAGTCTCAATAATCAAAAAAGAAAAACAAAGTGGTCCAAAAACATGGATAGAAAAAGCAAAGAAGTCCCAATAAAAATATAGAGAAAAAAGAAAAATAAAGAAAAAACTCTGAGACTTTCCCTTTAAAATAAAAGGCAAAAATAAGAATATTACTAGAATTGAAATTTACAAAAAGGCTGGCGAATGGGGTATATATATATAAAGAGCACACTGCACTTTATTTATTTATCCAAGGCTCTTATTATGACTCTCTTCTCCAGCAGCTTCAAAGCTAAGCCTCAAGTTGATAAGAGTCCAGGAAAACACCTGTAATAATAGTTTGCTGTGCTCTCCCTCTATCTTATCACGTTGAAATGTCCTTGAGAAGGAGTCTTCTTACAATTCTTTCCAATTCAAATAAAGTATTTTCAAGCCTCTAGTTGGCAGTGTTGCAATGTTTCTTAATGCTCTTTCCCCCCCCCCCAGCCAGAATAAAGGAATAATGTGTACAAAAAAAAAAGAAAAAGAAAAAGAAAATAGCTAAAGGGAGCCTCTATCCTAGAGAAAATTAAAAAATCAAAAGGAGCATAAAAATATATATAAGAGAAAATTCAATCTGGTTACCTACAAAGTCACACTTAAGTCCCCAGAAAAAAACTAAGAAAAAGAAAAAAAAATCCAAGCCTCAATTTGACATCACTTTAAAAAATGCCGCTCAAACAGTTTTGGTCAAAAAAAAAAAAGTCTCACAGGTTTCTTCTTTGTTCAGGATGCCCTTTCAAACCTCAGTAAATTTACAACACAAAAGGAGTTTCTCACCCAGCCGACACATTTCCTTTCCAGCCACTTTCTTTCTGGAGCTGTCCCGACTTCAGCAGCTATGGGGGCTGCCTCTCCACCGCCAGCAAAAGGGCTTCTCCCGGATCAAACCAGAGACTTTGCGATACCTCTGGGATGCCAGGACAGTACCCTTCTCAATCCCCATCTCTATGGGACGGTTTAGGTCCGTTGGGACCGACCAGGGACAAAAATATCGGCTGTGATCTCAGAGCCCCAAGATTGCAGCTGTATCGCCGAAACGAAGCTCCGCCTTCTCCGTACTCATGGAACCTTTTGATTGCAGATACAATAGCGAGGGCTTCTTTATCTAAGTGACTATAGTTTCTCTCTGTTTTAGACAAACTTCTAGAAAAGAACGCAATAGGCACCTCTGTACCGTTCGGTAGGATGTGGCTCAGGATGGCTCCTACCCCAAAAGGTGAGGCGTCACAGGTCACAGTTAATGGAAGTGTCTCATTATATTGGATGAGTACTGCATCCGAAGTTAAAAGGTCTTTTACTTGTTGGAAAGCCTGCTCCTCCCGACGTCCCCAAAACCAGGAAGCCTTCTTGTTGAGGAGTCTATGTAGGGGTTCAGCAATGGTCGCCTTCTGGGGCAGGAAGATGTTGATAAGCTTGGGCCAGGTCAAGCTTTGCGAATATTTCTCCACCCCCAAGTGAGTGAAGTAGGTATTGGACCATGGGTACCGGATAAGCGCTCTGTTGTAATGCATGGCTTAGGGTAGCCTTGTAATCCCCACAGATTCTCAAAGATCCATCAGGTTTTATTGGGGTTACAATTGGGATCTCCCATCGGGCGTGATCGATGGGTTCTAGCACGCCTTGTGCAATTAATTTGTCCACTCATCAATTTTTGGTTTGAGAGCAAAGGGAACTCGGTGTGGCTTTAGGCGAATGGGTGCGATATCAGGGCAGAGATTAAATGAGATGGGGGACCCCTTGTACTTGCCTCATTTTTCAGTGAAGACTTCTTGAAAGTCACGGACGAGGGCCGCCTCCCAGTCTTCGTCTACAGTCTGGTTGATGCCTGCCATTTTGATTCCTAATTTAATGAACCATTGTAGACCCAATAAGCTGGTCTGGTCTCTGTCAACAATGGTGAGGGGTAGTATTGCGGTGTGGTCCATTTTGGCAGAATCTTATCTGCAATCATCAGGCTTCTGTATTGTGTTTGTCTGTGAGTCTCACTGAATATATCTCACTAAATACCATACATGTAAGTACCCACGAAAACTTCAGAAAACTTATATACATACATACATACATATATACATACATACATACATACATACATACATACATACATACAATACATTGTATTCAGTTTTGTTCAGGTATTTTCCCACGTCATTATAGTTGTGCTTTTAAAGTTGTAGCAACGTTTCAGCAGAATCTCATCTGCCATCATCAGGCTTCTGTATAGTGTTAGTCTGTGAATCAGACTTTCACAGCCGTTTCTGTTTTAAATTTGGTACTAGCCTACTGCTGTGTCAGAATGGTTTTTTCTTCATCCTGATTGGTTGGGAGTCTTGGTCTGTGTTTATTGGTCTTGGAGTTTGCTGTGTTCTGTATGATTGGCGTTTCTAATATCTTCTGTCTGTTTTGTAGCTTTTTTTGTCCTGATTGGCTGGCAACATTGTATTTCCTGTATTGGAGTGCAGCTTGCCTCCAAGTAAATGGATTAGTGCAGCTTGCCTCCAAGTAAATGGATGGCTATCATTTATTAGGAAGCTAGGTTTCATCTGGGTGCCTGTTTGGGGTATGTTTGAGCTGGATGTATCAGGGGGAGTCTGTTTGTGCCCAGGTGTTTGCCTGGCTTTTGGTGTGGAGATTTTTTGTTTGAGAGTGCAGGCTTCCAGATAATTGTCAGTCTGGTGGAGTCATCACTTCTATTCATGCTTTCAGGTCTTTTTTCAACCTCTATGGCTTCTCTGATAATTCTGTAGCTGGGGTTTTCTATAGTGGCTAGGGTTTTGGTGCCATTGAAGTGGATGCTATGACCTGTGACTTTCATGTGTTGGACTAGTGAGGAAGTGTGTTCCAGCTTTTTACTGAATTTTTGTATTCATCTAGGTGGGTACTTATTCTTCTATTGGTCTGTCCAATGTATGTGGCAGGGCATGATGCACAGGGGACTTCATATATGCCTTGGTTTTTCTGGTCAATTTTATCTTTGGGGTTTCTTAGGATGGCTGCTATTTTTCTGTCTGTTTTGAAGGCAGTCTTGATGTGATGTCTGTGTAGTATCTTACTGGTTTTGTCTATGGTACCTCTTATGTAGGGCAGGACAGCTGTTCCATAGGTCTGTTCATCTTCTAGGTCTCCATTATGTCTCAGGGTATTTTTGTGGATCAAGCCAGTGATTTTGCTTTTGTGGAAGCCGTTGGCTGTCAGTATTTTAGTCAGGGTGCATAGTTCAGTCTTTATGTGTGTCTTGTCTGCCAGGTGTTTGGTTCTGGCAATTAGTGTTTTGGCCACGGAGTTTATCTGTGCTGGGTGGTGGTGGGATTGGGCGTTGAGGTTGCGGTTGGTGTGTGTTTTCTTCTGGTATATGGTGTGTCCTAGTGTGCCATCTGTTTTTTTGTAGATGTTGCCAGCCAATCAAGACAAAAAAAGCTACAAAACAGACAGAAGATATTAGAAACACCAATCAAGCAGAACACAGCAAACTCCAAGACCAATAAACACAGACCAAGACTCCCAACCAATTAGGATGAAGAAAAAACCATTCTGACACAGCAGTAGGCTAGCACCAAATTTAAAACAGAAATGGCTGTGAAAGTCTGACTCACAAATGAACACTATACAGAAGCCTGATGATGGCAGATGAAATTCTGCCAAAACGTTGCTACAACTTTAAAAACTATAATGACATGGGAAAATACCCAAACAAAGCTGAATATCATATGTGTGTGTGTGTGTGTGTGTGTGTGTGTGCGCGCGTGACATATAGTAGTTAGGAGATTATTGTTATTAAACTAGAATGTGATAATTATATAGTGATTATATTATGATAAATTTTGATTATGAATTAAAGGGGAATAAATTGAGGGATGTATAAGATAAAAGGTGGCACACTCTAATAATATTTAAGGGGGGAAATTTGGGGGAATTATTAGATTTAGGATGGAATTTATTGAATAATGAAATGAAAGCATGTGACACAATTGCAAACGTGACAGATAAAAGTATAAAGGTATAATGAATTTAAAATTAAAAATAAGAATGTTAGACTATAGAATTAGATTTGAGAACATTTATAGAAAAAGGAAATTAAGATATAAATTGAAAATGGATTTAATAAGAGTAAAGAAAATATGAATAATGGAGAAAATTTGCTGGAAAATGGAAGTAATGATATGATATAGAATTGAATGTGAAAGATAAATATGTACTAAAGTCATGTTTCTGTTGAAGTGTAAACCTGGAACCATGTTGTTCACTGAAAGAGATGTTTTTAAAATATAAACAAAATAAAAAATTGTTACAAAAGAAAAACATGATAAGACTTGAATGGAAAAAAAAATGTTCTTTGCAAATCCAATTCTGATAATAGTCACGTTTTTGCAAGTTACTTCCTGATATATCTCTGTATTCCAGATATTTCCAGAATATCAATATCAGCCTGATTGGTTTAGAGGTATATGACTTCTGCTTTCCCCCTTTTTTGAAGTCAAAGTTAATGCCTTCTTCCAATCATCTGACATTTATTCATCTGAATTTTCCAGTGGTACTATGAAATCACTAAGCTACACTGTCAAGTGACTCCCATTCTCAAGATGCAATTAATCTGGTGCTAAAGACCTAAATTCGTTCAAGTAAATAGATATGATTGGCTTTCTACCCGTTTCAAATTTTAGTCTTGTTCCTTAATTCTCCTCTTCCTAATTGCTTGGTGGAAATCATCCCATCCCATCTTCAAAAAGGATTAAATCAAAGTTAAGAGAGGTATCATTCAATATTAGCATTTGGGTTTCTCTGAAGTCTTTGTGTGCATTTCTGTAAATAAACTTTGAAAAGAAAAGGCAAGTCCTCTTTGCATAGTCAAGTTATTAAGTTCTACTTCTATGTGCAAAAGCAGCTTCTCTGGGGAGTTTATTTGAAGCAGGATGTATTCCATGCTTTTCATATATTCCATGCTTTTCATTAAAAAATATTTCTTGTGGAATGAATGAAGAATTTAAAAAAAAACCAAAATAATTTTCATATTATTGTATAGGCTATTCCCCTCCCCTCCCCACTGTGACTAAGTTGTTTTCTTTATCTTGGTCTTCTGCTTCAGGAAAGGATGTTCACTCATACAAATCATAGGTTAATTTCTCTCTGAGAGTATTTCAGATTTGACCATTTCAAATCTGCCTTTCCCTAAAGCAGAATTTTCACCTTTGGAATATGTCTAGTTCATTCAGTTAGGCTGCTGGAAAAGGGAGTTCAGCAAGGGAACAAATTAGCAGGAAAACAGACACTTGCTAGCCTTTGCACATCTCAAAAATATCAATAAATATTGTTCTGGAGATTCCAGGAAAAAGATGTGGTTGAAATCATGCCAAGAGAGACCACTGGCCTATACATTATTTAAGTCATCCTGCATTCTTTTGAATAATTTCAAACTTGAGGCTTTTAGTGGACTTTAAACATTATATTCTTCCTCTCCACTGCTTCCCCTCAAAATGGAGGGGGTAGTTTTATTTTTTAAGGAAGGTAGCAATTTTGTCATTCTAGCTTCAAGGGTTATTGGATGATATAAATCTGATGTACTAGCCAGGGCTGAGACTTCAGAAAGCAAAGTAGTTTCCTCAGAGGAATGGGGAAGCTTAGAGTCACTTTTCACACCTGAGTAATGTGCAAGACCGCAGGCAGGAGACTCCTATAAAATCACTGAATATAAGCTTTCAAGCTTATGCTGTCAAAGCAGAGCTGAACTGTAGAATCAGCCTTCACCAAAACACCAAAAACTGTATATTTTCTGCCTTACAGGTCAAACATTTATGAAGCAGCATGAATGCACCCTTTTTCATTTTCTAGAAGGATTGCTAGGTCTTCAGTTAGAATCTACAGGGATCCTGAAAGGAGGTGTGTGGATGTGTGTGTGTGTGTGTATGTGTGTGTGTACATACATACTAGAAACTGGAACTGGAAAAATAATTGTAAAATGTAGATATCTCTGATTTTATCTGTTATGGACTAAGCCAACGCAGCAGTACAACCCTAAATAGCTTTACTTTACAGCAGGCTTATAATCCTGCACTTCTCATTGGCCTGCAAATAGCGAGTCATGATTGGTCATTTCTGGCCAGTCTGATTGGCTGTTAATGGGCCCCTCTGATTGGACGCTTGTGAAAGTGGTAAACTCAAATCATTGGTTGTTTTGACAACAGCCAGCTCTATAAAAGAGCTGCTGCTGCCCAAGTATTTGCTCTGTTCTTATTTTACAATAAAGAGTTGAAGTCACTGTTCGATGTCTCGTCTCCGTTCCTTGCGCCCATGCTCAGGACTTAACACTGGCGACGAGGATGGGATACGGAGAAGATAGAGCTGACTAAGTACGTATTGAACAAGACAGAGCACGTGGCTGAAGAGCGCACGCAACAAACGGCAAGATGACCAGCGGTGACATACCCCCCCCTCCATTCGATCCAGCAATCGAAGACTGGGACTCATATATAGATCGCTTTCAGATGTTCCTAGAGACCAACAATTTAAAAGATGCTACGCCTGGCAAGAAACAGTGTTCCTGATTCATTGTGGCCCCACCGTTTTCAAAATGGCTAAAGCACTTGCCAAACTGGTGGAAGTGAAGACCATGGATTGGGATACCCTCGCCCCAATCCTCCGGGCCCATTACGCACCTACAGTACCTACACTTATACGAAGACACGAGTGTTACCAGAGGGACCAACGGAAGAACGGGAGCGTTGGGGATTTCATAGCCAACCTTCGCAACCTAGAAGGCCTTTGTGGTTTTGCAAACCTCAAGGAAGCCCTGAGAGACCGCATAGTTCTGGGATTAGATGCACCGCATGTGCAGAGTAAACTTATGGCGAAAGGAGACATCAGCCTTACAGATGTCATCACCGACGCTACTGCCGCAGAAGCAACCAGGAAGTCAGCCGCTCGAATGCGCCAAGCGAATGCACCGCTTTGCCAACTCGTTAATGATAGCCCACTCGCCGCTGAGAAGCACGCTATCACCACCCACCACGAAGACCTCGAGTCATCCTCAGACAGTGAGGAAGAGGAGGTCAACCGGCTCCGCTCGGAACGAGAGCAAAGGAACCAGAGACGTCCGCGCCAATGTGCTGGCTGCAGGGCAAACCACCCGCGATCGGACTGCAGATTCCTTGACGCACTCTGCCGTACCTGCAGGAAAAGAGGCCACATCGCGAAGGTCTGCAGAAGCAAGTGAGAGTCCAGTCCCAGCCGAAGGGAGAACAATCTCCACCAAGAAATAGGCAAACCTCCTGAGAATCTGGACCGCCTGAACCACCAATGGAACAACCACTACTACTACAGAAATCGAGTACCTGCCTCTTCAACGAGATGAGAAGAGGCCCACCAAACCATTATTATCGGCCACGCTTCATCGTTCGATGCAAGAAAGATCTGCATAAGGGTTACTATTGAGAATCGACCGTGCATGATGGAAGTCGATTTGGGATCATCCCTATCAATGGTATCCTGGAAAACCCTCAAACAGCTGATCCCTGCCATCTGCCACCAGGGCCTCAGCACTCAGCGAATCATCCTAAAAGACTGCTAGGGAAACAGAATTCCAGTTGTCGGTTCCAGCCACGTCCAAGTATCCTTCAAAGACTGCACACCGACGCTTCCCCTGACTGTCATCGATCGTGACTGACCCAGTTTGTTAGGGTTACAGTGGTTCGCCCCACTCGGGATTGAACTAGTCGGCATACACCAAACCAGAAGCGATGACTGGGAAGAGGCCCTCATCCAGGAATTCCAGGATGTGTTCACAGGAACATTAGGCAAGTACAAGGGGACCCCTATATCATTTAATCTCAGCCCTGATGTAGCTCCCATTCGGCTTAAGCCTCGTCGGGTGCCTTTTGCCCTCAAGCCGAAGATCGACGAGCAGCTAGATAAACTGATAGCCCACAGCGTATTGGAACCGATTGACCATGGCCATTGGGAAACTCCAATAGTAACGCCCATGAAGCCAGATGGTTCGTTAAGAATATGTGGGGATCACTGGGCCACCCTTAATCATGCTCTTCAACAGAGCTCTTATCCAATATCGGTGGTCCAACACCTTCTTCATTCCCTGGGTGGCGGAAAAATATTTGCGAAATTGGACTTAGCTCAGGCGTACCAGCAACTACCTGTAGACATGACAACTGCAGAAGCCCAGACAATAGTTACACATGGAGGCGCCTTCAAGTGCAATAGACTCCAATTCGGAGTAAGCGTAGCACCTGGCATTTTCCAAAGTTTAATGGAGAGACTATTACAAGGCATAAAAGGCATCGTGCCTTATTTTGACGACGTCCTAATAGCTGCCCCCACTAAAGAGTTATTAGTACAACGACTCAGAAAAGTTCTTCAGAAATTTAAAGACGCTGGTCTAAACGTAAATAGGGACAAGTGTCAACTTTGTATGGAGAGAGTGGAGTTCCTGGGATACCTCCTCGATAGACAGGGAATCCACCCCACCGAAAAAAAACTAACCGCAATCAAAAATGCCCTGAGACCTAGGAATAAGACAGACCTCCAAGCCTTCCTGGGACTCATTAACTTTTATAACATCTTCTTGCCTCAGAAGGCAGCCATAGCCGAGCCCCTACATAGACTTCTCGACAAAAAGGCTTCCTGGGTCTGGGGACGGCGTGAAGAAAGGGCATTCCAAGAGGTAAAAGACCTCTTAACCTCTGATGCTGTATTGATGCAATACAACGAGACTCTACCCTTGACAGTTACCTGTGACGCCTCACCATTTGGAGTGGGAGCCATTTTAAGCCATGTCCTACCAAATGGGAATGAGGCACCTATTGCGTTCTTTTCGAGAACCTTGTCTAAGACCAAAAGGAACTATAGTCAACTTGATAAAGAGGCTCCCGCTATTGTATCCGCAATTAAAAGTTTCCATGAATATGTGTATGGGAGACCCTTTGCCATAATTACAGACCACAAGCCGCTACTTGGTATTTTGGCGGGAAACAAACCAACTCCCCATATCTTATCACCAAGAATGACATGTTGGTCAGAATTTTTAGCCGCCTATGATTACTGATTGCAATACTGCCCGGGGAAAACCATTCCCCACGCTGACACTTTGAGCCTCTCTCCACTACCTGATGTCATAGAGGACCCAGCTCCAACCTTAGCCATATTGCAAATCGAAACCCTCAAATGGCTGCCGCTGACCACTCAAGACATTGCCTTAGAAACAAAAAAGGACCCTGTTTTAGCACGAGTCCTCAGCTGGGTGGAACGGGGTTGGCCGGTCAGGGCTGCATCGTGTGGGGAGACAGAGTTGTAATCCCGGAGAAATTGCAACATAAGGTATTAAAAATGTTGCACGATGGACATCCAGGCATTGTGCAGATGAAGGCATTGGCCAGGAGTTACGCATGGTGGCCTGGGTTAGACAAACAGATAGAGACCTGGGTAGCAAAGTGTAGCAAATGCCAGGAGACTCGTTCTACTCCTCCAAAAACTTCCCCAACTCAGTGGGAAATGCCTCGAGGCCCTTGGTCCCGTATCCACATCGATTTTGTGGGACCCACAAGAGGATACACTTTCCTCCTAACAGTGGATGGCTATTCAGTCCACAAGATGAAAAGCACCACCACAGTGGCAGTCACTAAAAAGCTGAATAAGCTATTCGCTACCCACGGTAATAGCCCCCAATTCACTGCCATTCGAACAGTACCTGGCAGATCAGGGCATCCGCCATGCCTTAACATCGCCAGCTCACCCTGCAGCCAATGGTAGGGTTGAGCGAATAGTTCAATTTGTAAAAAAGACTTTGCACAAAATGGACCACGGCAACATTGATGACAAAATAAACCAGATGCTTCTCCTCCAGCACATAACCCCAAACAGTGCCATGAACAGAACCCCAGCTGAACTCCTGATGGGCCGTAAACTTCGCTCGCATCTCGATCGCCTCCACCCAAACTACACACCTGAACAACCCCCAGAATCCAGCAGCAAGTGTCGGGCATTCCAGGAAGGTGACCCCGTGTTTGCGAAAAACTTCTCGGGTGACCCATTGTGGGTCCCTGCTACCATAACGCAACTTATGGGACCCCGATACTATCACCTACAAACTGCAGATGGTAAGATGTGGAAGCGCCACATAGACCAACTCCAGATTAGCACCTAGTCCTATCTCAGCCCCTGAATCTCTAGCTGGGGGTGGGGAAGGAACATCGAGGAGGCCAAAGAAGAAATAACAATCAAAACCCAACAGTCTACACAACCAACCAGGGGATGCTCACCGTCAGAAGGAGAACCGAGCCAGGGAGTGGCCTCGCCGCGTGACAGCACTGCCATGGAAACAGATCCAGGGAACCCGAAAGACAGCACTGGCATAAGCAGGGAAAGCAGCCCAGGACCATTCAAAGGAACAGCGGGACCATTTTCACCATCCAACCCAGCTAGCAGGCCACCAGAACCAGAGCCAGGACAGAAACCGGTAGAACAGCGCAGGTCAAGCAGACAGGTGAAGCGACCTGCCTCTTTCCGAGAATATGTCACCCCACCCCTCAGATGGAACCTGGGGGGGAGGGGTGTTATGGACTAAGCCAACGCAGCAGTACAATCCTAAATAGCTTTACTTTACAGCAGGCAGTTTATCCTGCACTTCTCATTGGCCCGCGAATAACGAGTCGTGATTGGTCATTTCTGGCCAGTCTGATTGGCTGTTAATGGGCCCCTCTGATTGGACGCTTGTGAAAGCAGTAAACTCAAATCATTGGTTGTTTTGACAGCAGCCAGCTCTATAAAAGAGCTGTTGCTGCCCAAATATTTGCTCTGTTCTTATTTTACAATAAAGAGTTGAAGTCACCGTTAGATGTCTCGTCTCCGTTCCTTGCGCCCATGCTCAGGACTTAACATTATCACTGTTATTTCCATAAGGGGGAAGAAAGATAGATATCCAGTGGTTAACTCAATCGGTTCTCATCAAGCCTCCTCTTAAATTGCTCTGAAGTAAACCCTTTTACCCAAACATTCTTATTTGTAAGAAAACACTGCAATACTGATGTACATGCAGTTTCAAATATGAACAGAAGATTCTGGGTATTGAGTTAATAGGGATTGAACCTTGCTTGAACCTCATGGTAGACATGATTTGTCTAATGGACAAAACAAACCAAATTTCCTGACATGTCTGCCTTCTAAGAAATCTTTTACAATCATTATGTTACAGGCATTATATTAGTAAGCATGACTACAAGTGAAAAATAAATATAAATGACTAATGCCAGTAAAAGAGTAAAAGGATTAAAAACATACAGTAGAACTCTTTTTCCCCATGGGTTCAATAAAAAGCTATTAAACTTCATTATTACATGAAATTTCTAAGAAAACAAATAGCTGTAACAATTGTGTATTGTAGTGAAGAGAAAGAACATTCCAAGACACAGTTTGTTCTCTATCTATCTATCTATCTATCTATCTATCTATCTATCTATCTATCTATCTAATTAAATTTAGATACCACCAATCTTACTAAGTCACTGAAAAAGATAGTTTTGGTTTACAAATGAAAACTATAAAAGTATAAAAGATACAATTAAAACCAAGGTTAAAAACAAGTTAAAAACAAGTTAAAAAGGCAGATTAAAACACAGGAGGAACACCTTTAAGTCATCAACAATCTCAGAGTGGTCTGTCATCCTTCAATTCCCATGTTGTTTAGCAGAGTCAGGTTTTCAACCTGTTTCAGAAGACTAGAAATGTGGAGGACCAACCTCAACTTGGGGGAAATGTGTTTCATAAACCTAGACCCTGCCAGTTGAAATCCAGACACCCTCTCAGCCTCCAAGCATCTGAAAAGAGCATCCATAGCATCACTTAGTTCACTTTGGATGTGAGACACAACTGGATATTATCTGCATATTTATTGCATGGTGATAGGTGATCTCACCCACACTTTCTACAATTTTGTAAACAACAAACTAAAAGATTCAAGGTCCATCCCACCCCTGAAAGGACCTAATGTAAAGATTGCAATGACGACACTATTAAAGCCAACCTCCTTAACACATTCTTTGGCTCAGTATTTGTAAACAGCACTGGATCATGCCCAGTATTTCCTAGTCAAACCACAGACAACTACAATGATCTAATACATATTGATTTTACAGAAGACAATGTTGAAAAAGCACTACGCAATCTTAAACCATCTCTATTATTGGACTGGACGGAATATCTACTTTAAAAAGCTACCCACTTCCAAAGCTGAACCTCTAAGCATAATGTTTGAAAAATCTTTCAGGACCAGCTCCTTGCCTAACCTATGTCACAAGCCACAGTCATCCCCATCTTCAAAAAGGGAGACCCCAGCCTAGTTGAAAATTACAGACCAATCTCTTTATGCTGCATCACCTGTAAAGTCATGGAATCAATTATTAACCAATCCATCATCCTCCACTTAGAAACAAACAACATACTCTCTAATAAACAATTTGGTTTTAGGAAAAAACTATCATGTAATCTGCAACTCTTACACTGCAAAAACATATGGACAACACAATTTGATCAGGGCAAAGCAACAGATGCAATCTACATAGACTTCTGTGAAGACTTTGATTCAGTGGTACACAACAAACTACTCCTAAAACTAAAATCTTACAGTATCTCTGAACACCTGCATAACTGGATAGAAGCATTCCTGTCAAACAGACAACAAATGGTCAAAATTGGGAGCATCCCATCAAATTCTGTACCTGTCAACAGTTGTGTCCCCCAAGGCAGTGTTCTAGGACCAACTCTTTTCATACTCTACATAAATGACCTCTGTGATCATATCAACTGCATTCTCTTCGCTGATGATGTAAAGCTGTTCAACACCACAGACAATACTGCTAACCTTCAAAGAAACTTTGACTATGTATCAGAATGGTCAAACAAATGGCAACTTCAAATCTCAACAAATAAATGCTCTGTCCTACATATTGGCAAAAAAAATCAGAAAATAAAATACAGGCTGAATAGTCAAGACTTTGTTGATGATCCAAACTCTGTCAAGGATCTTGGAGTACTCATTTCAAATGACCTAAGTGCTAGAGCCCACTGTAACTACATAGCCAAAAAGGCATTAAGACTTGTTAACCTAATCCTACGTAGCTTTTTCTCTGGTAATATCACACTACTAACTAGAGCATACAAAACATTTGCTAGACCAATACTCGAATACAGCTCATCAGTCTGGAACCCACATTACATATCTGATATTAACACAGTTGAGAAAGTCCAGAAATATTTCACAAGAAGAGTTCTCCATTCCTCTACTCATTGCAGAATACCTTATGCCACCAGACTCAAAATTCTAGACCTATAAAACCTACAACTATGCGGCCTTCAGTCTGATCTAAGTATAGTATATAAAATCATACATTGCAATGTCCTACCAGTCAATGAATACTTCAGCTTCAACCATAACAACACAAGAGCAAACAATAGATACAAATTCAAGGTTAATCACACCAAACTTGATTGCAGGAAATGTAATTTCAGCAACAGAATGGTCAATGGAATACTCTACCTGACTCTGTGACTTTTTTCCCCAAGCTCCAAAAACTTTAACCTTAGACTGTCTATTATTGACCTCACCCCTTTCGTAAGAGGTTTGTAGGGGGCGTGCATAAGCACACCAATGTGCCTACCGCCCCTGTCCTATTGTTTCTTTTATATATTTTTTATCTTTCTTAAATGTATCCATGTATTCATAACTATGTTTTTACTTATACCTATTATCTTGGAAGCAATTGACAAATAAAAATAAAATAAAAGATAAAAGATAAAATTTCATGTACATTTCCTTTTCATGTAAAAAAGGCAGGAGAGAAAATACTAAACTCTGTGGCACACTATAAAACAGGGGCTATGGGCTAGGACTCCCATTCTCTATCAATATCAGGTGGGGCCGGCCACAGAGGAAGGAGGTGAAGCAGCATAAAATTGCATCCTCTAGTCCCCCACAACTCCAATAGCCACTTCAAAAGGATCCCAAGAAGAGCAAGAATGGATGCACTTCCCTATCTTGCTCCCACAAGAGATCATACCAAAGGGTGACCAATGCACCCTTTCTGTCCCATATCAGAGCCTGAAACCCAACCAGGTCCAGAAAAAATCTGCTTCATCCAGGAACTTTTTGTGTGAAGTTGATAACTGTTAGTAGTTTTACCCTATATGATACCCTTTTGGAAAAACAGACCTTGGGACTCATCTTCCAGGCCTTTTTTCTCATTCTTACTCCTATATCTGATATAGGAGCTTCTGTGTTCTGTTATAAATAGAGAAAGATCAAGTCAAAAATAAGAGGAAAAATAGAAAAAAAGTACAAATATTAAATTTAAAGCAATATTCATTTTTAAAATGGGGCCTGCACATTTTATAAATAATAAGCATAGAAATTTCTTCCTTGCCTTAAGAAAGGTCTTTTATCACAGGGAACAAAAGCTGAGGTTGCAGGGAGGGAGGTGGTGAGGAATAACTCTGATAATTCAGAATGCACAGCCAATCAGGATGAAAACATTAGAATCACCAGAGTAGATAATTGGCACATTCACTGTACTATTACTGGAAAAAAGCAGAAAGTGATCGTAGAAATCTATTGCTTTCTGAATGGGCTGTAATGGCCATCAGCCAATCAATGAGTGAAAATTTACATGCTTCCATTTAGATAATTCGCTATCAAGTAATGATCACACAAATCAGAACTCCTCAATCAAACCAACATGTGGGATAAGAAAACAGCCAAAGCAACATCAATGAGGCTTGGCTGAAATTTAGTTACAGTAGACTTTTATAGCATTTGTGTAATAGCTTTTTGCAATTACACATTTATATTTTACTTACTGTTGGTGTTCATAGCTCAAAGTTTCTAACTACAATACTTATTATATGGCCCAGTGAGGCAATTTATAAATATATTTATATATATATTGTTTGGAGATGATTTATACTACATTTCAAACAGAACAATAATGTACGTACATAAAATTTTACTACATTTATATTGAAGTTTAGCAAAACTGTTTTCATAGAATATTTTTAGGAAGGATATTTCTGTTTGGACAGCATTACAATCTTATAATGGCATGAAGGCAGTCAAAATACTTGAAAATGATGGAATGCAGCTTAGTAATGAAGATTTGATTAAAAAATTGTGGTACCAGAAAAAGACTACAAATACTTGGGAATTTTGGAAAGTTACAATTTATTACAGAATCAAGTAGAAAAGAAACATGTTTACCAAATATATCAAATAAGTTCAGAAAAAATTGAGATCAAAGATGATTAAACAATTGATCATTTGATCAGTGGCCACAGCAAAATTTCAAATACTTACTTTAGGCAACATCATGACTGAGTTGCCAGAATTATTAATTGGAAATTTTGCCAGAGGTTTCAATTTAAATGTAGTGAAATTACTGGAACAACCAAGTTGAGAAAGTTTGGAAAATGAGGAGGTTAAAATCTTATAGGACTTTAAGATCCAAACTGACAAGCATCTTGTTCATAATGTGCCTGATATAACAATTATTGAAAAGAAGAAAGCCTTGTTTGTTGATATTGCTATTCCACGTGACCCTAGGACAGTGATGGCGAACCTTTTTGGCATTGAGTGCCCAAAGTGCACTCTTTCTATATACCCAAAATGCAACATGCGTGCTCCCATGCATACACACATTTCCCCACACATGTGTGTCCCTCATGCACCCCTGCATAAGTACTTTCCTCATGTGTCTCCCGTGCATGCATGTCAAAGACCCAAAAACCAGCTGGCCAGCAGGAGGTATATGTGCATGCACAGCAGAGCTGAGCTGGGGTGACAGCGCACATGCCCAAAGAGAGGGCTTTTCATGCCACCTGTGGTGCACATGCCATAGATTTACCACTACTGCACTAGGAGAAAATAAAATTGCCTAAAGGCAATTCAGTATCTGGAAAAACTGAATTGATCACATCTGAACACCCTAATTTTAGAACAAAAGACACTTGCCATCTTATATTTTTCATATGTCACTCAGTGTACTGACAACCATTAGGACACATGGCCGGTTCAAGTTATAATCTTTCAACTTTGATTTTCAGATCTTGATACTGTGTGATCTATTATTATGTCTGGGTACTACAAAGCCTCTGGAAAGAGAAAATGAGAAAAGAAGCAAGAAACAGTTTTGGATTATTGGATGATTCCTGGAACTTTGGATGGAAGATGCTAATGAAATAAAATAAAATCAATTGGGGGTTGTTTAATCTTTTTTTAAATGGCATCACTCCTTGAAGAGTTAAAAATGAGACTTAAAGAACAAAAAGAAGAAGCACAAGATGGAAGAAGAGGAACTTTTGGCTTTGTATTTCAATTTTTAGAAATGGAGATCTTGAACTATGAAAAACAAGAAACACTGGCAGAACAAGAAGGGTGGGACAATGAAGAAGTCACCTTTAATGACCAAGTAATTTTAAGCAGGGTAAAAAAGGGAAACGGGGGAAAGGGAGTTACATGTATTGAAGCAACAACCAAAAAAAAAGAGTAATTTGAAAAGTAATCATAGTATCAGGAAGAAGCAGAAGGGAGGATCACAGAAGGGAGAAAAGATAGAAAAGGAAATAAAAAGGGGAGGGAGAAGAAGAGAGGGAAGAGGGAAAGGAAAAGAAGCTACAAAGGACAGAAACAAGATATAGAGCTACAGCAAAAGCATACAAGAATTAAAGGTATAAACCTATTTAAAAGACAAAGAGACAATGGTTAAAATTTAACTTGAGAGGATTCTTCAAGGGTGCATGTGATAGCATTGTTATATTAGAAATAGAAAAGGGTTAGAAAATATGTTAGATGATTAAAGTGATAGAAAAAAATTCTATTGATGTGTAGTGGAATATTTGTTTGTAAAGAGAATAAGGCTCTCAATGATTTAAAAAAAACATTTAAAAAAACTGAAAAGAAACATGGAAGATTTTTATCAGTTGACAAGATGAACTTGAATAAGAATAATAACTGTATTGACTACTGTTAATAATTAATGTTTGTTTGTTTTTTATTTAAAGACAGTAATAAGTAAAATATGAAATATAGATGATTAAAGTGAAAGACAACTGATATTACTAGGTAATATTTGTTAAAAGAAATAGAAATGTAAAAGATTTTATTAATATTAATGGCAGAGCTGTACTTGAATAGAATAATTATTCCATTTACTATTGTTATACATATATACACAGATATATATATATATATATATATATATATATATATATATATATATATATATATATATATATATATATATATATATATATTTTCTTTTAAGAATTTAGTGTGTATTTTTAAGGGAATGTACCAAGCAGAATTCGACTGAAAATAGGTATGTGTTATAGAGATTAGAAAATGAATGTTATAACTGTAAAGATGTAACTTAATTTTTTAAATAAGATTTGAAAAATGATACAAAGGTGTTACACTCCAGTCTAGTAATTATAGAGGAAAATTTGTTTTATGAGAAAAGATAATATGAAATTGTAAACAGGACAGACAAAAGCATAAAAACATTGATTAGAAAGATTTTAAAATTAGAAAAAGATATGTAACTGAATTAAGAAAGGAATGAGATAATTTAAAATAAGGCTATAGGAAGTAAAGAAAGGGAAAAGCTATCGAAAAAATTGCAAAAATAGTTATAAGATATGGATTAGAATGTATAAGATAAATATGTATTGAGCTTATGTCTGTATGGAGAAGTGATAACCCGGGGCCATGCTGTTCTCAAAAAAAGATATTTTATTTATATGTTTTGTGAAAACTTAAATAAAAATTTTATTAAAAAAACATATATTCATAAAAGAAGTTTTACCAAATTTAAATAAAAATGTTTTCATACATATAATATTTCATGTAGCATGACAAATGTAAACATTTAATGCTAAAAAAAGGACCTGATTATTGAATCATGTAAAATAATTTATCAGACAGGTAATATTGGATGACAAAAGAAAAAGAAGATTAGGGCAAAGGAAGGTAAGAAAATAGTCATCTAGATGGAAGGATAAACAATCCAACATGGATGGCTGAACATTTTCCTTCAAGACAGGAATATGTTAAAATGAACAGGATAGAAGGGAAGAGAAGGAATTATCACTATTTATTATGATTGAAATAAAATTATCACAAATTCTTAACTGAATGAATGGATTCAGAAAACAACATATCCTTCACTTCTGTGATAGATGATGCCAGTATAAAAATAAAAAAAACCCTAAGAATTCAATCATTTGTGGTCAAGAAGACTTGGCCCTCAGTATAAAATCATGAACAGGGGAAACCTACCCAAGGGAGACTTTGAAGATATTAAGAATAGCAAAATGTAACTAAAGTAATATGCTGCGTAGATGATACAGTTTTGCCGACACCAGAAAAGGCAATTGAAAACAAATCTTGTGAGGCGCATGACCAGTCATTTAACATATAATATTTGATAGAGGGTTGAGTGGTGTCAAGGGGAAGGGAGACCAATTAATCTGATAATTGGGAAGCAAAACTAAGACCAAAGAGGCTATAATTATTAAAGACAACACTGAATCTAAAATCTCTCCATGAATTGTTTCCACTAAGGAAAGAAAGAATAATTAAAGAGCAAAAAGAGTGGAAGAGAAATCCTGAATCACTACTAAAGAATTAATATGAATATTCCTGTCCAATAATGGACAGCTTTGGTAAATGAATTCACAGAGCCATATAGGAATTTTCCAAAAATAACTGAAATAAGAAATGACAAATATTAGCCAACTATGAAAATTGTGATCTAGTTACAGAATTATAGAATAAGAGAGCTGGAAGCGATAGGAGCCCTATACTATTTCAAACAAATGGCTGTTCAATCTCTTCTTTAAAACCTCCAGATGGCTATTCCACTGATTAATTGTTCTAACTGTCCAGAAATTTCTACTTATTTATAGACTGGATCTCTCTGAGATTAGTTTCCATACACTGATTCATTGTCCTGTCCTATCAGGTGCTTTGGAGAATGAGTTGAAGCCCTCAAATATGTAATAATAGTCAAAGAGGATAGAAGCTTCCACGATCCACGGATAAAATAAACTAATCTTGATACCCCCTCCCCATTCTTGATACCCCCTCCCTGTGATTTCTAAGACATAATTAACAAATGTGCAAAACTGGATTTTGGTGACCTGCACCAAAGATATCATAGGCATATAATCATTGTAAAAGTTTGTTTTCTTCATTAATAGCAAAGCATTTTTCAGCAGAAATTTTATAGTGGGTGGCTGACAATAACCAGTCAGTGTAAAGCAGGGGTCTCCAACCTTGGCTCCTGGAAGCCTGGCGGACTTCAACTCCCAGAATTCCACAGCCTGTGGAACTCTGGGAGTTGAAGTCCGCCAGGCTTCCAGGAGCCAAGGTTGGAGACCCCTGGTGTAAAGGGTCTCACAATTTTGATGGGGTGAAAGCTGCTCCCAGACCAAACTCTGCCCAGCTTAAGCTAGAAACATATAATTATGTGATAGACCAGTTGTGGCTGATAGACCAGTCTTGGACTCTGTCCAGACTCCCACTTGCAATTGGCTTTGACCTTGCTATAACCCCCCACCAGCTCTTCTAGAGCAAGACTTATCATTCATAGTGTTTAGGGAACAGTTACATGAAACTTCTGCCCTCACCTTTGCTAGTGAAATCATCAATCATAAATAGTTATTCCGCTGTTACTCTTCTTTGGTCATAGGCTATGACAATTCAACAAATCCAGTCAATTACTCAAATAGCATACTGAGTTGCCTTGACAAGGCTCACATAAATAAAGCAACAAAAAACAACATTTCAAAAGTTAAACTCCTTGTAATTGACTTAAATGTAGAATTATAGCATTTTTTTTTTTTCTAACTTCAAGGTCTGCTGCAGAGGAAGCATTTTCATCATTTAATCATTGTTTCCAGATCATTCCAGATCATCCAGATCTACAATTAATCAGTGGAATGATTTGCCTCTAGAAGTTGTGGATGCTCTAACATTGGAAGTTTTTTAAAAAGAGGTTGGACAGGCATTTGTCTGAAATGGTATTGGGTTTCCTACATGAGCAGGAGACTGGACTAGAAGACCTCCAAGGTCCCTTCCAAAGCTGTTATTTAGATATTTTAAGATTTTCTTCTTCTTTCCTTAACAGAGCAAGCCCCACTGTAAAATTCATGCTGTCTCACTGAACTGGCCAGGAAAGCATTGAAATTAAGACAGTAAACAGAGTTAAATTATTGGCAACAACTGAGATAAAATTCTCAGACTTTATCCTTGTGACAACATCTTTGCTATCTATATCTAAAGCATTCCTGAGTCAGCCATCCACTACAGGACAGCAAAAAGATGGAAAAAGCTCTAACTTTTTTCTGCAATTTAGTGGTCATCCATTTGTTGTGTCCGTTTGGAAGGAGGCCAGGAGTCGGTGACTTTGTATCAGCTCTTTATTGTTGCTAGGAACCGAACTCCGCTCTTTGGAAAACCCCGCGACTTTTTATTTCCAAGCCGCGGCGGCCGCGGCCAATGGCACCGCTTTGAATCTCCTGTGATTCGAATCTACCAATCGTGGGAGATTCTCAGGGAGCCAATCGGCACGCTCACCTAACCAATCCGATCGCCCTGCGCTTTGGCCAATCAAAGCGTGGGGATTCCAAGAATTCAAATTAAGGTACAGAACACCCCTCCCCTCTTGGTTCGGTCCTTATCTAGCGTAGTCCCGTAGGTAGGCGGGGGCTCCGTCTTTGCCTACTGGACCTACGCAGATCAGTTGTAGGTTGGATCCCGGCCGGTTCGGTCAGGGTCTCTGTTTCTCCGGACTCCGTCGTGGGAACTGCCTGGTATGTCTGGCCGGGCCGCTCTTCGCAGCTCCCTCCTGGGCTACCCGGGTTGGTTGAGCTGCGGGTTTCGCCGCTCCCACTCGGTCTTCCCGGGTTGGTTGAGCTGGCCTGGCTGTCTCTTCCTGACGAGGTTTTGTGCTGGCTGCTTGCAGGTGAGTATGGTTGGTTTCTTTCTTCTGAGTTTTGGTTCCCGGGGTATCCCCTCCCCTCTTGGTTTGTGTTGAGGGGGTTGGTTTTGTTTGGTTGCATGTCGGTGGTGTCTTGTGTGGCCATCCTCGATCTAAACTGATCGATGTGGTGTTTCCACGCTCGTCCGTCGGTTGTTTGTAGCCGGTACGAGCGTGGGCCTGTTAGCTGTGTTATGATTGCTGGTATCCATAATGGGTCTCTGGTTAGGTTCTTCGTGTAGACGGTGTCGCCTGGTGCAAAAGTTCGGTGTTTGCTGGTGGAGTATGGGGGTTTCTCTGGGTTGTAAGTTGGGTAGAGTCTCTATGCTGAGGGTGGTCGTCATGGGTGCTGGGTCAGTGTCTGGTTCAGGTAACAGTGAGCGGCTTAAGGCATCCGCATGGGAGATAGTCTTAACGGGTCGGTGTGTGAGCCCGTAGTTGTAGGTGGCCAGGAATTCGGACCACCCTGTCATTCTGGGAGACAGAATGTTCGGGGTGGCCCTGTTCCCTGCGAGTATTCCCAGCAGCAGTTTGTGGTCGGTGATGATGGTAAACGTCCAGCCGTAGAGGTACTCGTGAAACCTTTTGACTGCGGCGACGATAGCCAAAGCCTCTTTGTCTCTCTGGCTGTAGTTCCGCTCCGGTTTGGTGAGAGTCCTTGAAAAGAACGCGATGGGTGCTTCCTTTCCGTCGGGGAGAGTGTGGCTGAGGACAGCGCCGATGCTGAAGGGTGATGCATCGCATGTGATGGCTAGTGGTAGGGTCTCGTTGTACTGGATGAGGATGGCATCCGAAGTGAGCAGGTCCTTGATTTTCCTGAAGGCGGCTTCCTCGCGTTTCCCCCAAGTCCAGGTAGCCGTCTTGTCCAAAAGCCTATGCAAAGGCTCCGCCGCGGTCGCCTTTTGGGGCAGGAAGACATTATAAAAGTTAAGTAGCCCCAGAAATGCCTGCAGTTCTGTTTTTGACCTGGGTGTGGGGGCTTCTTTGATGGCTTTAATTTTTTTGTTGGTGGAGTGAATGCCATGTCGGTCTAGGAGGTATCCTAGGAATTCGACCTGCTCTGTGTACAGCTGCATTTTTCCCTCTTCACTTTAAGCCCGGTTTCTTTGAATCTCGTTAGCACCTCCCTTAGGTGACTCTCTAGCTCGGCCTGGTTGGTTGCCACTACTAGTACATTGTCGAAGTAGGGTACCACCCCCTTGATGCCTTGTAAGAGTCTTTCCATGAGGCTCTGGAAAATTCCAGGCACCATGCTGACTCCGAATTGGAATCAGTTACATCTAAAGGCTCCCCGGTGGGTGACTATGGTTTGCGCCTCTGCAGTTTCCTCGTTGACCGGCAGTTGCTGGTATGCTTGGGCCAGGTCGAGTTTTGCAAAAACTTTGCCCCCTCCCAGTGAGTGTAGGAGATGTTGCACTACTGGGACGGGGTAAGCGCTTTGCTGCAAGGCGCCATTTAGGGTGGCCTTATAGTCCCCGCAGATTCTCACTGACCCATCAGGCTTGATTGGGGTGACTATTGGGGTCTCCCACCGGGCGTGGTCTTTGGGTTGTAGGACCCCTTGCTTGACAAGCTTGTCAATTTGCTCGTCGATTTTCGGTTTGAGTGCGAAGGGTACCTGCCTTGGTTTTAGGCGTTTCGGGGGAACGTTTGGGTCTAGGCTGAAGGATATAGGGGGCCCTCAGTACTTGCCTAGGGTGCCGTCGAACACTTCTTGGAAATCCCGGGCCAGTTGCTGCTCCCAGTCTGCTTTGGCAATGTGGTCGATGCCCGTGACTGCGATGCCGAGCGGTGCGAACCATTGAAGTCCCATCAGGCTAGGTCGGTCTCGATTGATGATGGTCAAGGGAAGTCTTTTGGTGTGACCCTTGTAGGTCACTGTGAACTGTCCTGTTCCGACTACAGGGATGCGGTTTCCCTGGTAGTCTTTGAGGATTAGTCTCTGGTTTTCTAGTTCCCTTCTCTGGATGGTAGGCACCAAGCGTTTAATTTCTTGCCAGGCTACCATTGAGAGGTAGGACCCGGAGTCCACCTCCATTTTACAGGGTTCACCTTTGATGCCTACCTCCACGTAGACTTTTCTGGTGTCTG
Organism: Hydrophis major; assembly: GCA_033807585.1. Taxonomy (NCBI): domain Eukaryota; kingdom Metazoa; phylum Chordata; class Lepidosauria; order Squamata; family Elapidae; genus Hydrophis; species Hydrophis major. The sequence continues at coordinate 159,331,604 of CM066329.1, forward strand.
AGGTTGTTGTGTGGCTGATGGTGACCGTCTGATGTGTCTCTTCTGTTTGCCGGCTCTCGCCACCCCATTGGGCTCATCCATTCTGGTCTCAATGGTTGTCTGCTGGCCGGTCTCTGGTCCTGGGGGGTGTGCTCTCTCGTCTCCGCTCGCTCGGGTCCCATCATCTGGGGATGTGGTTTTTCTTGAGGCAGCAGCCGCGGGCGATGTGGCCCTTCTTGTCGCAGTGCCGGCAAACAGAGTCAAAGAACCAGCATTCAGATCTGGGGTGGTCGCCTCCGCAACTGGCACACGCGGTCCTCGACTTACGACTCCGCCAGCTGCGCTGGTAGCGGCCTGCCTGGAGACGGTGGATGTCTTCCTCCTCATTTGAAGTGCCCGAGGTGGAGTGGAGTTCGCCCTGGTGGGTGGTAGTTTCAGGTCGGCCCTCAGTCGACCTTGCAGGGTGGTTGTTTGCAGTGCGGTCCCCGACGTTCGGTCTCCACATGTGGTCTGCTGATTGTCGGGTGGCTTCGGCTGCCGTGGCTTCTGTGATTGCATTGGCGAGGGCGATGTTGCCCTTGGCCATCAACCGACTTTGGAGAATGGGGTCCCAAAGGCCGAGCACGATTCGGTCCCGCAGGGCCTCGTTCATATTGGAGAACTCGCATAGTCCTCGAAGGCGCCGCAACTCTGTGACGAAATCACTGAGACTCTTGCCCGACCGCTGGTCCCGCTGATAAAATTCATATCGTCGGATGAGGATGGGTACGGCTAGAGTGTAGTGTCTCCGGAGTATTGGCTCGAGGTCATTCCAATCCATCGCGGTAACGTTGGCGGGCTTGGCTAGCGCTTTTGCCATCTTAAACACTGTGGGCCCGCAGTGCATTAGGAATATGGCTCGTTTCTTCGGTCCGGTGGCATCCTTCAGTTCATTGCATTCGAGGAACATGCGGAATCTGTCCGTGTAAGATTCCCAGTCCTCGCTAGCAGGGGTTGAAGGGTGTTGGTGGTGCGATGTTGGCCATCTCGTCGGTTGGCTGGCTTCCGTCGGACACGTGCTTTGGTTCAGGATCAGAATCCCACCCTCGTCGCCAGTGTTGTGTCCGTTTGGAAGGAGGCCAGGAGTCGGTGACTTTGTATCAGCTCTTTATTGTTGCTAGGAACCGAACTCCGCTCTTTGGAAAACCCCGCAGCTTTTTATTTCCAAGCCGCGGTGGCCGCGGCCAATGGCACCGCTTTGAATCTCCCGCAATTCGGATCTGGGGTGGTCGCCTATCTACCAATCGCGGGAGATTCTCAGGGAGCCAATCGGTGCGGCTCGCCTAACCAATCCGATCGCCCCGCGCTTTGGCCAATCAAAGCGCGGGGATTCCAAGAATTCAAATTAAGGTACAGAACACCATTTATCACCATTGTGGAACCCCATCTAAGAGGTTTGCTTTGGGGCTCAGACAACTCTATTCTTTTCCCCAAAAGAAATAATCAACTATTTTTTTTCCTCCTCATATTTTCAATTACACCAAGAATGACATTTTCTTCCTAACAGACAAGAAGCAGCAGGTGAAGCTAGGCAGAATCACATCTGATACCTGTACAATTAGCACAACCCCCCCCCACCAAGGCTGTGTGGTTTCTCCACTTCTCTTCTCCCTATATACCAATGACTGCATCTCAAATGATCCATCTGTTAAAATACTGAAATTTGCTGATGATACAACAGTGATTGGTCTCATTCAAGACAACAACGAATCCGCATACAGCCAGGAGGCTGTACAACTTGCCTCGTGGTGTAATCGGAACAATCTGGAACTGAACATTGTCAAAACCATAGAAATGGTGGTGGACTTTAGAAGAAACCTTCCCATACTACCACCTCTTACAATACTAGACAACACAGTATCAACAGTAGAGACCTTCAAATTTCTAGGTTCTATTATATCACATGATCTAAAATGGACACCTAACATCAAAAATATCATCAAAAAAGAACAACAAAGAATGTTCTTTCTGCGCCAACTCAGAAAGCTCAAACTGCCCAAGGAGTTGCTGATACAGTTCTACAGAGGAATTATTGAGTACCATCTGCACCTCTACACCTGTCTAGTTTGGTTCTGCAGCCCAACAGGACAGACACAGACTTCAGAGAGTAATTAGGACTACAGGAAAAAACAATTACTACCCACCTGCTTTCAATCGAGGACCTGTATACTGCATGAGTCAAAAAGAGGGCTGTAAAAATGGCTTCCCAAAAGCCATTACTCTGCTAAACAAATAATTCCCTCAACACTGTTCAACTGTTTACAAAATCTGCACTACTATTAATATTAATCTTCTCATCATTATCACCATTCCTTACCACTTGTGGCTGTATGACTGTAACTTTGTCGTTTGTATCCTTACGACCTATAGTGACTGTTTCCTAGTATGATTTGATTTGATTGCTTATTGTACCTTGTGACTATTATTAAGTGTTGTACCTTATGATTCTTGATGAATGTATCTTTTCTTTTATGTATACTGAGAGCATTTGCACCAAACAAATTCCTTGTGTGTCCAATCAAACTTGGACAATAAAAGAATTCCAATCTAATTTCAAAGGACTATCAATCTGAATTTTGCTATATATCTACCAAAGAGCTTTGCTGAATTCAGAAAGGTACAAAAATAATAATTCCTTATGATTTGTCCTTCTTTTTTAACATTTGCCTGAAATTTGGCATGCTATGCTGCTTACCATAGAGACTTTTATCATTACAACTTCTGTTCCCAAAGCACTAAAATGTATTAATGTGTAGAAGTACAGTCTGAAACCTCTTACATTTCTATGAAGTTTGACACAGTGTATTCCTCGGTAACTCTTTAAGTAGCCTGAAAATTTCCTCCTATTCTACAGAAAAACAAAAATGTAACAGATGTCTTCATAATTCCCATGCCTCAGAAGAACAATGTTCCATTTTCAATTTTACTTGACATCTAAGCATCAATTTAGATGTCATTTCCTTTAGAACAATCTGGGCAGTGTAATTCTGGACTGGTCCCTCCAAGCAGCTCCAGTAGCCTTTAAAATCTTAATTAGTCCCAATTCTCATTCCTGTAAGTGAAAACTTTTTTTTTTTTTCAAACAAAAATTGTGTTTACTGTCTTGTAGCAGTAAGATTCACAAGGAAATCAGCATTCCAATTTTAGCTATGGTGGCACATCATAATATCTAACATTAACCCCAAAATTATAACTTAATACAGGTAGTCCTAGATTTACAGCCACAGCTGAATCTGAAATTTTTGTTACCAAGTGAAACAGTTGTTAATTGACTTTTGACCCATTTCTGCACCCATTTTTTACCACAGTTGTGAAGTGAATCACTGCAGTTGTTAAATTAGTACAGTTGTTAAGTGAAACTGTCTTCCTCATTGACTTTGCTTGTCAGATCACAAAAGGTGATCACATGACCCTGGGACACTGCAACTGTCATAAATATGAATCAGTTCCCAAGCATCTGAATTTTGCTCATGTGAACAAAATGCTTCAATGGATTGTAAGTATGAAAATGGTAATAAGTCACTTTTTCAGTGCCATCATAATTTCAAATCGTCACTAAATAAATCGTTGTCATCAAAGACTACATGTAGTTTAAATATATGTTGTCTTACCACTTGTGTCAGTATTTTAAAGATTTATGCAGTAAAAATACCTGTTTCTTATACATTTTAAAATGACACACAGCCATGTTCCAATATTCATGATCTTGTTGCTTTGGTTTCTCATCTACACTTTCTTAGCTCCAATATGTTGGTTTTAGTTGAGCAAACAACTTTTCTGGAAATTGCTTTCTGTGCATTATATATTTTCCTAAGTGATATTTCCCCAGAGCTGGCAGATTGCTTTATTGTAGCAGATGTGCATGTTTTTGGTCAATAACCACCATAAGGAATAGCATAATTACATTTACTGCTGTTTGAATAAATATCAAGTAGAAGGAATACTTCTGCATACAAACCATATCCAGTTGCTTTTTCCACTCTTCTAAATCTAATTTTCCAGTTTTAGGTTATATGACCTATATATTACCTCCTTTCCTGAGTGTCACACAACTATGCATTTGTTTTTAGTGTTTTTACTGTAAACCTCAAAATTTTATTGCAGCATTTAGAAAGAACCAGAAGAATAGTTTGAAATCACTGAGCAACCGGGCAAGAAGTGATGGAGAAGAGTTCAGAAACCTTCATAAAATGTGGGAACTTAAGCATTACTAAACAAATCACTATAAATGAAGTTCAAGGTGGTAAAAACACCTGCTGTATTTTCTCCATTTTATAAAACTGTAAATACTTTCCAGAAATCCAAAGGCTTTTTGCCTTTATCAGTAGTCATTGGACTATAATGTGAATGCTAAATGACACATAACCTGTAGATAAGGATGCATTATAATTTACATTCAGTCCATTCTACTCCTGCATATTCTCTCAAAAGGGTTTGACAAATTTCTCAGTTCTCTACCAATTTATAAATTTCTTCATACTCCATCAGTTTAAAACTCAAGCCACGAGAAAGCATACATATAGGTACCATACTCTCTCTCTCTCTCTCTCTCTCCCTCCCTCCCTCCCTCCCTCTCCCTCTCCCTCTCTCTCTCCAGCTTCTGAGCTAAGAACTATTCTGTAAACTTCAGGAAAGTATTAAATGCAGTGTTCAGAGTCTCAGAATAATCCTGAAAATAAATTTGCTTCGGCTGCTTAAGAATGTAATATAAGCAAAATTCTCCATCGTCCCTCTTGCAGTCACAAAGCAACTTTTGTAAGCATACACTTAATATATCTGTGTGCCCTACTTTATGCAGCTGCTTAAGAAGTTGCTGTTGAATTTTGTTGTCGTGGAAAAGGGTATCAGTTCCTTCTGCTATATGTCTGATCGTGATTAAATCGATCACTGCTGCTAAGAGTTTACATGGTAAAGTTTTTTGTATAGTCCATTCTAACTATAGTCACTGTTAGAAACAAAGAATAAAGAATAAACGTTGTGATTTGATGCATACTTGTTAACATAGCAGAATGTTGCTTTCCATTTATCATTTTCCTGCAATTGCATAACTAACATAGAATGAGCATTCGTTTATCTTTTTCTTTTTAGGCAGTAGCCAGTTAATTCCTAAGCCTGGATCTTTTTTAGAATATTTTTATATTATTGATGTCTTAATATTATTATTTTATATTTGTGTGTTTGTCTCTGATCTTTGATCATCATAAAACTGTGTCTGAATGTTATATTAATAAATTATTAAAACTAAATCAGTGTTCTACTTCCCTCAGAGAATTCTATAGCACATTTGTGCTCATGGTAATTAATCTTTTAGCATAGGAGGTTGACATTGATGTGGTTCATGATCAATAATACAGAGATCAAACTGTATGGAAATGGGTTGACTCCATAGAAAAAACTAAGGCACAATATCAAAGCACAGCCAACTCCAAAGACATTACACACTTCTTAGTTGTTTCTGGCATCTGTAATTGTTTGACATTCTTCCAATATGCAAACAAATAATTTTATGAAAATACATTTATTTCTGTTTAATTTTAAAAGTAACTAAGTTAAATCAAAGGGTCAGTTACCTCTGATAAACAAAAAACAAAAAAGTAAACTACTGTCCTAAGTGGATGACCTTGAGTGGTTGTCCTGTAGAACTTAAAGTCTGAGCAAAAATTGTTTTTTCACCATGGGAAAAATGGAAGGCCCACCCCACTCATGTTATTTTCTTGGAAAATTATTTAAGTTGGGACATTAGAGAAACCTGGACAAAAGCAGTGGCAAACTATTTCTGTTTTGTTACCAAGAACTGACTGTGCTCTCCTGTAGATTTAACAATTGTTAGTAAGAAAGATAAAAATGTCTGGCTAATGGACATTGGAGAACCATTGGGGATCAGAAAAGAAAGAAGGAAAATATCAAAATACAAAAACCTACACATAGAAGTAGAATGACTGTGGCCAAAGAAAGCAAAGGTAATAAAAATGCTGAAGGATGCCTTGAATATAATTCCAAAACTTCTGAGATTGATGTGATCAGCATTACTTGAAAACCATCAGCACTGACAAAATCACTATTGGTCAATTGCAAAAGGCAGTTTTTGAACAGCTTACATTCTACAACAATACCTCTAACAACATCAGACAACATACCAGATCCATAAGAAGGATAAAAATGCCATATCCAGTTTAACATCTGGCTAATTGTGTGATCAATTATAATATATCATTTGGATTTTAATTACTTTGGAAAATCACAAAAATCACAGCTACCGTTGTCTTGGAGGGAAGGGTACTTCATTGAGAATGGCTTGCAATAAGAGGGACTGGAAAGTTCTCTTGTTGAGGTGGCAAACAGAATTGATTTAGAAAAGGTGGCCTTTTAGAAGGGCCTTTTATACATAGGCCCTTCGTACATAATAACAAGTACCTCAAACTACACTCATAAATGCCATTAACCAATACAGCTTTAATATATTTTTGCAGTACTCATACAATTTAATAAGCATTTTGACTACTGTATCTGGACAATTGCAATTTCTGGCAGGTTTTTAACAGCAATTTCTTGTATACCAAATTATAGTAATACAATGGCAGATGTGAAGAGCATGATAAGGCCCAGTGTTAAGCTAGAACAGAGGTCTCCAAACTTTGCAACTTTAAGACTTGTGAAATTCAACTCCCAGAATTCCAGCATAGCTGGCTGGAGAATTCTGGGAGTTGAAGTCCACAAGTCTTAAAGTTGCAAAGTTTGAGGACTCCTGAGCTAGAATCTTGGTCACTACATTGACATGAATTTTTCTTAGCAACAAAACAGAATTTGCTTTTTTTTTTTTTTTTTTGTAGATTTATACAAACTCCTAAAAAAATCTTTAAAGCAGCTTTTCCCCCTTCTACATTGTGAAATAAAATAAGGGACATCTTTTAAAATTTACAAGCATACATTTTCAATAAAAAATATTTTTAATTAACCATCAAAAATCAAAATTAAACAATAGCTGTAGCACAGGTAACCTGTGTGGTCACTGAAAATTAATGACATGAAATCAAACATACTGTATCTTCAGGCTGATGTTGATGGAGTCTGACTTACTCTTAGCTTCAAATAAATGACCGCAGTTTATGCAATCCAAGTACTAGCCCATTAGCCCATTAATTTTCTTGTCCCTTTGATCATTTAATACATTCAATAAAAATCAATTGACCATGCCTGACAGTCTCCCCTCTCCCTCTCCTCATTGCCTCTCATCTCCTTATTAATTCTTTGTGAGTAAAAATGACTTTATTCATGATCACTTGCCTGTATCTTTAAGGCTTTTGTTGGTTTGCTGTTGTTATTTTAAATGTGCTTCTCTGATTGTTTCTAGCAAGTAGATGGCAAAGAAGAATGTTGGCAGCTTGCAGAATATTTATGGCAAGAGATTGCTAGCTAAAAGTAAAAGACTTTTAAAAGTAAAAGTAAAAGTAAAAGTAAAAGTCCTTGACTGATGACACAATAGACCCCAACATTTCTATTGCTAAGCAAGACAGCTGTTAATTGAGTTAGGCCCCATTTTACAACCTTTGTACCACAGTTGTTAAATGAATGACTGCAGTTATTAAATTAGTTTTATGGTTGTTGATTTTGCTTGTTGGAAGTCAGCTGGGAAGGTTACAAATGATGACCCTAGGACAGAGGAATTGTCAGAGATATGTGCCAGTTGTCTGCAGTGGTTGTAAGCATGAAAACCTGTCAAAAGTTGCTTTTTTTTCAGTGGCATTATAACTTTGAATGGTCACCAAACAAATGGTTGTAAGTGGAGGCCTACTATACAGGTAGTCCTTGACTTACAACAGTTCATTTGGTGACCTTTGAAAGTACAGAAAAAAGTGACTTATGGCCATTTTTCACATTTATGACCATTGCAGTCTCTCCATGGTCATATGATTCACAGATGGAGGCTTGACAATTGACTCACATTTATGACAGTTGTAGTGTCCCTTGATCACTTGATCACCTTTTGTGACCTTCTGACAAGTAAAATAAATAGGGAAACCAGATTCTCTTAACAACCATGTTACTAATTTAAGAACTGCAGTGATTCAGTTAACAAATGCGGCAATGAAAAGTTGTAAAATGGGGCAAAACTCACTTAACAAATTTCTCACATAGCAATTTAAATTTTGGGCTCAATTGTGGCTGTAAGTTGAGGACTCCCTGTATAAAATTTATTCAGTGCAGCTAAATAAAATTATGATTAATTATGATGAAGTGCATTAGATGTTCTGTTTTTTCTCACAGCACTCTTAGGAGATCTGGCCTATAGATATCAAAGAAGATGTCTATAGATTGTGTTCTCCCTTGCAAGAAAACATTATCAGGAGCTGGAGAGCTACTGATAGGATCATACTAGATCTTTATCAGTTAAAAAAAAAACCTGTTGTCTTTTTTATTGACAGTTTAAACAGAAATCACACAAGAATAAAGGTACAATAAGCAAAGTAGAAAATAATTGCTAATAAAACTTCAGTAAGCACACACACACACACATACACATATACAATGTACATTATCTCCTATTTATTTCCCTAACTGTTCACCACTATCTAAATATTTATACTGCACTTTAAATATTAAATATTGAAGATAACTGCTAGCATCTGTTATTGCCTCTTGAGGACCTTTATTCTTAAATGCAGAAGGAGCTCTAATTCAGGTCAAGCTGTCCATTTATAAGTATTGCAAATTCTTATTGGGATTAGATATCCATTGATCAGGAGAGGTCTGTCATGTCATTTGTTCTCTGGTCTTTTTAAGATTTCAGATTTGCATTGATCTACCTGTGATGGTCTTGACACATCATAAATGCCCTGATGCAAACAAATGGTGTCTCTTTGTTTTTATGTTGATTAAAAAATATTGTGACAATTCATCTATTGAACAATGCAAAACCACAAAATAAACTTTCCAGGGTGGGGGTGGGGGAAATGGGAGAGCAAAATCTTCAAACATTGACATCGATGGTGTTTGTTTTCAAGTGTCAAGGAAGAAAGACTTAGAAACCTTTATTTGGAAATAAATGCATTTTACTTGTCACAGCAAAACAACTTTTTAGTGAACAAAAAACTATGCTTTTTGTTCCAATAGGTTCAGTTTAGGATATGTTAGAAAGTGACATCTTTGTCAGACTGTTACGTCTGAGAAATCTGTATTTAAATAAGTGAATATTTGCTAGATCAAATACAATGTGAGATGCATGAAAGATTTGACTCATCCCACTATAGAAATCCTATATTTATGGGCTCAAGTCAGTATGTTGCCATTAGTATTTCCTTTTTTTTTTTTTTTTTCAGTATCAGAGAAGTTTCTTCTACCTTAGTTTATAGATTAATAACTATGAAACTGCAGCAAAATAATCAGCTTTTGGAAAAAAAAGATTGGAATCTGTAGTTTGGTGAAATCAAGAAAGTTATATAATAAGATAATGCCATCCTACTTATTATAGGAATAATTTGTTGAAAATAAAGGATGATTGAATAAATGTATTCTTCCCTAGTAATTTTCACACATCAATGTATTCCATTTTGTTTCCATATTAAGGCATATGTTTATTTGCAAATTCTAAAAATAGGCATTTGAACACATCTTTAAAATCATCAGATTTTGTCACAACATGTTTGCAATTGGCAAATTTTCTTGAGTGCAAGAAAATGCACTTTTAATATATACTTATTTATTTACACTGAAATCTATATTGCAAGATTAACATCTAAATATAAATGTGTTTTGAATATAATTCTAGCCCAGGATCTTTATAGTATATCATCTTGTAAAAGGAACATGTAGTTGCATTGAATGTACATATGCTAAGAGAGAAGATGTCAGATAAACACCTTTGCTTGGACACCAAACATGATTTGAACTAGCTGCTGATGCAGCTTGCTTGCTTTGTTGCTAGGTAATGTAAAAAATGTTGACTTGATTTTTCTTGGTATCTTCTGTTTCTTGATTCCAAAGAGGAAAATTGAACATATGGTACCAGCTTAAATATGTTAGGCATAATGGTCAAGCAGTGCAGGAAACAAAATCAGCAAGTGGCTGCTTGGTGAATACTGCTAAATGCCTTTCTAAAGAAGTAATTTTCTGTAGACTGATCCTTTAGAGCTTAAGGACCTGAGAAATGGCAAAATGATATCCTCTGAGATTTATCAAGAGTATTACAAGTCTTATAATCTAAAGGAAAAATTAGAAAGTTGGCAAGTCTTCTCTTAAACAAGAGGAAGACAACTGAGGGAAAATAATTATACTGTTTGCTCACAAGGCAGGATGTCCTGTCTGCAATATGATTGAACCACCAAGCTGGGATCCAGATTGAAATAGAAGCTGAAAATAACTAATTATCAATAGAATGGGATCCAAAGCTAAGTAAAGAATCAGTTTCCAAAGTACGGTGAAATATTCAACCTTGTCTATAAGAAGTCCAGCAAGTTCCAAGAATCAAATCTTAGCCTTTAAACAAATCTAGACTAATAAATCTTGTTTCAATCCTAAAGTCACAAGGCTGTGTTTTCACTTGCTGTGTGTGTGTGCGTGCAGGTGTGCTTGGAAACTGTCTGAACAGGTAGCTGCAGTTTTCTTAGCAAGAGTTCAGAAGTAGGTTGCCATTGCCTGCTTCCTAGGGCTGAGATAGTGAAAGCAGAAGAGAGCCAGTTGTACTTAATGATTAAGGCACCAAAGTCTGTGAGTTTTAGAAAGTGTAAGGAAGAACTTGAACATCCAACTACAAAACTAATGTAAAAGATATACAACCAGGCTCTTAGAATGAATACTTAAAATGGGAATTGCATTCCCATTCGAATTCTACTTTGTATTTGGTACTTTATCAAACTCTCTCCTGCAAGATGCCTAAGAGTTCTGCTTAGTTATTATTTTCATTATAAATGAAAATAAAAACCAAAAACACATGGGGCTCTTGCAGGGCAAAATCTATAGATAGTAAGTGGCAAGTCCATCAATATATTCACATTCCACTTGTATTTATAGATAAGACTGATAATGCTTTGATCTATGTAGAAAAGTAAGCACTTCATCATATGTTGACACTCCACTACCTGCCAACAAATTAATATTGGCTTCCTTGGTTGAATGCTAATACTGGACAGATATGCTGCTGTAAACCAGACAGGATAACTGACTATTCCTTAAACATCTTCATGTAATTGGGAAAGCCATACAAACTAGAGTGACCATTACTTTCAGTTGTTAACTATTAAAGAAGAACCAGGTTAAATTGTACTGTTTCACAGAGATCTCTTGAAACTCAAAAAGCAATATTAAAACCCTTATTAAGGCTTTCAAAATAATGATGCTGGCCAATCAACCAATGTACACTTTGCATTGCTTGCACTTTATCATGATAGCTCTGGGAAAAATATACTTGATAGCATATTATGGAAGAAGAGTGAAATTTCCAAATTGTATCTTACCAAAATTACTTTCCAATGTATTGATTTGTTCAGCTTCATAGACATGTCTTTCCTCACTTTGATGCTCTTCAGATATGTTGATTATTAAACTTGCATAATTCCAGCTGATTGGTTGGGTCTTCTTTTGTTCCTGCACAAGAGAACAGAGCTGGAAAGCAGGTTAGTGGAGTGAGGAGGGAATGGGATTTTACAGTAACCTTTCCCTAGGAGTAGGGAGGGAATGGGGATTTTGCAGTAACCTTCCCCTGCCATGTCCACCAAGCCATTCACACCAAGCCACACCAAGCCCACCAAGCCATGCCCAAAGAACCAGTAGTAAAAAAAATTGAATCCCACCACTGGTTGGAATTCCAAAGAAACTCTGTTTTCAACTATTAAAGAAGTTTGTTTTTCTTTTTTTCTTTTGTAAGAAAGCAAGAGTATGAGTCTGTGAAGACACAGGGATATTTATCCTTCTCACTTCAAGTAATTTCTAGCTTGAAAGGATGCTGAAAACTATAAAATACCTTTGTGCCTATTCATTGTAATTCTCTGGCTATCACTATACAGCTAAAAACTGAGCCCAGATCCTTAAACCTTTAACCAAATTAATGATTATTAATGAATTATATTACTGTATATTACCCATTAGAATTGAATTTCCAGTTCCTAAGCCAGGAGCTAATTTTAGATTTTCAGTGTCAGGATTTTAGATTTTCAGAGTCAGGATGAGCCTTATTGATGTTTTTTTTCTTCTTCAAATTTTCACAATATATCAGTAGATAGGGATTCATCCATGGGTTTGCAATCTTTTCTGGAAGCAGACAGAGGTAAGAAGCCTTCTGTTTTTTGGTCCAATGTTTTTTGGTCCAATGTTACCTAACATGTAACATTGATTTTAAGTTCGTGGTGCTTATTTCAGTTTCTTTTTCAATAATTTTCCTCTTCAATTTTTAACATTTTACTTCAAAAATTCCCCCTCCACATACATGCTATAGTGAAAAAGTCTCTTAGAACACCTTCCAAATATTTATGAGAAAATGCATTTTTTTAGACTTTCAGTGATACAGAAGGGAAAAGAATAGTGAGGGAAGAAGAAAAGAACAAACTTGGGCACAATTTCTTAAAGTTTCAGATCATATATCTGCAAGAATGAGAATAGGAAAATCCTAATTTTATGAGCAAAAAAAAAAAAAAAAAACAGATCACAGCAGACTGACCCTGAAGATTTCTATTCTGTTTGGCATCTCACTTGGGATCCAGTTGCCTTCTGCTTTTGTTCTTTTGCTTCCACAAGGCTTTCAATTGTTTGTGTCCTGTTTCCCCAAGATTTACAACTGTTTGTGACTGTTGGTGTCCTTTAAGTACAATACTAAACTTCTTGTGTCCAGCAAAAATATGCATTCCTGTTTCCTCCAAGATATCCTGACTTGAATAAAGGACAGCCCTCAACACTATTGGTGTTTGGGAAAGGATTGGAAGGATATTTATCAACTGTCATCTCATCATTGGCAACTTAACCCAGGTGATAAGAAAACTGAGAAACACCTTTTCAAATCATTTAAAGAGTCTCCACCTTAATTATCTCACTGCAAACAAAGGTGAGAAATTATACGTACAGTTTCCAAGATTCTGCATTTACTCCAGGCTACCAAAAAAATTACATTAGCAAAACCTCTGTGGTTCTTTTTGCTTATTTATTCTTATTATACCTTGGATTGTCCATCCCCCAACCCCAAGAAAATTGGTAACAGGATTACCTAATTTCCAAATGCTATTCTACAAGGGATATTATATCACGTGGCTTAGTAGATGAATAAGAAACAAAGTGAAACCTTATATAGTAATGTGTGGAACTGATGGATTCCCCCCCCCCCCCAGTTAATTGTTACATTGAGCTAATTGTGATGGTTTCTTCTACAAGAGCTTGGCAAAAATGATAAAAATCAGTGCTTTGGAATAGAGCCACACAATATGCATTTTCATCTGACAATAACTATTCTTAAAAGCATGCCTCATCCTCAGACATTTTTTTGCAGGTTATGGAGGCTGTGTAACAATGAGGTGTATTCTCACACAGACTCCGGACATTGTGTGAGAAGGCCGTGTTCTCATGCAGCCTTCACAGCTTCCATAAGTATTGCAAAATTAGGCACGATCTCATGAAGATTCCCAAACTGCTTCAAGAATGAAGACCTTGTGTGATTCTGAACAGCTCCAGTCAACTAGAACCCTGTGAACAGAAAGAGAACACTGCTGAATATTAGTGTCCTATGGCATATCCTGGGACTCCCAAGCCTTGGATAATCTCAAGCCAAGGAGACATTTGTGAACAGCAGCAGTAGAACTAGGGCTGAGGACATCACTGGGGAGTCAGGAAATCTATAAATCATGTGCATGTCTGTATACAAGGAAGGGAAAGGATCCCACCATTTCTAACACACTTATTTCCAGTTAATGTGTTTATGATTATGTCAGAAATTTGAAGGCATTGAGAATTAAAGTTAAAAGACTTGTTTATCTTTCTGATTATAATAAACTTTAAATTAGTGTTTTTTAAAAGGCAAATTATAATGCAGGAAATTTGGGTTTCATATTAATCTCCCTCAGTAACTATAGACCATGTCAGGGAAGAAAATACTACATTCCATTTTTATCTCTGGGAATTATTAGATATCCAAGAATTAGCAGTCAAATTATATATATTTTAAAATAGCTACAAATATGAAACCAACCAGCATAAGTTTCTATTTTATATTTCTTCATTTACAAATTTATCATCACATCCATCATGCCACATCAACTAATATGCAATATATATATATATGTGTGTGTGTGTGTGTGTGTGTGTGTGTGTGTGTGTGTGTGTGTGGTGTGTGTATGTATACACACGCCCATGCACACACACACATATATGTTTTCTTATGTTTTCACGGGTATTTATATGTATGGTATTTGAGTTTCTTCGGTTATTTTCCCACGTCTTAATATTTGTGCTTTTATTATAGTGACATTTCAGCAGAATCTCATCTGCTATCCTCAGGCTTGTGTATTGGGTTTTTTTTTAATCTTGTGTGTCAGGCTTGGCAGCCATTTTTTGTTTGAATTTGGTGCTGGTTTTCTGCTTTATTTGAATGTTTTTTTCCTCATCCTGATTGGCTGGGAGTCTAGGTCTGTTTTTATTGGTCTTCGAGTTGCTGTGTTCTTGATTGGTTGGCAACATTGTGTTTTGTGCATTGGGGTTTCTTATTGCAGCTTGGTTTCTTGTGAATGGCCGATAATTATTTATTAGGAAGCTAGGGGTAGCTGGCTGGGGTGTGTTTAGGCTGGAGGTATTAAGGGGGTCTGTTTCTGTCCAGATGCTTGCCTGGATTGAGGTATAAAGATTTTTTTGTTTGTGAGTGCAGGCTTCCAGATGATTGATAGTCTAGTGGAGTCATCTCTTCTATTCATACTATTAGGCCTTTTTATCAATTTCTATGGCTTCTCTGATGATTCTGTAGCTGGGGTTTTCTATAGGGTTTTGGTGCCATTGAAGTTGATATATATATCAGACCATAGATCACAATTAACTGATGCCAAGAATCCAAATTGTGTAAAATAATTTCAGGGAATCATTTTTTTGATTTCAATGAAATTGTGAACTGGCAGATTTTTTTTCTCTGCCAGCTTCAAACTATTTCACAGCTTGCAAACCTGTTAAATGTCCTTCCTTATCTAAAGTTTAACTGGTGAGATTTCTGCAAACAGTTTGACTTCAGTTTTTTTTTCATGGTTCCAGGGAATATCTTAAATAATAACTAGATAGGAATAAGCATCTGATATCTAACCATCTAGGGCTTCAATTTTATACTTTTTTATTTGGCCACAATTCCTACTGAATTCAAGGAGGTTTATTTCTATGAAAAATGTATAGGACTGCATGATTTTTAATATATACTCTGCAGTTTACTTACCTCCTTCATACTGAGGGAGGTAAATAGCATTGCTTAATTGAATTACTCCTGTGATGCAGCAAGTAATAGTCAATGTTTAGGTATGAAAACAAGAGAAGAGAGGGAACTGGGGTGTAGGAAAAACAGACAAGGAGGAGAAGATTTGTCTTGTACCTATCTGTTTAATGTATTCTAAAATTTAGGATTGTTTACTAATTGTTTACAAGTGAGGCATTGAATTTCTCCTCAATATTAATGGAATAAGTCTTTTACAAATAAGTTAAATATAAAAGTGGCTTTGATATGCATCCATTTTTCAAACTCTTTAAAGCTGTAAAAGGCTTAAATTACAAAATTAGGCACTTGAAATAGAAGAGGGATGAATACGACCTGAAGTTCTGAAGCAGTAAGAAGAGATCATAATTACTGTGAATGAAGATTCAAATTGCTATAGCTATCTGAAATTGAAATATTGCAAACTGTTACTTTAGAATCACTATTTTTATGGGCTTCATTCACACATAATTTCTAATGACTGGATTATGGGAGAAAAAATAGGCAAATGTTATTAAAATTAACTTTTTGGTACTCTTTCCTCTTGAATTCCTTCAGTTTTCATCTATAGTTTTTGGTTGAAGCCCAGAAGGCTATTATAAGAAATAAGAGATTGGGTTCCCTCATAATCACCTGTGTTTTATGAATTTCCTGTAAAATTTGTACTTAGATTGTGTAAAATGGATTTTGTTTTAATTTGTTTGAAGATGATTCAACTGAGTTGGCCCTTTGAAGCAGATCTACAAAGTAGCCTGACTCTTTGCCCCTGGATCTGTTACTTCAAAGGTATTCTGGAGACCATAAATATAGAAACTACTTACCTCCATTAGTCTTCTCTCTGGCAAGTCAGGCACCAAGACAGATCATCTAACCTCGGGACTCTACTGATTCAACTGGGATGGATTATAGTGATTCTGCACCAGACTCTTTGCAACATTTTCTTATTTTAGCTACATCTAAAGATTAGATAATGACAAAGAGCAACATGTTTCCCTTTAAATAGAAGTGATTACTTGTGACAAATGAGGAAGTAAGTATTACAAAGCACTTTGTCTTATGAATCTGGGATGCAGGAACTTAATCTCTACTGTTAATATAGTCAGGACAAGTTCTTGTGTTGGGCTTAGACTGCTAATTGACTATGCTCATTTTGTTCCTGGAAAGAGCCTATTTAAGGAAAACTTCTATTTAAGGGAAGGGGAAGATAAATAACTTCTCACCATCACTACTCATAGTCCTAACCACCATTCCCTATGCTACTTTGAAGGATCTGAGAGAATAAGGTAAACTATCTTTTATCTTTTCCAACTTTGGAATGTTCACTAAGAAAATGTTGTCCAAGGATTGTGTAAATTGTCACTATTTTCTTCAGATATCAGCCCCAACAATATTCATTATATTTCTCCTGTTTGGGGAAGTTCTATCAATGAAGTCCTATGGATCAGGAAGGACCCTGGAAGTGAAAAAAAATATAGCAGACAATAGCTCTATGAAGGTTCAGAGCAGATTTGTTGAAATTCAGTCAATATCAGTTAGACAAACAATATCAAGGTGCAGATTTTCTGTCTAAAGATGGAAATGATAAATATTCTAGAGTAGACTAAGGACCAAAAAATATCACAGATGATACCTACCCAACAAGAGAACAAGATTATTCCAACCCAACAAGAGAATAAGAAGATCAGAAGAAGACCAAAGAAGATCATTGTTCTAGAAACAATTAGAAATTGCCTGTGAAGTATAATCAATGCCCTTGATTAACTCTAAGGAAGGAATTTAGTAATCACTATACACACTTACATATAACTTTACTGTCTGCTAGCCACATTCACTGTGATAATAATTGAAGTTGTGCTATTGCAAGCAGAGAACTAATTAACCATTAAATGGTAGCAGCAAATTAAGTCATTAAGTAATTTATTGCCTTTCTGAAACCAAGCTTCAGAGGTGAAACTACATTATTAGCCTTGCATGGTTCAAAGAAAAACTAAGAGGCATAATTAAGTAATGTCATAATGGAAAATTGGTTTCACAGAAAGGTTTTTGTGCCTTGGATTTGACTATCTGGGTCCTGATAATCCCCATTTGCTACCCATGACATTTCTACTAGAGATTTATAAAAATAACTCATGCATTTTTTTCACACAACTATGATTAAATACATATACATACTAGTTAACAAAAATATAGGTAGTACAATGACATTTTACTTCCTTTCCCTTCCCCTTCAGTGGTGGGATTCAACATTTTTTACTAATGATTCTGTGGGCATGGCTTGATGGGCATGGCAGGGGAAGGATACTGTGAAACTGGTAAATACTGGTCTAAAAACCGGTATTTGCCGGTTCTCCGAACTACTCAAAATTTCCGCTACCAGTTCTCCAGAACTGGTCAGAACCTGCTGAAAACTACCTCTGAAAACGTAATTGCTAAGGAGGATCTCAAAATAAAACAATCAAACATAGAAATGCAATTGACCATATTTGTAATAAATTCTAAGGACATGAAAAATTAAACAGAAAATACATAAAAGCAAAACATATCCTTAGAGTGCTTGTATGCACTGAACAGAAAAACAGACGTGAGCGTCTGTAATGCCTAGTCTAATATTTTAATTGTGTAACAATTTCCTAATGATGGTTAGACTACTGTCAGATAAACAATGACAAAAAGTGAATCTGAAAAGGAGAAAAAGAAAGGTACATTTTAGAAAGTCATTACCTTTCTGTACATTTTTAAAGTCAGGAGAGAAAAACTTCCTTCAGGTAGATCCTCTTTATACATTTTGTTTATATATTTTAGATTTTAATTATAGATCTTAGTAAACTATGTTTGAGCCTTTTCATCCCAAGAGTAAGATAAAGAATACTACTAGTAGTGTTTTAAATAAAATGTACACATAGCCAAATGTCATATTAGCAGCCATAAGCATACTACAAATATAGCTAAAACATTGCATTGTGTTAATTCAGCATACAAGTCAAAATTATATATGTAGTAGAAACAAGGTAAGCAGAAACCCACAAATCACTTTTTCAGCAAAAATGACCTTTAAAAAGAAGGGGCTCCTTAGATATTGGAACACTGCTATTATGTCATCCTTAGTCCTTCTTTTCATTAAACTAGACCCACCTAATTCCAGCAATCATGCTTCATTTTAATCAAATGGTGCTCATTCTTTCTGTTCTAATAGCCAGGAAATTTCTCCTTAGTTCTAGGTTGGTTCTCTCCTTGATTAGTTTCCATCTATTGATTCTTGTCCTGACATAAAGAAGAGGGGCTCAACTTACTCTCCAAAGCACCTGAGAACAGGACACTCCAACACTGGAGGTTTTTAAGAAGAAACTGTACAACCATTTGTCTGAAATGATATAGGGTTTCCTACTTGAGTAGGGGATTGGACTAGAAGATCACCAAGATCTCCTCCAACACTGCTCGTCTTGTCTCAAGCAAGATTATCTTCTCAAAATACTTGCGATAAGGAGTTAAACTCTACAAAGGCTTCCATACAAAGTTTCTTTATTGAACTATGTCAGCCATTCTCAAGGCAGTGGGGGTATTCAACTAGTTCTGCCCGGTTCTGGAAAGCTGGTAGCGGCGATGAGCAGCGGAGACCGAACCTGTTCTCTCCACTGCTCTGTGTTTGGCCCACCCGCCTACCCGACCTCCCTTACTTACTTTTATGGCCAGAATTCGAAGCGCAGCTGCTTTGCACAGTGCAGAATAGAGCCGTGTGGCAGCTGCTGCAGCGATAGGCATCGTGCAGGCTTTCAGGAGGCAAGTTAGACTGCCTCTGTGCCTGTGCACAGTGCGCCCACCAAGCCACGCCCACCAAACTGGTAGCAACTTTATTTGAATACCACCACTGCCTCAAGGTATAACTCACAGTTATGTTGTGATTCATCTAATGTCCAATCTTTGCACAGTTGTCTTCATAATGTGAAAATATGGTTATCTTCATCCCATAACAATGAAGCAAAGGGAAAGACTCCAGCATGATGCTGGGGACCAAGCAAGAATGAAACTCCTCCCAATCCAGCTAGAGGTCACTTCAGTGACCAACCAGGATTACAGATGTGACCACATGACATGAACTACATCTTCCATAAGGCATTAACTAAATTTCCTATGAAGCATTCCCTTAAGGGGACAGCTCACAATTCCCAACTAACTATATACTCTCTGACCAGCACACTGTTATTCTGTTAAAAGTAAAGTATTGCCATCCTTTAGCATTGCCTGTAAAGCTACTGGACTGTTGCTTTATGAGCATGTTCAGATGATATCTTTAAATAGAGATGGACTGTCAAAAAACATGCCTGTGGGTTCTGTCACTTAAAAGAATGCCACCAAGTAACTAAGAAGGAAGTGAACAGAAATTGTCCTTAAATTATATATTCCTATTCTTACCCAAACATTTGGATTTCCATACATACGTAAATACACATATAAAGTATTGCATTCTGTTCTGGTCTGCGTTTCCAGTGGGAGCGCAGACCATTCCTATTGGCTGAGCCATTTGACAGCTGAGTGGAAAAGGGAGCTGTCAAATGGCATCAGCTGTTGCCTGTCAGCCGGCTGCTCTGTTCGCTTGTAGCAGCCGCTGCAACCCTTTATTCTGTTAAAAATAAAGTTTGCTGAAGTTCACTCTTGTGTTACCTCTGTTCTTCCCACCACCTATTTAATACTGGCAACAAGGATGGTATTAGCAAATTGAAGTGACTGAGCTGCTAGTCATTTGAGCTGCAGTCACTACCTGGAGAACCCCTGTTAGCGCAGCGCTGAAGTCACTAAATACAATTGGCACCCGCAAAGAGCTAAGATGACTATGATCCCATTGTTCCTGCCTTTCTATCCAGCATTGGAGACATGGGATTCATACATCAACTGATTTGACTGCTTCCTAGATGCTGCTGACCTAACAGAGATCCCCAGCCCCTTGATAAAAAACTTATTTCTTTAGCTTTTGCAGAGCTGCTGCTTTCAATACTGCCACCACCTTGCTAGCTTCCCTGACTGTCAAAACCATGACCTGGGATGACTTGCAAAAGATCCTGAGCAACCACTATGCTCCCAAACCCTCCTGAATCATGCCTTCTGATCATGCCCTCCAGAAGACAACATGCCTTCTGGAGATGGAGCTAAGTTGAGGGAGAATCAATCATCATGTACATGGCTGTGCTCAGAACAGCTGCTCTCCACTGAAGGTTTAGAGACTTTGACAACATTCTGCTAGACCAGCTAGTCTGTGGTGTTAAAGAACTCCATTTACAGAGGTGCCTTCTAACTAAAGCTGACCTTATGCTTAAAATGGAAATAAAAGAAGCTCAAGCCGCTGAGCTGTCAACACTCTCAGCAGCAGAGATTCAAGGAAGTCTGCCGGCAAGAACAATGCAGCTGTTCACTACAGAGAAACACTTCCAGAAAAACTACCAGATGAAGATGATGATGTCAATCAACTCAGGCAACCCAAAGCCTCACAGAAAAAAAAACTGGTCTACTGGAAACAAAGTCTCAGCCAAATTGCCTGAGTTGTGGCGGGAATCACCTCAGGGCAACCTACAAGTTCAGGAATGCCATTTGCTTAAAGTGCCAGAAAAAAGGGTCATTAGCCAGAATCTGCCAAGCTGGGAAAATGTTCAACCAGCCTCCCTCCCAGCCAGCACAATGTTTTCAATAACAAATTGAAGACTGTTTTATTTGTTAGCAAGGTGAGTCACTTAACAAGCAGTCTAATTCTAACAAAATACATGTTATTGTTTCCTTAGAAGGCAAATCTTGCAGGATGGAAGTGGACACAGGATCTGCACTATCCATTGTGTCCTGGAGCACCTTGAAACATCTTCCCCACATGGCCAAGAAAAGGCTCCTGGAATGTCAGCTTTCCCTGAGAGACTACCAAGGCCAACCCATTCCAGTCATCAGGAAGTTTTCAGTTCAATTTCAAAATTTTCAAGGATGCTTACCCTTGATTATAATGGATCGGTCCCTTCCCAGTTTGCTGGGTTTAGATTGGTACCCCTCCTTTGGACTACCTGTGGGAGGCATATATCAATTAATGAGCAGGAGGCTGATGCCTTGTTCAGGGACTTTGCTATGTTTTCAGTAATGGCCTAGGACTCCAATGTAGGGACTCCAATTTCTTTCAGTCTGGATCCCCTAGACACTGTTATTCGCCTTAAACTAGATGAACAAATTGACAAGCTGGTTGCCCAGGGAGTTTTAGAACTTGTGGATTTCTCCAGAAGGGAAACACCAATTGTCACACCTCTCAAAAAAAATGGCAGCATAACAATTTGTGTTGATTATAAATACAATTAACAAATTTATGCAAATTAGTGCTTACCCAGTCTCTTGTTATCCAACATTTGCTGAATTCATTGGAACCAGGGTCTCTTTTTGCTAAGCTGGATATGACACAGGCCTATTAACAGCTCCCTGTGGACAGCCTCACTTCTGAGGCTCAAATCATAGTTACTCATAGGGGTGTAAGCACCTGCAGTTTGGAGTCAGCATTGCTCCAAGAATATTCCAATGCTTGATG
Source organism: Hydrophis major (assembly GCA_033807585.1). Taxonomy (NCBI): domain Eukaryota; kingdom Metazoa; phylum Chordata; class Lepidosauria; order Squamata; family Elapidae; genus Hydrophis; species Hydrophis major. Next base: position 159,353,584 of record CM066329.1, read on the forward strand.
GAAAGGTTGCTACAAGGAATCCCTGGAGTTGTCCCCTATTTCAATGACATACTCATATCAGCCACTAGCAAACCACAGTTGACTCAGTGCATGTGCCAAGTTTTAACTTGTTTTCAAATAGCAGGTTTCAAAGTCAAAAGAGAAAATGCACCATTGCTGCCACTCAAGTGGGCTTCCTAGGATACTGAATAGATGCTGCTGGCATACACTCAAAGGAGTCAAAGGTATGTGCCATTCATGATGACCCAACTCCAACAAAAAAAAAACAGACCTACAATCCTTTCTTGGGCTACTAAACTTTTATGCTTCATTTTTGCCTCACAAAGCTTCTGTTGCAGAACCTCTGTATAGATAAGGAAGCCCCTTGGAAGTGGGGCCCCAAAGAAGCATCTTCTTTTAAAGCTGTCAAAACATTACTGACTTCAGACAGCATTCTTATTTAACAAAGACCTTCCTCTGGTTTTAATCTGTGATGATTCCCCTTTGGGCATAGGTGCTGTACTGAGCCATAGACTATCTAATGGCCAGGAAGCACCATTGCTTTCTTCTCAAGAACCTTATCACAGACTGAGCATAACTACAGTCAGATCAACAAAGAGGGTTTGGCTGCAGTAGTCTCTGTGAAAAAAATTCTACACATTTCTATATAGTCATCATTTTGACTTAATTACTGACCACAAACCTCTATTAGGAATCCTTTCTGGAAACTGCCCAAACCCTCAGATTTTGTTCCCTGGTATGATCAGATGGACTTTATTTTTAGCAGCTTATTCTTACACCTTATCTCACTGAGCAGGAAAGCATTTCAGCCATGCTGATGCACCCAGCCACTGTCCATTGCCTATCTGAGTGGAAAACTCTTCTCCAACTACTGTGGTCTTTCTGATTGATGACTACCACCTGCCTCTCACAGCTGCTGATATAGCTCACCACTCTGCAAGGGACAAGGTAATTTCCCAAGTCCTTGATTGGATGGGAAGGGGATGACCAAATGGTCCTTTTGCCACTGAATTCTTGCCTTTTCATACTCGCCAGCAAGTATCTTCCCTCCAGGGTTGTTTGCTCTGGGGCAGTAGAGTAGTCATTCCCCAAAGCCTACAAGTCCCTGTTTAAAAGTTTTACATGAGGGATATCCTGAGATAGTGAGGATGAATGTATTGGCACGCAGCTATGTGTGGTGGCCTGGCATTGATGCCCAGATATCCAATTGGGTTGGCACCTGTCAGCCCTGCCAGGCTACCAGGCCAGCTCCTCATGCTGCCACACCAGGCGAATGGAAAGCTCTAGGACCCCTGGTCAAGGCTCCACATTGATCTGGTGGTCCCATTTCAAGGTCAGATGTTCCCAATCATGGTAGAATCTTTATCCAAGTGGTTGGAATTGGCCCTAATGTCTTCCACTACCTCTGAGGAAGTAATCAAGGCCTTGCAGTGAATTTTTGCTACCCATGGCCTAACTGACCTGTTAGTGTCAGACAACAGCCTTCAATTTATTTCCAATGCATTTGAAATATTCCTTGCTAACCAAGGAATCAGGCATGCCCTGACAGTCCCATTTCACCCTGCGTTGAATGGACAGGTCGAACGAATTGTCAGATCAGTCGAAGAAGCCCTAGGTAGACTGGGGCCAACTAACAAGCATACCAGGCTGGCCACATACCTGCTGATACAACATACCACCCCTATGCTGCCACCAACCACTCCCCAGAAGAAGTTTTAATGGGTCACCAGTTGTGAACCACCCTGGACAGGCTTCATCCCAATTATGCACCAGCTGCACCTTTAGCATCCACTAGCCAGGCCAGATCCTTCATTGAGAATGATCCAGTCTTTGCCAGGAATTTTGCTGGCCACCCATTGTGGGTCCCTGGCCAATTAGTGGCAGTGACAGGCCCAAAATCCTATAGGGTCCAACTCCAGGATGGCTGCATATGGTGACACCATATTGACCAGCTAAGGGGGAGTTGGAGTACTCTTACAGATGGCCAGCTTGATGAGACCAGACCAGAAGATCCCCAGTTCACTAACACAAGGCCCACGTACTCATCAACGAAGCCAACCTACCTTGGGAGACATCCACATCAAAGATTCTGGAGGCCAACGTTCCCTTATTGCCACTTCCAGAGAAGCAGAGCCCAGCAGAACATCCTCCTTCCTCACTGACTCAAGTTGAACTACATAGATCAGCACCTATCAACATGTGACAGGTCAGCACCCCATCTACATAAAGGACTATGCATGCTCCGTTCTGGGGGAAAGGAGTATTGAGTTCTGCAGAAGTTCTCCCTCTGGTCTGTGTTTCCAGCAGGAGCGCAGACCATTCCTATTGGCTGAGCCATTTGACTGCTTAGTATAAAAGGGAGCTGTCAAAGGACACCAGTTATTGCCTGTCAGCTGGCCACCCTGTTAGCTTGCGGCAGCCATGGCAACCCTTTATTATGTTAAAAATAAAGTTTGCTGAAGTTCACTCTCGCATCACCTCGTTATTCTCACCACCTATTTAATACATACAATGTAATCCTGCATTATTATATTGTAACAAGCAGTGTTTCCTGTCACATGATGATGGCTTAAAGTTTAAGACTTTAGGTGTTCAGCTTTCTTTCTTTTTTTATCTTGTCAGTAGATTCTAACAAAGCATTTTCAGAAAACAAGAGCAGGTTACCCCGGAGGGATTTTTTTTAATATTCAATTTCCAATGAGCTGTTTCTATAAAAATGCAGCACTTCCCAGAGTTTAAGCTATAAAATTGGTTACAATTTTCCATCACAAATCACTTTCCCAACTTTTTATAAGGTATTAAATTTTAATATTTGATACATTTGATATTCTGCTGGATATACACTTTCTCTACTAATTATTTTGCTGGCAACATCTGTGTTCAGAAAATTGGAGTTCACTGAATAGGGTTACATATACTAATAAGCCTAAAATCTCTTCATCCTGATATTGAATTCATTATTTTTATGAGTATATTTGCAGGAAAAGATTTAATTTGTACGTATTAAGTATCTCAACCATGTAGCATCATATTCAGGATATATTTCATTACCTATAATCCCCTGCAATAAATCTCAGGTAAGCATACTCAATCTTCTATCTATTGTATTAAAAAAAAGGAGGGGGGAAATGAATTCATTAGGAAAAGAAGATAAAGATTCAGCATTATGTAAAATATCATGTTCATTTCCATAGACAGCCTGTTATCCCTTTTAATTACTTGGGTCCCTCTGCAAGGCTTTAACTATTTAGTCTGAAATCTTAACTGGAAATATATCTGATTGAACTGAATGGGGCTTACTTTGGAGTAAACATGTTTACCTAAGTTTTCACTATTAGGGAATAAGATAATTAATTTGTCCATAGCAACTGATCCTGCCAAGTTGAGCAGTACCTGCTGAAAGATATACTACTCCTTGGCTTTGTCTCAAAGGATGAATTATATTTGAGTGCAATTAATCTTTCTTACACATGAGCAAGAAATGCAATTTAACAGAGAATATTAGTAAGATGGAAAGGTACCTCTTCCCCAAAATGCAGTTTTCTGATGAAGCCAATCAAGTTGGAAGATCATCATCATCATCATCATCACCAAACACCTCCCTATTTAAAGCATTCAGACCTTTCAATCAGCCTGTGATTAGAGGCTTATCTGAATCTGTTGTGGCAGATCTAATCTTAATAAGCAACTTTTGCCATCCTGACTGTGTTGTAATAGTGTCCCCATTCATTGTATACTTATAAGTAAACCAATACTGAAAGTCCTCTAAGGTTCCAAGGGATTATATAACATTAGTAAAACCGATCAAAAAGTACCTATTAAGGCACGGACCAGATTTATTAAAACCCAGGGCTGTCAAACTCCTGGCCCGCAGATTGGATGCATCAAATGCTGGCTAGTTTCCCCCAGTTTAGGAAAGAGGGAAAAAGTCCTGATATATCATGTGATGCCACTGTGACAGTGTGATTTTGACACCCCTGATATAACACATTGAAAGAAAAGGCTCATACTGATAAATACAAATAACTGGGGTTACAAACAACAGCTGACACTGACTAGCTGTTTGGTAGTTAGGATGTGGCAGCAACAATTGAGCACTGGAAACTATTGACTTTTGGTTGGGGCAGAACTTTCCTTGTGGTGGCAATGTGAAACATTTAAATTTAAATTTCATTTTTTTTCCTGTATATTTAAATCTTTCTTGTACTTTGATAATTTCTTACATGTCCACCACATGTGATAAAACATTACTTTTGTTTTGTGGAATTTTCAATAATTGTTATTGTATGATTTGTATATATCAGATGTAATTGATAGAGTTGTATATTATCTGTAGAATATTTTGCCCCAACTTCCCTTCAAGTTATAACTTGATTTAGATTTTTGGAATTTAGATCATGATTCTTTCCGTTGTTATGTGGTAACTGTATAAAATTTTGCAAACATACCATTTTTGTTTACTTTGCATATAAGTAAAAGTTTATATATGCACCTTAACAGATGATGTTGGTTTCATATGAGAATCTCAAATTCTGTCTTTTTCTTTAGATGCCTCCTTCCTTCTCAAAATCTGATTTTATCCTTCCATCAATGTGGGATATATTATATTACTTTTAAAAATAATGACAAAAAAGGGGGGTCCACAATATAATTATGATAAATATACATATCTAGTCAGTGAACATAGAAAGTGTTTTTTAAGACATGAAAATATACAAATATATAATAGAGGATAAAAAGAAAAAAGTATATCATTTAAAGAGTAAATAATTACAATTCTACATATAATGATCTAACACCATTTTTATTCAGTTTCTTAACTTATATAGACAGTTTCATGGACCTTAAATCATAACTTATACATAGCTAGAAATATTGCCAGTGGGTTACACTTGGTAGATGATTTATCTCTTAATATAAATTATGTTAAAAATTCATCTTCATCAATCAGTTGGCCGAAAGTCAATATCCACACTTCCATCAATTTTTTCCATCTCACATCTTTTCCCCAATTATTTCAGTTTAATTTCCCCATAAAGTCAATATAACATGGCAAAAAAGATAAAATCTTTTTATTGGACATTACATTCCCTAACTTCCTGATGTAATTGTTTCCAGAGATACTAGTATTTTAATATATTTAGATCCTAATACTGTTCATCCAACTAGAGGTGTTATATGTGTATATTCCAAAGTTGCTCAGATAACAAAATCAACACCAGTTGTTAGCTTTCTTTATTTAGTACTTGATATTAGGTAAGCATGATGATATAGCTTCAAAATGAAAATGAAATCCTCCCTTATAAATTGGTAATTGTATTTTCTGTAAAGATACTCAAAGAAAATCAAAACATGTTGTACACAAAGAATTTATTTTCCAAAAATATGTAGATATATAAAGATATACAGTATGAACTAGAATTCCCATTTCCTTCTGGCAAGTTATAAGTACATTATCCATGTTATCTTCTGGCCTTCACTAAGCAGTTCTTCCTATGTTTGTAATCTCTTTGTAGAATCTCAGTGAACCATATCTGTATATGTAATTACAATTGTCTTGCTATAATTGCTTCCAACATGAAAAGCATTTGAGGAAGAAGCTAGAGGTGAAATTGTTGAGCTTACTATTTTTATAGCATTTTGTGCTTTTATCAAACTTTTGTTTAATAATGTGTTCTTTTAACTTTTTATCCTTCTTTGTATCTCTATACCATTTATAGCTATGAATTCCTTTGGATAAGCCAACTTCTTCCAAAATTGCCATTATATTAGTTGGGGATTTTATCTATGCCACTCTGTATCAGTACCAGGCAGCTTGCTTTATGATACAGTTTAAAATTAAATTTGGAAGGGAAGACCATCCCTCTTGTTAGAATTTTGTACAAATTCTTTGTTGTTGTTACTCTAGATATTTTCCCATTCCATATGAATCCATTGGTAGCTTATTGAAATATTGATCTGAATCATTTTTGCTTCTGATTGATTTCTGAATCCCATTAATCAATCAGAATAGGACTGGAAGAATCTTGGAGGTCTTCTAGTCCAATCTCCTGGTCAAGCAGGAGGCCCTACCATTTCAGACAGTCTTTTTCAAAAGAGTGTCCAGACTTTAAATACTTAAATAGATATTTTGTTTTGGATAGGACATACATTCTAATGCTTAAAATTGATCCTAACAAAGGAAACCAGACAGTAAGTGATTATAAATTTCATGCTGTATGATTTATTGTATGTATAGGAAACTATAAGGGAATTCCTTATAATTGTTACTTAAATTTGGTTAACTTCTATAATGTATATATACTGTTAGTTTTCCCACTACTGTACATTCTCCAAGTTTAAGTTCCCAATCAGACATTGTCAGAATTACATTTTTCTTCCAAGTTTAAACAATGTGTTTTCTCACTACTGTAAAGTATGTCTCTCATGAAATTATGTTTCTTGTTGATTTTTTTCTGAAGGTTATATTTTGTGTAAGTGGTGGCAGCAATGTTTGGCAGCAGTGGATTTTTTTTTTTAAATGTGTGTGTGCCACTCCAGGCTTCTTAATGGGCATATATTGGAAAATTCTGATATATAGACTTTTAATATGTATGTTAAAAGGTTGAAAAACCCAGGTTTGCCAATCTGTTACTCATGATGATTACAGTGCAAATGGGTGTGCATCTGTTCCTATGAACTTGAATGCAATAAAAACACCAACTGCTCTTTTTGGGGGTCACAAGGATTCCTCTATCAAATGTTTCAAATTTATTTCTCCCATTTTCACTTATGAATATCACAATCTTGCCTTTTTTGTTTTTCTTTTATGCCAGATTAATATTCTCTGGTACAATAAGAATAGTAATGGTACCATCTGGAAACACACTTTGGGAGAGGACTTTATGAAAGACTAATGTGGAGAAGGGCTAGTTTTTGGTTTCATTTGACCTCAAAATATTAAAAAAAAAATATTGCAGAATGCTAATAAAGTAGAAAAGGGTTTGCTTTGAACTATTAGAGATTCTGTTTCCTGCTGCTGTCTGTTTTACCTCATCTTATGTGCCTGTTGCTTTCTTTACTGAGGGATTTGTCTTAACTTTGCTGTATGTATTTACAAGCATCAAAAAGTAGGAGATATTTTTTATAAAGTGAAAAGCATCTCCAAATGAAAGAAATATTGAGAAACACAATATTTTTCTATGAGACATTGATTTTATTTAAAAAATCATCCCAATAGTTAACAGCTGTAATAGTGATAACCTTGGTATAATGATGTCATCACCTGTAATAGAGCACAAATTTCTGATTCTTTTTCCCTATTTCTTAAAGACCCCTTTCCACAGTTTTCCATAACCAATTTGCCTTTGACTTCCAGCCAAAATTGGGAGTTCCCTATAGTGAAAAAAACAGAGGAAACTAACAGATATGGCTTGGGGTCTTATATTTTCTAATTCCTGCCTTGCAAAGTCAAGGCATTTTGGGAAAAGTGTCTGGAAATTCCCATCTACTTTTATCCAATGCTATCAATGGGACACACTGCATTGTCCTCTACATTCTAGTTTGCACCCTAATATTGGTTCAAATTAGTAATGTGATTTATTTCACTAAATGTAGTACTACATAAAGTTTGATTGTACATATAAAAATATTCTTTAAAAAAATGAAGCTATATAAAGGTATTTTAACTAGAGGTAAGGTCAAAAAAGAGAGAAGTACTATATTAAATGTAAGAATAACAAATTATTATCAGGAGGAAGAGTTGTCATTACAATCTTTATAAAACAATATATTCTATGGTTTTCTTATAAAACCTGACAACAAAATGGAAAGTCAGATCAAAGATCACTCAAAATCAAAAGAATTTGAATGCAGATTTGATATTTGGAAAAGGCCATAAAAGTGTTAGGTTAGCTTACCATTTGGATCAAAATAATGAAGTAGCAGAAATAATATATTCAAAATAATCAGCAGGAACTATAAATGCTAAATAGATTTTTTTATTGATTCCTTTAAAGGAATGGTTGCAAAGCATCCAGTAAAAGTTAAATTAATTTTGGTGTGACTAGATTCACAGCTGTCATATACAATTTACAAAGGAATTACTATAAGCAAAACAGATTGCCTATATATACATTTTTGTGACATATATTTATTTCCATTATTGTAGGTTAAATCTAACCTCTCTGACCATAGGGACTTCAATGTATATTATATGTTAGGAAGAATTAATGGCCAGTTCCTTATAGCTAATGATACTGGAAACCTCCATGGGGATAAGATATAGATTTATCCAACCACACAATAAATCTTATGAAGTTTCACAACACTTATTATGCATAATAATAATTTAAAAGTTTAAAATGTAACACAGCTGATGTTCAATGACATGTTTGCTTTCAAACAGCTGTAATACTTCCACTTACCCAAAGAGTACAAGTTTTAAAAAATAAACTGTTAAATAAAACAACTTCCCCAAATCATTGTTATTTACCAGTGGCTCTTGGTCATATGTAGCAACCACAATTGAAACCAGCAACTTGATTTTGAAGTAAAACAGTGGTAAGTGAAACAACCACTATGCTTATGATTATATTTCAGTTTCCTTTTGTTTCACAGATCTGCAAATGTGAGGACTGGTTACAAAGTTACTTCTCATCACTGTTGTAACTGTGCACAGCCATTTTACAAGGCAGTTACCAAATAAGAACTACCTGCATAGCATTGCACCTTTTCTAAAACTTATATCTCTAAATTACTTCTACTAGGTCTATAAATTCTGGTTCAGATTTAAGAGAAGATTCATAACATTTTAAGGTGCCTTTTCATATACAGGAAGTCTTCAACTTACAACCACAATTGAACCAAAATTTTATGCTGTTAAGTGATACATTTGTTAAGTAAGTTTGTCCCATTTTATGACTTGCCACATTTGTTAAGTGAATTACTGTAGCTGTTAAGTTAGCAACATGATTGTTAAGTGAATCTTGTTTCTTCACTGACTTTGGTTGTCAGAAGGTCACTGTTGAACTAATAAAAACGCTTAAATAATATTTTAACAAACCTTAAAGAAAAAGCAGGGTTCTAATCCTGCACTTCTGATTGGCCGATAATAGAGTTATTGGATTAGTCCGTTCTGGGGAATCTGATTGGCTGTTAACGAACCACTCTCATTGGTTCAAGGGTTTAACACTTCCATGTTTCTCATTGGTTAATAGGTCAGCAGCCTGCCCTATAAAAGGGCTGCTGCTGCCCTAGGGTTTTCGCTCTGTTCAGAATGATTAATAAAGAGTTGAAGTTCACTGTTCACTGCCTCGTCTCCGTTCCTTGCACCCTTGTGCAGAACTTAACACTGGCGATGAGGATGGGATGCACGGAGACATCAGAGCTGACTGAACACTACAGAGCACCAAACAGAGCATGTGGCTGAAGGCATATCGACAAGGGAAACCATGTCCAGTGGCGCCATACCACCCGGTCCATTTGACCCGGAAAAAGAAGACTGGGACTCGTACATGGACCGGTTCCAGATGTTTCTGGAGACCAACAACTTGAAGGATGCCACTACAGGAAAAAAGCGAGCAGTGTTCCTGACCCATTGCGGGCCTGCCGTCTTTAAGATGGCCAAGGCACTAGCGAAACCGGCTGAGGTGAAAACCATGGACTGGGAAGTTCTCGCGCCCCTTCTACGGACCCACTATGCACCCGCCGTACCAATGCTTGTCCGAAGACATGAATTTTACCATAGGGACCAGCGGAAAGGAGAGAGTGTTGCAGATTTCATTGTGGATCTCCGGAACCTGGGAGGCCTCTGTGGGTTTACAGACCTCGAAGAAGCTCTGAGAGACTGAATAATTCTGGGATTAGATAACCACACTACGCAGAGCAAGATCATGGCCAAAGGGGACATCGACCTTGCTGATGTCATCAAGGACGCTACTGCAGCAGAAGCAACCAGGAAGTCGGCTGCCCGAATGCGCCGCACCAACGCACTGCTCTGTCAACTCGCCAGCGATACCTCACCTCGCCTAGAGAGGCACACAACAGCGACCCACCACGAGGACCTCGAATCGCCATCAGAAAGTGATGAGGAGGAGGTCAACTGGCTTCGGTCTGAATGTGACCAACGCCATCAGCGGAATCAAAGACTACCACACCAATGCGCGGGTTGTGGGGCAAACCACCTGCGATCAGACTGCAAATTCCTCGATGGGCTCTGCCATTTCTGTGGGAAAAGAGGCCACATCGGGAAGGTCTGTACAAGCAAGCAAGGATCCAGCCCATTTCAGAGGGGAAACAACTACCGCCAGACCACAGGAAATCGCCCTGTGAGTCGGAAACATTTGAACCACCAATGGAACAACCACCCCTACAGAAATAAAACACTGGCCATTTCAACGAGACGAGAAGAGGCACACCAAACCATTACAATTGGTCATGCCTCATCGCTAGATGCAAAGAAGATCCGAGTGAAGGTCGCCATCGAAAACCAGCCTTGCGTGATGGAAGTCGATTCAGGATTGTCCCTCTCGATGGTTTCCTGGAAGACTCTTAAACAATTAATCCCTGCCATCCGGCGTCAAGACCTCAGAGCCCAGAGAATCATACTCAAAGATTATCAGGGGAACCGAATTCCGGTCGTTGGATCCAGCCAAGTCCAAGTATCATTCAAAAATCATACTGCGTCATTATCACTGACTGTCATTGACCGTGACCGGCCTAGCTTGTTAGGCCTTCAATGGTTCGCCCCACTCGGGATCAAGGTAGCCGGCATTCACCAAACCAGAAGCGATGACTGGGAGGAGGCCCTCGTCCAGGAATTTCAGGACGTTTTCACAGACAAACTAGGCGAGTACAAGGGGACCCCGATATCATTTAAACTTAACCCTGAAGTAGCCCCCATCCTCCTTAAGCCTCGTCGGGTACCTTTTGCCCTTAAACCAAAAATTGACGAGCAGCTCGATAAATTAACAGCCCAGGGTGTTTTAGAACCAACTGACCACGCTCATTGGGAAACCCCAATTGTAACACCCATCAAACTGGATGGATCATTAAGGATTTGTGGGGACTACCGGGCTACCCTTAATCACGCCCTTCAACAGAAAGCTTACCCGGTGCCGGTGGTACAACACCTTCTCCATTCCCTGGGGGGCAGAAAAGTCTTCGCTAAATTGGATTTAGCAGAGGCCTACCAACAACTGCCTGTAGATAAAAAAACCGCAGAGGCACAGACGATTGTTATGCACCGAGGCGCCTTTAAGTCAACCGGCTGCAATTCGGAGTGAGCATAGCCCCAGGGATTTTTCAAAGTCTGATGGAGAGACTCTTCCAAGGGATCAAGGGGGTCGTGCCATACTTTGATGATGTTTTAATTGCTGCCCCAAATAGAGAAATACTAGAAAAGCAGCTTCAAATGGTTCTCCAGAAATTTAAAGACGCTGGCCTTAAGTTTAAAAAAAATAAATGTCAACTGTGTACAGACAAAGTAGAGTTCCAGGGGTACCTAATTGATAAACAAAGCATCCACTGTGGTGGTCTCCCATGGAAAGAATGAGACACAGGCTGGTGTACTCAGGATGGAAGTCCAGAGCAAATTCTAGTGCTCCCTTTTATTGAGAATTTCATACATAGTAAGCATTCACATTGTAGATTAAAATAATTACACAGAATTGTTTACAGTTGTCTGAGCTGCTTAAATGTTCCTGGTGTTTGTTTTTAATTTCCTTGCTTATCTCAGTGACCCTTAGGCAGACATGTATGTATAAGTCTTAGACTAATAATTACCCAATACTGAAGTCAAAGTTTATTCCCACATTTCCCCTGTTTTAGTTTTTTGATGATCGCGGATGCCTCGGTAGCTTTTCGCCATCTGCAACAACAGTTCTCCTTCCGTAGGCTTCACCCGACACATTCCTAAAAGTCCAGGGAGACATTGGATACAACAGCATACACAAAGAGAAAGTATAAAAAGCAATATCAGTCCAACAATTAGGTGACGAATCCATGAACCATCTGGCAACCAGGACCAAAGTGCAGACCACACGTCCAGTCCCTCGTCCTCCGATTGTAATGGATTCTCACTCAGGGTTTGTTCCATATGCTGTATGGTAGCTGTAATGTTTGGAGAATAATCAGAGATATACATGCAACAATGCATATGAATCACAGCACAAACTCCCCCTCGTGCAGCCAAAATAGTGTCCACCGCATATCTGGTTTGCAGGACAAAGTCAAGGATTTTTCCTTGCTCTTCTTTAAGCAGCTTTAGCGTTTTAATGGTGTCTTTAAATATAGTAACTGTCCAATTGTTTAAATGATGCAAATCTGTATAGTTCATCATGACTCCTAAAGGAGGAATAACTCCCCTTGATATCTGTGTCCAGTAGTCATGATTCAAAACAGAGTTTACTTCCGTTGCGGAACGCGCATTGTGGACATGAGCAGTCCCCAAAGATTTTAAAATGAAATGAGATGGGATCACTTTTCCAAAGGTGCAGACTCCTTTTCATCATGCTGTCATGCAATCATAGGCCATCCGTCCACATAGTAACCATAGATTTGCTCCCAGGAGATGACCAACCGTATCTGGTTCAGCATAGATTAATTGTGCAAACGATTCCATTAACATAGCCAAATAAGTGAGCGGTGGTGCGTATTTCCCATTTGCACATTTGGGCAGCTGGTTTTCTATCATGGTGGGACAACATGTTGCAGGAATAAATGGACACCCCTTTTCATTGATCAAAGATATGATATCAAATTTAGAAATATTATGTACAAAGTAAGTGAGATTTTTAGTTTTCATGTCATCTGGATAAACCCGATTTCCATTGCCAATAATAATTGTTTTGTTACAAAATGGATATGTTCCCAAGTAAGTCATATTCTCTACTGTCTCATTGTGGGTCCAGCACATACCCGCCACCTCTTGGATTCGGCTTCCAAGATGCAATGTATTTATGTTACTTGTAGTCCAACTGTTAGACCACATCCCTGAACAAACATAGCATTGTCCCTTATAACAGTCACCTTCGGCCAGAGGTACTGCAAGCATTGGAAGCCCTGATGTTTTGTGAGTTGGCATGTGCATACATATCCAACAATCAGTTTTATTATGAAGGTTTGCTAGCTTCCCCATATCCTGGATCAACGTGTTTCTTTTCCATTCCCCCAAATCCATCCCCTTGCCTCTTTGGCTGATGATAAGGACACACACAACGAGCAGGAACCCAAACAACTGTCCCCTCATCTTCAACAGCAGCGTATCCTCGGCCCCAAGTTATCAGCAGGAAAGGTCCTTTCTGTTAAGCCTGGGTTCCCCAACCAGGGTTAAGGAAACAAGCTAAACAGAATGTGCAGCATTAGTCAGATAGGCACACAGATAAATGAGTGAGATAAGCTTATATGTTTTTTAACATACAGTAAAAATAAAAGATACGCTTGTGCTATCAAAAGATAGTTTATTCCATTTAGAGTTATAGCATAGTCAAAATAACAGTCCATTAGTCATGTATCATTTTAGTCAGTCCATTCAAGGATATTCATTTGGCAAAGTCCGTGTAGAATATCCCATGTCAGTTCACTTACAAATCAGTCCTATCTCTCTCCCGTTCCAGTAGGGGAAAAACGCAGTCTTCATCCAGTAATTAGGGATCATCAAGCCAGAGAGAGCAAGCTGACGTTCCTTGCTACTTTTATGGTGCTTTTCACAACCACTCCCTTAATTACATTCCTATATTTAAAGTTGCAGACACTTTAACTGATAAACCATGATAACATATTTATTATTTTACTTAAACCAGTTAGGGTAAACAATGTTATCCCTAACATTCTCCCCTTTTAGGTAAATATAATAATATAACTATTTATACCTTTAAATCATATTTGTTACAGCTTTCTTTAAACTTAATTACTCCTTGAGCTTTTGTAAATTGGTCTGCAATGTTTTCTTCTGTCATGCAGTATTCCAATTTAATTAGCCCATTCTTTACAGATTCTCTAACATTTAACTATCTTAAATCAGTATGCTTTGATCTAGTTTTTACAGCAATACTAGTAGCTAACTTTATGGCTGCCTGGTTGTTCTTGTACACAATAATGGAATCTTTAGCAGTTACTCCCATGTCTAATAATAACTGTTTGTACAAAATTAAGTCAGTGCATAGTAATGACAGACATGAAAATTCCGTTTCCATCGTGGACAAGCTAATATGCTGTTGTCTGATTGACCTCCATCCTATTAGTGTCTTACCAAATAATATAGACATCCCAGATGTTGATTTTCTTGTGTTTATATCAGTTGCAAAACTTGCATCTGCATAGGCACTAAGACTCAAATCACCCTTTGGTTCTATATACAATGCATGGTTCATTGTTCCTTTAAGATATCTTAAAATTCTCTTTAATGATTGCCAATGACATTGATGTGGATCTGAATTAAAACGTGCCAGCTGATTAACACTATAAGCTAAATCTGGCCTTGACCAATTGCTTATATATGATAAGCTGCCAATCAAAGATTGATATATAGGCTTATCAAATTTGGGACTTTGATCATCAGTTTGGCAAACTTCCTGACTCATTGGAGTCTTTGCCGGTTTACAAAGTTCCATTTTATGCATTTTAATTAATTGACAAATTTTATCTTCTTGAGATATCTTAAATCCATTTTTTGTTTTGTTAATTGTCAATCCTAGATACTTTTTAATTTCACCTAAATGCTTTAATTTTATCTTTTTAGCTAATAATGATATAATCTTATTAGCTTCATTATTAGTCTTAGTTATCAAAGCAATATCATCTGTAAATAATAACAATAATGACACCGTTCCATTATTTTCTCTTTTAAACACACATGGATCTGCTAAACCAGATTTAAAACCTATATTGTTTAATTCTTTCAGAATATATTGGTTCCACTCAAAGCCAGATTGTTTCAACCCGTAAAGACTCTTTTTGAGTTTCCAACAATCATTACTCTTTACTTTATTGTCTTTTATAATAATTGGCTTTTTCAAATATATAGTGTGCTGCAATGGTGCATGCAAATAAGCAGTTTCTACATCTAAATGGTTAATGACATAGTTTTTCTTAGCTGCCCACACTAATGCTGCTCTCAAAGATGTTGCTTTAAGACTTGGTGCAAAAACTTCATCATAATCAGATGCAGTTTGATAAAATCCTTGAGCTACCAACCTAGCCTTATGGGTAACAGTCCCATTATTTCCTGTTTTTACTTTGAATATCCATTTGCACCCAATGGATTTTTCTCCTGGAGGTAATTTAGCATCTTCATATACTTTCATTACCTTTAATGAATTTAGTTCTTTTTCCATTGCCTTTTGCCAATTCTCCTGATCCTTAGCAGGATACATCCTAAGTTCATCTATACTAGTTGGAACTTTAGTTACTTGGCAAAGTACACTTGCTTGATACCTATCAGGTGGTCTGGTTACACGTATAGTACATCTAGGTATTACAGGACTTACAGGTGGACTTTCATTTATTAACTGTTCTTGATTATCTAACTCTTCCTGATTAACTGTTTCCTCTTGTTCTGATCCTATTTGCTCTTCTTGGACTTCTTCTTTAATTGTACTCTTCTTATAACTAGTCTGTTCTTTCTGCCTTTTGTAGGGTTCAATAATTACTTCATTACTTAAATCTTGCAGTAATCTATTCCATCCTACATGTTCTAGGAATTTTGCACTAGCACTGGTGTAAACTCTACAGGTACCTGGTTCCCAGAATCTATAAGATCTATGATTAGATTCATATCCTACAAAAAATAATCTTTTACCTCTAGGCTGTCCTTTGTGTCTGAGTTGTGAAGGGATATGCACCCATACTGGTGCTCCAAATGTGTGCATGTAACTTAAATCAGGTTTTGTACCATGCCACAGTGTGAATTGTAATTCACCTGTTGTTGAATTAACAACATTATTTAATATATGATTACCACACATTATTGCTTCTCCTCATAAATTGTCAGGTAATCCTGAATAAGACAACATAGTACGTGCCATTGATTGTAATGTTTGGCCTCGTCTCTCTATAAAGGCATTATGTTGTAGCCTATATGGTGCAGACTTTTTATGTTGAATACCTAACATTCTAAGTCTATTCTGGAATTTATTATTTGTAAATTCCGCACCATTATCTGTTATAAGAGTTACTAATTTCTTTTTAGTTTTCCTTTCAGGAAATTTTATCCAATTAAATAGATTTAGATACGTTTCAGTTTTGCTCTTCATTAAATAGCAAAACCCATATCTAGAATTGTGGTCCATTATACTAAGTATGTATCAAGCTCCTCCTACACTTGGTTTTTTCGGACCTATTAAATCAGCAAATACTACCTCTAAAGGCTCTTTGGTAGTAAATCCATCAACTCTATTAGCCGGTTTGACCTTGCTCTTGCTTTGATTACAGGCATTACATTGCAAATATTTATTACAAGGTTTTAAACTTATTCCCTTAGTTAATTCAACAGTTCTCTTAAGCATTTTAAAATTTAAATGCCCTAGCCTTCAGTGTAACAAGTGAATACATTCATCATGAGGTTTCTTATTATCATAAACCGTGTTAGCCACCTTTAAACCATTATCATTTAAAACATACAATTCACCTCTTAAAGATGCAGTAATTTTCTTATCTTCTTTTTCAATTATGCAGTTATCTCCTTTAAAGGTAACTACATATCCTAGTTTAACCAAAATTCTAACTGAAATTAAATTAAACTCAAGTTGTGGTACATATAACATTTTTACATTCTCTTTTATTAAAGAACAATATTCTATACCTTGACCTTTAGCTTTCAGTTTCCAGCCATTGGCTAATGATATCTGCTGTGTACTCTGGGACATTTTAATAAAATTTTTGTTATCATTTGTTATACAGTGGGATGTTCCACTGTCAACCACCCATAAATTATTTTTTACAGCTCCGTTAATATACATGGCTAACTCTAAATTTTTATTTATCTTTTGATGACTTTTAGTATTCTGGCCAGCGTTCTGGCGCTTTGCTTTTTTACAAAATCTTGCCAAATGTCCTCTTCCTCCACAATTAAAACACTTTTTAATTGCGTATGCAGTAGGAGATTCATTATCTTCTTGTTGAGGTTGCTCCCTCCTTAACTCATCTCTTTCAAGTCTTCTTCTTGCCTCTTCAATCAATCTGCCAGTTATATCAGTTAAAGTTAAACTTTCCTTAGGCAAAATTTCAAGGGAAGTGACGTAGTTAACATAACTTTCGTTTAGTGATGATAGAATTACATAGACTTGGTGTAGTTCACAGAAAATAAGCTCTTTCTCGTGCAGTTCTTGAAAAATGCTTTTCATAGTTTCCAAATGACTCAGCATATCACCATTCGTCTGGAGATGCGTCCTGAAAAGCTTCTGTGTTAGATTTATGTGAGCACCAACGTTATCTCGGACATAAATCCTCTTCAGCTTCTGCCAACACCCAAAAGCCGTTTGTTCTCCATGGATATGAACAAGTTGCTGGTCAGTTAGTGTTAGTCCTGTTATGCAAATAGCTTGTTCATTTTTCTGCATAAAATCTTTTATCTTTAGTCTATCTTCCTCAATCTCTGGATCCCATTCCTCTTCGTTTGGTGGATTTTCAATTATGTTCCACAAACCTTCTCTTCGTAGAAGCAGACTACATTTTATAGACCATGATACATAGTTTGTTCCATCCAACTTGGATATAAGGGACAAACTTTGTAGATTGACTTGTGCCATGTTTTCTTTATATGGATATAAAACTATAATTAATAAAACACAGCTGTCTGTTTACTGTAACGTATAACAACACAAACTCTCACTTTTTACATAAATCTGTTTTATCCTAGTTAAACTGACTTTGCAGCCTCTGGACCCATAACCAGTGTTAAGCCTGTGTTCCCCAACCAGGATTAAGGAGACAAGCTAAACAGAATGTGCAGCTTTAGTCAGATAAGCACACAGATAAATGAGTGAGATAAACTTGTATGTTTGTTAACATACAGTAAAAATAATAGATACGCTTGTGCTATCAAAAGATAGTTTATTCCATTTCGAGTTATAGCATAGTCAAAATAACAGTCCATTAGTCATGTATCATTTTAGTCAGTCCATTCAAGGATATTCATTTAGCAAAGTCCTTGTAGAATATCCTATGTCAGTTCACTTACAAATCAGTCCTATCTCTCTCCCGTTCCAGTCGGGGAAAAACGCAGTCTTCATCCAGTAATTAGGGATCATCAAGCCAGAGAGAGCAAGCTGACATTCCTTGCTTCTTTTATGGTGCTTTTCACTCCCTTAATTACATTCCTATATTTAAAGTTGAAGACACTTTAACTTGTAAACCATGATATCATATTTATTATTTTACTTAAACCAGTTAGGGTAAACAATGTTATCCCTAACACTTTCCATGTTGGATCTGGTAGTCTCTTATACCGAACTTTTGGTCTTGGCGTACCTGCAGAAGGGGAGGAAGCAAAATGCCTACTGGCTGCCTTAGCAGCGGGAGATCCTGTCATGTTTAAAAAATTTAAAGTGTATAAGGTAATATTAAGAATGTTTTGTATGTAAGGCAAGCCATATCCATGCACTTCCCCCATTTTTTTTGTGTGTGTGAAAGAGTGCTTGTTTTAGCATCTGATGAGTTCGTTCCACAATAGCCTGACCAGTGGAATTGTAGGGAATGCCAAATTTATGTATAATTGACCATCGATGACAAAATTCTACAAAGGCGGTGCTAATGTAAGCAGGGCCATTATCGGTTTTGATCTCCATTGGTGGCCCCACATGTGTGAAGGTACGGAGGCAATGGTTGACTACATGTTTTGTAGCCTCTCCTCGTTGAGGTGTTGCATAATAAATCCTAAATAGGTATCAACGGTGACATGCAGATGGTGCCATGGTTTGAAGGGAGGGTGTTGTGTGACATCCATCTGCCATAGTTGACAAGCAGATGTCCCCCGAGGATTTACTCCTTGAGGAAGAGCAGTGGATTGAGCACTGCAACTAGGACATTGTTGAATAATAGCTGCAGTTTCTGCAGCAGTGAGACCAAATTGTTTCCAAAGAACTTTAGAAAATAGCTATGTGAGTCCCATGGAGTAACAGGAGAAAGCGAGAGACAGAACATGGCCGAGGCCACTGCGTCAGCCATGTCATTCCCTTCCTGCATCTCCCCAGGAAGTGGCTGATGGCTGCGAATGTGTGCAATATGTAGAGAATGTGTGCGAGAATGAAGACAGCTTTGCAGAGCTAGAAACAAACTCATAAGATTAGCATCAACAGATGGAGAAAGATAAGCAAATTCAATGTTAATATCAATTGATAAACGTAAAGAGAATCCACAATAAAATTTAGCGGTTCTTGTGCAAATTCCTGTAAGGCCAAAATAGCAGCAGCTAATTCAGCCCTTTGTGCTGATTGCTGAGGAGGGGTAATTTTTGTTTTCCATACCCCTTCCTGTCTCCATGCACAAGCACCGTAGGTCCTACCACTGTCTGCATAAACGGTCACTCCCTCAACTGGCTGCTTGGCAATAACTGAATTAAAATTTACAGATATGTTTTGAAGCAACTGGAAACGAGGGTCACTGGGGGTGTGGCAAGAAATCTTCCCTGGCCAATTTTCAAGAGCAATTTGCAATTCAATGGATTGACTATACCAAGTTTCCCACAGAGTGAGGGAGATAGATAAAAATAGCTGAACAAGATCTATGCCATATAAATGCATACTGTGATTTTGGCCTTTGATGATTAACTCACTATAAAGCATAGCCATAGTAGAAATTGTTTTTCTGGGAGTATTCTGCAAATGCAACCATTCAATGATATAAACCTGTGCTTCATGTAATTGAAATAAAGCTGCAGTAGGCAAGGCTGGAGTTTGTAAAATTGCCAAAGCAAACGGAGTACCAGGAATGCATTGATCATGTAATTTTTCCATTATCCAATAACAATTTTTGTGCGAAATTGTGACAGCAAATCTCTACCCCACAAGTTTATATGCAGGGGCAACACAAGAGGTAGAATCCTTGCAGTCTCACCAGTTTCTCTATGCAATGCCTTCAACCAATGTACACTACTTCTTGCAAACTGCATACCACCCACTCCACGAACAGCCGGAGAGTCTTCAAGCACCCATTCATTTGGCCATTCCTTTTGGCGTATCACAGAGACATCTGCTCCGGAATCTATAAGGCCAGAAAATGATTTTCCCTGAATTTCAATTGTCATTTTTGGTTGGTCTGTAGTCAATTTTTTTGTCAATGCTAGCAATTCTGCAGCAACTGGAGAACTTGCCATTTCAGTGGACCCAAAACCACCAGTTCATGGGATCCCAATTAAAGGATTTATAGGGATGTGTGGAAGCAATAATAACTGGGCAATAGAGTCACCAGCCATTAATGATGCAGGAGTATCAGTGTACAATTGTATCTTAATAACCCCTTTATAATCTTGATCAATAACTCCTGGAATAACAAAAAACACTTTTTCTGATGCAGAAGAGATGGGAAGTACTAATCCCACTGTTTTTTCTGGCAGTGGCCTTTGCAAATGAGTGTCCTCAATGTACACTTGATTAGGAAAGGTCACATTAATTGAGTTCAACATTTTTAAACCCAAACCTGCACTCCCAGTAATTGCAGGTGATGCTTTTGTGACAGCCTTGGGAGCGGGGCTAGCTACACGCCTCAAATTTAGTTTCCCAGATTTTGGTTCTGATCAGAGCGACATTGATTTGCCCAATAAAACCCTTTTTTGCATTTTGGACAGACCGATTTTGGATGGACATCCTTAATTTTGTTTTTGTTAAATGCCATCCCCCCCCCCCCAGGGGCACGGCACTGGGCTTTAAAATGGCCAGGCTTTCCACAATTAAAACAATTCCCTGTAGGTTTCATCCCTTTTTGCAATGCCATAGCCAAAGTCTCCATGTTGTAAGCCTGAGAACCCACCACTGCATATGCCTTTAACAGATCAGCCAGAGTAACCTCACCTCTAGCCACCAAGGGCTGCAGGATATGCTTGCAGCATTTGCATTTTCAACTACCAATTTCAGCAAAAGTTATTTTGCAGCTTCCTCATTAGAGATTTGCCTGGTAATAGCCAATTGTAGCCTTTCCACAAAATCATTATAAGACTCAGATGTTGTTTGCTTAATTTGAGAAAAAGACCGTGCTGGGGTTCCCACATCCTGGATGCGGGACAACGCCCCAAGAACAGCTGCCATAACCACTGGAAATACATGATCAGGCAAATTAGCAGCTTGATCAGCAGTGGATTCAAACAAGCCTGCCCCATAGATTTGGTCTGGCGTATACAGCCTCCCCCCCCCCCCGAATTCCTTCCCCTAGTGATAGCTTCCCTTTGGTATTCTGAGTCAAAAACTACATACTGAGTAGAGCTCAATATCATTCTCATTAAATCTTTCCAGTCACGAGGAATCATGCGTGAGGTAGCCAAACTTGTCAGGAGCCCCTTTGTAAAAGGACTTTGAACATCATAATCTTTAACTGCTTTTTTAATTTCCCTAAGAACTGCTAAAGAAATCGGAACCCATTCAGTCTGCAGATTGCCTTGAGCATCCACTTGCCTATTGACTGGAAACAAATTCATCTGGGGAATCTCCTCAGGCTCTAATTTCCCCTCATTGAAAGCCTGATGCATCATTGCTTGAACTTTTCCCATTTTTGGTTGGATTTTCTCATCCACTGGAGTAGGCGCTGTTGGAAATGATAAAGCACACTCCAGTTTTGGGGTAGGCGGGTGCAATACAATTCCTTTATAAGGAGGGGGTTCTACTAAAGTTTTTAAAAGAGGTTGTTGCTGGGTCTCTAAAGCAGTCAAAACAACCTTCCAATATATCAAAATTTCAGCTGTTGCCTGTGGCTCTTCATGAAGGATAGTTCCAATTCTCCATGTGTCTAACTTTAAAGAGCCTTTCTCTGGATCCCAGGGACATTGCCACCAGATCTCTTGCAGCAGCTTTCTCACATTATCTTTTGAAAGAACTATTTGCTCCCCCCCCCCCGGAGGGTTTAAAGATAAAGAAGTTTGTCCTGACTAACTTCAGCAGCTCACTAACATGCCATTCCTGTGGCTGAGAGAGTTTTTCCCTCATGTTCCCTGAAAAAATCCTATTGTCCAGCAATAGTTAAGTATGTACTTTACCTATTCCAGGCGAGGAAACACGGAGGTCCGGACAGGTACCACCTGCAGTGGATCACGTCGGGGTTACCACTTGTGGTGGTCTCCCATGGAAAGAATGAGACACAGGCTGGTGTACTCGGGATGGGAGTCCAGAACAAATTCTAGTGCTCCCTTTTATTGAGAATTTAGTACATAGTAAGCATTCACATTGTGGATTAAAATAATTACACAAAATTGTTTACAGTCGTCTGAGCTGCTTAAATGTTCCTGGTGTTTGTTTTTAATTTCCTTGCTTATCTCAGTGACTCTTAGGCAGACATGTATGTATAAGGTCTTAGACTAATAATTACCCAATACTGAAGTCAAAGTTTATTCCCATAATCCACCCCACTAACAGCAAACTAACAGCAAACTCAAAAAACGCCCCAAGACCCAGAAATAGAACTGATCTCCAAGCTTTCCTGGGGCTCATTAACTTTTACAACATCTTCTTGCCCCAGAAAGCGACTGTAGCTGAGCCCCTACATAGACTGCTCGACAAAAAAGCAACCTGGGTCTGGGGACACCACAAGGAGCACGCATTCCGACAAGTGAAAAACTTATTAACCTCAGATGCTGTTTTAATGCAGTATAATGAGACTCTGCCTTTAACAATTACATGTGACGGGGCACCGTTTGTAGTAGGAGCCATTTTGAGACATGTGTTACCAAATGGTAGTGAGGCCCCCTATTGCCTATTTTTCAAGGACCCTATCAAAGGCTGAATGTAACTATAGCCAGATCGACAAAGAGGCTCTTGCTGTTGTATCTGCTGTGAAACGGTTTCATGAATATGTGTATGGACGAGGTTTTACTATTGTTACCAACCACAAACCTTTGCTAGGGATTATAGCGGGAGACAAGCCAACCCCCTATATATTGTCACCTAGAATGACTCACTGGTTGGAGTTTTTAGCTGCATACAACTAAAAATTACAACACTGCCCGGGGAAAGCCATTCCCCACGCTGAGGCATTGAGCCATGCTCCACTTCCGGAAACCGTCAACAACCCAGCTCCAACCCTTATGACACTCCAGATTGAAATGCTACATTCACCACCGCTAACAGTCAGAGACATTGCAATCAAAACAAAAGTTCTTAGCTGGGTCGAACAAGGATGGCCAATAGAACAAACCCCTGACAACTTCACCCCTTTCAGAAACCGGCAAACAGAACTGTTTTCGCAAAAAGGCTGCATCCTATGGGGAGATAGAGTCGTCGTCCCAGAGCAGTTACAACGAGCAGTATTGAAAACATTGCATGATGGTCACCCCGGCATCGTGCGCATGAAAGCGCTCGCACGAAGCTACACATGGTGGCCGGGCATCGACAAACAGATCGAAGCCTGGGTAAAGACTTGTTTAAAGTGCCAAGAAGTCAGCAGTGCCCCACCTAGAGCAACTCCAACAGAATGGGAAACCCCCCGGGGGCCATGGTCCCGCATCCACGTTGATTTTGCGGGACCTACTAAAGGACATACGTTCCTCCTTACAGTGGATGCCTATTCCAACTGGCTCGAGATCCACGAAATGAAGAATACTACAACCGAATCCATCATCCAAAAATTGAATAGGCTATTCGCAATGCACAGGCTGCCAGACGTTCTGGTCTCCGACAATGGACCCCAGTTCACCGCCCTGGCATTTGAACAATACTTAGTGGGATGGGGTATCTGCCATGCACTAACTTCGCCGCCGCACCCTGCGGCTAACAGCAGGGCCAAGTGCATGGTACAATTTGTCAAAAAAACTCTCCACAAAATGGACTATGGGGACATTGATGACAAAATAAACAGAATACTCCTACTCCAACACATCAATCCACACAGCATCACCAACAAGACCCCAGCTGAACTGTTGATGGGACGCAAGCTCGACTGGCTTCACCCATCCTACGAGCCAGAGAAACCCTGTGGATCTACCAGAAAATGCCATGAGTTCAAGGTAGGTGACTTAGTTTTCACCAAAAACCTCTCTGGCGAACCATTATGGGTCAAAGCAACCGTAATTCAAACCACCGAGCCCAGATCATACTGTGTGCAAACCTGCGATGGAAAAATATGGAAACGCCATATAGATCAGCTTCACTCTAGGCTACAACCCAGTTCCCGCAACTCCTGTGACTCCCAAACTGAGGGGGGAGGGGATGTCGAAGAAACCGAATTCGAGATGGTGGAAAGCAGAAGTGAAGGAAGTCAGCAATCGGGCACGATAAATGAAGAAGAATCAAGGAGGGGAGTGTCCTTGCCACAGAGGAATACCTCAATGGAGGCTAGCCCACAAAGATCGGAGGACAACAATGACAGAATTAGTGGCACCGAGTCGTCCAGTGAGAATGTGGAACTGCCTGTACCAGATATGTCCAAAAACGTCCCACCGAAACTGGACTACAGACAGGAACCGGTGGGACAGTGCAAATCTAATAGACAGTTAAAACAACTTACATATCTTAGGGATTATGTCACCGCACCCCTCAAATGGAACCCGGGGGGAAGGGTTGTTATGAACTAATAAAAACGCTTAAATAAAGTTTTAACAAACCTTAAAGAAAAAGCAGGGTTCTAATCCTGCACTTCTGATTGGCCGATAATAGTGATATCGGATTGGTCCGTTTTGGGGAATCTGATTGGCTGTTAACGAGCCACTCTCATTGGTTCAAGGGTTTAACACTTCCATGTTTCTCATTGGTTAATAGGTCAGCAGCCTGCCCTATAAAAGGGCTGCTGCTGCCCTAGGGTTTTTTTCTCTGTTCAGAATGATTAATAAAGAGTTGAAGTTCACTGTTCACTGCCTCGTCTCCGTTCCTTGCGCCCATGCGCAGAACTTAACAGTCACAAAAGGTGATCACATGATTCTTGGACACTGCAACTATCATAAATATGAGTCAGTTGTCAAGCATCCAAATGTAAACCATATAACCATGGGGATGCTACAACAGTCATAAGTGTGAAAAATGTTCATGTCACTTTTTTTTAGTGACATTGTAACTTCAAATGGTTACTAAATGAATTGTGTAAGTTGAGGAATACCTGTATAAATTACAGAAGGTCTTTTCCTCAGCCAACAGCACACATTCCCGTAGCTCAGGGCTGTCAAACTAATGGACTGGATGCATCACATGCTGGCCACATCCACACCCAGTTTAGCAAAGGGGGAAAAAAAAGTCCCAATATGTCATGTGATACTGCCAAGATGATGTGAGTTTAACAATCCTGCCCTAGCTCAACAGATGGGATGGTTTGAGGTCATGACAGAAACATACCAGTATCAATGAGTGTTCTGTGTAAACTCATCCACTGGAACATATTCAGAAAAGCATGACTAATCTTGGGGCAAAACCAAGTCATTGAATTGTTGTTGTTGTTGTTAGTTGCTAAATTGTGTCTGACCCATCGCAACCCCATGGACAACATTCCTCCAGGCCTTCCTGTCCTCTGGAGTCCACTTAAGCTCATTTAATAGCATGACTGAAACTATTTTTGAATCTCCATTGGGATTCACTAGGCACAGTAAACTGGTTGTTTGTTTCTTTGGAGATGATATAATAATTCATATGCCATTTATATGATATTTGTGTACAAAGCTCTAGTCATTCAGTTTATGCCGTCTGTATTCTCTCATGTAAGGATCTGAAATACATCGTTGCTACTTGAAGTATCCTTCCATTCCTCACTATATCCTAGTTAAAACCTTCTCCGATTTCGGGTTATCCCTCATCCATTTCACTACACTGATGAATATGCCTTCTAATTAATATATGAATAAATAATGTGCTGTAATGCTAGGCATCTGTCCAAAGACCAAATAGCAGACATTTAACTATCTGTTAAAGCTCATTTATCCATCATCCAATGACTGGTGTAACTGCTATAAAAATCAAGGCTATTAGTCAGATTCAAAGAATAACAGCATAGTTTAGCAAAGTCACTGACCAATGCATTAACTGAGACTATTGACTAGAGCTCTTTTACAAAGCTAAATAGGATGATGGCTATTTAGGGAAGGAGGAACCAATTAGACCAGATTACTCCTAGTTATATCAGTGAACACAGCTCAGTAACTTTATAGTAGGATTACCCATGTCTTACCATTTCTTGTGTCAAATATTTGTGTGGCTGAGTTATTTAGAAAAAAGTAAACACAATGATTGAGGGGACACATTATACTACACCATAACATGATTTGTAGGTTACAATGATGGCTTAAAAATCCCAATGATTAGGTGCACCCTTCATACAGCTTCACACAGAATAATGTTATAGCTTAGTACAAGGTGTAAACTCAGCCACTGAGACTTGGAAGCCATTATTTATGGTTTAGAATTGTGTGGACGTATTTCACCCAAAGTTTATTGTTTATGGCTTAGCATTGTACTCAACAAACATTGGCTTAACGTGATGTGCAAATTTAGCTTTTAAACAATAGAACCTAGAAATAATAAAGCATAGCACAATCCCATTTCACATTCACTGTGACACTGTTTTCCCCTTCCCATTTTTTGTAATTAAGAGGATCTAACATATTACCATATGTTGTTCTTCAGAAAGTCCTTGCTCAATAGAGATTTGAGTTTAACTATTAAGAAGGTGACAACTGTGATGGATCACTTCTTGAAACAGATATCCTTCCTCTTGTCTCAGTTATTCTAAGCTATATTAATTCTGTTCATCCTTTGGGAGGAAAAAAAGGAAGAGGTTTCTTCCTACCAAAGCTCTCCAAAACCAAGAGGACAACTGATGGATGCAAAACCTGATACTGTATTTCTCAAAACATGGAATAAAGATTTTGTTCTTTTCTTTAAAAAAGCTTGGAACATGGTTTGCTCCTCTCTCAAATAATGTACTGTAAGTAAATATGTAAATTTATATTGTTTTCAGTGAAATTTAAAACATAGGATGGAAGATATTAATATATTTTTTAAAAATATACAATTTATCCCATTGGCAAACCAAATTTGGAGGCTGGTGAAAATAAAGTAGGGAAGTTCACATGGTATCATAAGCATATTTCCCAGAGGTTATGCAAACGCTTTTAATTCAGGGAATCCAAGAGGATGATTTTGATTGTGTATGCACAGCTCTCTGTCTTCCTTCTGTCAGCTATTCCTTTTGTTTCTATTCACTTAAACAAACAAGCAGAATGTGATTTTTATGAACACTTTTATCTGTGGAGTAACTTTCTGAAAGAGTCAGAAATATACAAGAATAGAAGGGAGAGGAAGATCCATGCCCCCAATACCAGAACTGCTTATCAAGTTAATAGCTTTAACTAGAATATCTAGAAATAGAAAACTCTCCCAAGCAAATTTATAACATCTGACCTCCATCGGAATTTTTACTATTAGTGTTGAACTTTAAGAAACTAATATTTTCTTTCTCACATTCCCTTTAGTTCTGGGTTATGTACATCTTTCCCACAAACTCTTTTGTTTATATATTGTTTTGTCTAAAAAAAATTCCATCACAATCTAAATGGAGCAATACTGAATCAACACAAGATATCAACACATACAGCATTTTCTTTCCACACTGTTTAGCTAGGAATTGTAACTGAAAGCTCATAAGGCTATCAATAGTATTCAATCCAGGAATATTCTGCTCCACATCAGTTGATATGTAAGGTGATTTTATGCTGTTCATACACCCAAGTTTAAAACTTTCTTAATAGACACATTACTATATAAGAAAAGATGAAGAAACAGATCAACATTTCTACTATAACTGACAGATGGTTAACTATCAGTACAGGGATTTATAGAGAAAGCTGGTTAGAAGTATAGAGGGGAAAGAGAAAACAATATAGTCCAAGGTAACCTCACTAGAGGTTTACCTATGTAAACATGTAGCTGCATTTGTAATTGGGTGCATATGGAAGTTAATTGTATTGGGATGATGAGATGTCTTTGCCCTCTGTAAACAGAAATTACACCTGGGATTCTTGGTTATAAGCAGAGCTTGAAGTTAATTAAGTCTGCATAATTTTATGATTATTAAATTCATGGTGAACAAATATTGCAATGCTAAATTGGTGTACAACTGCCAAGAAAAGTCTACAGCACAAGACTAGAAGAGTGCTGAATACCACCTCTGAAGCTAGTATATAAAATATGGGGAGGCAATCTGATGTTCCAGTGTTCCCTGGTATTCCTCAAGTTCTCTTCCATAACTAAGTTTAGAGTCATAATTTGACTACTTGTCAGAGTGTTTGCAGTGTGACTACTTTGTGAGACAACCCAGGAGCACTACACAGCACATGGACACTTTGTCTTTTAACAGTGACTACTATATACATACATATATGCGGGGGGCGGGAATGTTCTCCCAGTTTTGACCACCTCTGTAGAACTGGTTGCTCCAAAGAGCAGCAGACATAGAACCGGTTCTATGTCTACTGCTGTTGTGGCCTGCCCACCCGCCCGGGCTCCTACATGATCTTTATTTCCTGCTTTTTCAACTGTAGCTGCTTTACATGACACAGCTGCAGTTGAAAAAGCAAGAAATAAGGGCTTTTCCAACTGCTGCGCACTTGCATGGAGCACTGCTCAGCTGTCCGGGCAGCTCAGCAGGTTGTAAATTGCACTCGCATGACTTGTACGACTCGCGCATGCACGTGCGATGCTAATAGACAGAACCAGTAGTTATACCAGTTGGATCCCATCCCTGCATATACGTGGTAGGCAAATACCTGGCAAACAATTAATCTTTACTCTGCATGGAGGACTACAATAGAGACAGAAACACAAGGAGAGAGGGGTATGTCCTCTCTTGGCCTTATATATATCGACAGCTTCTTAAAGTGGTAAAACCCTGTGGGACCTACCCTCAGTCTTAAAGCAGCAATAACCATGCTGATTCATCCTCATTACATCGGTCTTACAACAGCTGGTCAGCTACTATATCTCAATATCTTGACACTACTTCAAAATAAACAAAAGGAAAATATGTTTAAGAATTTTCCTGCATAACATATGAGGTAGGAAACATCATGGGAATTAGAAAGGAACAACAGCATCAAAGGGAATGCTTGTTACTGACAAGCTTTAATCCTTTGAAGAATTCACAGAGTAGGTGTGGGACTTCACTGAAGAGCATCAGTATATATGTTTCCCTAAATCCTAACATGGGCATTTTAACACACCCACTGTGTCACCTAAGTTATTTGTGACTACCTTAACATGCTCAAATGTTCAGAGTCTGCTCAGTAGCTCAGAAGAATTGCCTATCTTTCTGCATCTCAGTCTATACATTCATCTAATTCTATTTATGAACATCTTTAAAATCTTTATTAAGTTGAATACTGCCAGTCATTTGAAATACCTGTTGTTGTGTATGCATAAAGATTAATAAAGTGTGAGCTTGGAGTAAGTGCAGGGTTCTTGCCCTGCACTTCTGATTGGCTGTTAAGCGGCCAGACTGGATTGGCCCGTTCTGGGGAATCCGATTGGCCCTTAACAGAGAGTTCCTATTGGTCATAAGAGCTAGCGTTCCTAGCTCGTTATTGGTTAAAAGTTACAGGGTTTGCCGATATAAGGCGGGTTTAACTGCTATTGAAATGAGGAAGGTACAATGTAAATAAAGAGCTGAAGTTCACCGTTCAGAGGCTTGTCTCCATTCTTTCATGCCCATGCTCAAAACATAACACTGGCGACGAGGGTGGGATTTGGAGATACCTGAACCAACGAAACTTCGAAGAACACCGAGCACGTGACAGACGACGCTAACAATGGAACCATGTCCGGCAGCATCGTACCACCCGTTCCATTCGATCCAGTACAGGAGGACTGGGAGTCCTACATGGATCGCTTCCAAATGTTCTTAGAAACCAACAACTTAAAGGACGCCACACCAGGAAAGAAACGGGCGGTGTTCCTACCGCATTGCGGTCCAACCGTATTTAACATGGCTAAAGCACTAGCCAAACCCCGAGAAGTGAAGGCCATGGATTGGGACGACCTCGAACCTCTCCTACGAGATCACTACACCCTGACCATGCCTACGCCCATGAGACGCCACGAGTTTTATCAGAGGAGCCAGCGAAAGGGACAAAGCGTGGCCGACTTCATAGCAGACCTCCGAAATTTGGGAGGCCTCTGCAGATTCACTGATTTAGAAGAAGCACTAAGAGATCGCATAGTTCTGGGACTAGATGCACCAGGTGTCCAAAGCAAGCTGATGGCGAAAGGCGACATCAGTCTTGCCGACGCCATCACCGATGCTACTGCAGCAGAAGCAACCAGGAAGTCGGTTGCACAACTACGCCGAAACCGCGCTCCAGTACCATCACTGGCCAGCGACACCTCACCTAGTTCAGAAGGGCAGCTTGCGACAACACACCACGAGGACCTCTCTTCGTCATCAGACAGCGATGAAGAAGGGGTCCATCGACTGACCGGGACCATCACCTGAAGCCCTTACGCCCTTGCGCTGGCTGTGGAGCCAACCATGCCAGGTCTGAATGCAAATTCCGCGATGCACTCTGCCATGAGTGCGGGAAACGAGGCCACATCGGACGGGTCTGCCAGGACCCAGCCAGGCCTCAAAAGGGGCTAACTATCGCCAATCGACAGGAAACCATCCTGTACGGCAAGAGCCAGTAAACCACTCCTACAGAAATCGAGCTTTGCGGAGAGAAGAGGCTCACCATACTATCACTATCGGTCACGCCTCAGCCTTGGACACTAAGAAAATCCGAGTCATGGTAGCCATCGAGAATCAGCCTTGCCACATGGAGGTCGACTCGGGATCGTCCCTCTCGATGGTGTCCTAGAAAACACTCAAGCAACTCATCCCCACAATTCAACGCCAAGATCTCTGCTCCCAACGCCTCATCCTCAAGGACTACCAAGGGAATCGAATCCCCATTGTCGGTTCCTGCCGAGTCCGAGTCTCCTTCAAGAAGCACACAGAATACTTACCTTTAATGGTCATCGATAGAGATAGGCCTAGCCTACTAGGCCTCCAATGGTTCACGCCACTCGGCATTGAAGTGGCCGGCATAAACCGAGTCATAGGTGGTGACTGGGAGGAAGACCTTATCTCTGAGTTCAGGGACGTCTTCGCAGACAGCTTAGGCGAGTATAAGGGGACCCCGATTTCATTCAGTCTAGATCCAAAAATAGCTCCCATTCGCCTAAAGCCTCGACGAGTTCCATTTGCCTTAAAATCGAAAATCGACGAACAACTCGACAAACTGATAGCTCAGGGGGTGTTAGAGCCCATCGATCACTCCCCTTGGGAAACCCCTATTGTAACACCCATTAAGCCAGACGGGTCAATCCAAATTTGCAGGGACTACCGGGCCACTGAACCACGCCCTGCAGCAGAACGCATATCCAGTTCCGGTGGTGCAGCATCTCCTCCATTCCCTGGGAGGTGGAAAAGTCTTCACTAAATTAGATTTAGCTCAGGCATATCAGCAATTACCAATAGATGAAAAAACGGCACAGGCCCAAACTATTGTAACACATCGAGGTGCCTTTAAATGTACCCGGCTTCAATTCAGAGTAAGTGTAGCCCCGGGGATTTTTCAGAGCCTTATGGAAAGGTTATTGCAAGGAATCAAGGGCGTGGTCCCCTATTTTGATGATGTATTAATTGTAGCCCCTACAAAAAAAATCTTACAGGACCGGTTAAAATTAGTCCTAAAAAATTCCAAGAGGCCGGTCTTAAAGTTAAAAAAAAAACAAATGTAAATTGTGTACTGACAGTGTTGAGTTTTTAGGGTACCTGATTGATAGCCAGGGCATTCACCCTACCGAAAGTAAACTAAAAGCGATCAAAAACGCTCCCAGGCCACGAAACAAGGCCGATCTCCACGCGTTCCTAGGCCTCATCAATTTTTATAATGTATTTTTGCCGCACAAAGCAACGGTCGCTGAACCATTACACCGGTTGTTAGATAAAAAAGCAAATTGGCTATGGGGTTACCGTGAAGAACAGGCGTTCCAAAGTGTTAAAAAACTGCTCACTTCTGACTCTGAACTCATGCAGTATAACGAGACCTTGCCGTTAGTTATAACCTGTGATGCATCGCCTTTAGGGGTAGGTGCCATTTTGAGCCATGTACTGCCTAATGGGAACGAAGCCCCTGTTGCATATTTTTCAAAGACTCTTTCAAAAGCTGAGTGAAACTATGGACAAATCAATAAAGAAGCCCTCACAATTGTCTCAGCTGTGAAAAGATTCCACGAATACGTGTATGGCCGGGCTTTTACTATTGTGACTGACCACAAATCATTATTAGGGATAATAGCCAGAGATAAGCCGACTCCCTACATATTATCCCCTAGGATGACCCGATGGTCAGAATTCTTAGCTGCTTATAACTATCGGTTGCAATACCGCCCGGGGCAGGCCATTTCCCACGCCGACACATTGAGCCAAGCACTGTTTCCAGAGACTCTCGACGATCCTGCACCAACGGTAACCATGTTGCAAATCGAGGCACTCAACTCGCTGCCACTAACCGCCCGAGATATTGCGAGAGAAACCAAACGCGACCACACCTTAGCACGAGTCCTAAGCTGGATAGAACGCGGATGGCCATTGGACCAGCTATCAGATGACTTCACACCATTCAAGACTCGACAAAACGAGCTCTTCTCCCAGAAAGGCTGTGTCATCTGGGGCGATAGAGTCGTTATCCCAGAACGACTCCAGAAAGCGCTGCTGAGAACCTTGCACGATGGCCACCCCGGCATCGTGCGAATGAAAGCCCTTGTGTGAAGCTACGCATGGTGACTGGGCATTGACAAGCAAATCGAACAGTGGGTTAAAGCTTGTCCCAAATGCCAAGAAGTCAGCAACGCCCCACCAAAAGCCATGCCTACTGAATGGGAGACACCACGGGGACCCTGGTCCCGTATTCACCTGGACTTCGCGGGGCCAACCAAAGGCCACACCTTCCTGCTTACCATCGACACCTACTCGAATTGACTCAAAATCCATCGCATGACGACGACGACCTCTGAGGCAGTTATCAAAATCTTAAACAGACTCTTTGCAACCCACGGATTACCAGACGTCCTGGTATCTGATAACGGCCCTCAATTTACCGCACTAGCGTTCGAGCAGTACCTCGCTGACCACAGCATTTGCTATGCGCTCACCTCGCCTGCGCACCCTGCGACCAATGGCAAAGCAGAATGCATGGTCCAATTTGTGAAGAAAACCTTGCAGAAGGTAGACTACGACAACATTGATGACAAGGTCAATCAAATCCTCTTCTTGCAACACATCACCCCACATAGCGTCACCAACAAAACTCCCGCTGAACTGCTAATGGGACGAAAGCTCCGCTCCCACCTCGACTGGTTGCACCCAGCTTACGAACCGGAGAAACCACTAGGATCCAGTGGCCGCTGTCACACCTTCCAGGTAGGAGACTTGGTATATGCTAAAAACCTATCGGGCGACCCGTTGTGGGTGGAAGCGACAGTAGTATGTGTAACCGGCCCCAGATCCTACCTTGTACAATGCTTTGACGATAAACTTTGGAAACGTCATATCGATCAATTACGATCGCGGCTTCCAGTGGCCAGTCCGAAAACCCCCTATGACTAAACTGAGGGGGGGAGGTACGGAAGAAGATGAATTCCTAGAAAACCCGTGCGAAGGAAATGACGGTTTGATAGAAACTCAGGAAGCGGAGCCGGAGGGAGAAACGGTTGCACCTCAGGGAATTGCAGAGAATGTGGGCAACGACGTAGAAGTGAACTCTGAACCAGAAACAGCCCCACTGCCAAACAACGATCTACCTCAGTGTGATTGCAGCCAGCTGAAACAACGGAAATCAAAGAGACGAATAAAACAACCGTCCTACCTAAGGGACTATGTAACTGCGCCCTGCAAATAAGAAGCCAGGGGGAAGGGGTGTTGTGTATGCATAAAGATTAATAAAGTGTGAGCTTGGAGTAAGTGCAGGGTTCTGACCCTGCACTTCTGATTGGCTGTTATGCGGCCGGACTGGATTGGCCCATTCCGGGGAATCCGATTGGCCCTTAACAGAGAGTTCCTATTGGTTATAAGAGCTAGCGCTCCTAGCTCGTTATTGGTTAAAAGTTACAGGGTTTGCTATATAAGGCGGGTTTAACTGCTATTGAAACGAGGAAGTCACAATGTAAATAAAGAGCTGAAGTTCACCGTTCATAGGCTTGTCTCCATTCTTTCACACCCATGCTCAAAACATAATACCTGTAAGTAACATAGTTTTATTTTTCTCTGAAAAAGAAAAACACACAATATTTTTGGCTGTCCAAAGGTGCTTTTTGAAGAGCAACTGGAATTTCTAGTTTTTCTTTGAAGATGTTTCTTGGATAAGAAGCAAAACATCTTCAAAGAAAAGCAGAAAACCCAGTTTCCTCTTTAAAAAGCACCTTTGGGATAACCATGACCTGGATGATTGAGAATCTCCATAGATATCTTTTTGGCTTCTAATATGGGGTGGTATATTTGGCTTCTAACTGCAGGGATGTGGTTTTTTTCCTCCATAGTTGTGGTGTCAGTTACAGATCAATTAAAAAATATTTCAAACAACCAACAATAAAGCAAAATAAATTCATACATACACACACAAAGAAAATAACTAATAAAATTGTTTATTAGAATATATTAATCTTCAATTTTCTCTTATTTCCATAAATTGTTGGTCTGTGATCCTTACCTATTTTACCATGCAATGGTAAACCACAGTATATACTAACCGGCACACTGTACTGAATAGCACCTTTCATAAATTCAAGAATTCAGAGGCCCTTAATATATTCTATTTTGTATCCACTTATTTGTATATACTTATATCATTAGTGTGGTCCACCATTCTGAAATGAGACAGAAAACTGAAAATAGCTCACTGTGAAATATATTTTTCTCTTTTATTGCATTTAATATCTATTTCCATGTTTTATATTATATTATAGAAAATGTTCTCTTTTTTTAATTTCCAATTCCTGAATGCGACTATATTATGAGCCTTCAGATATACTTTAAGCCTGAACATTTGGACCTACCACATGTTCTCTATTGAATATTTTTTTAAAAAAAATCAGTTTTGACTTATGAGTATTAAAGCTTAATGTGAAGGTAAGATTCAATATGTTTAATGAAAGATATGTTAAGTCATCTCAAGTTTATAGAAACCTAGTAATTATACGGATTATGAATACATAGAAAATTCATTTTTCTTGTCCCTCCACATTCCTTGAAGCTAAATTCCTTTTAGCAAGTCATAATCCATATGAAGGTACTATGCATACATTAATGTACAATTCAACCTGTGGAGGGCAGGTTAAAGGTGCACATTCAGTTATTCCCACTTGATCTAGCTTAGCTGCTAGATTCTTTATAATGTATCATTTCTACATATATTATTTTAAAAGGATGGGAAAGCTTTAGTGGGAACCAATTATTTCTAATACTTGAGATAATATGCAGGCATCATTACTCCTAACAACTGACAGTCTTATCCTCAAAAGCTTATCTAAGCCTCTTTTTAAAGGCCTCCCCATATTCTATAGAAGCAAATCCCATTGTTTAACTAAAGGCTTTAAGAAGTATGTGTTGGTTAGGCAGTGGTTGGTCAGATCTAGGGAAAAGATGCGAACATGCCAAGACCTGCATACCTGTACCTATGAAAATCTACAAATATATGTGTGTGTGTGTGTGTGTGTGTGTGTGTTTTCTTAAGTTTTTGCAGGTACTTACATGTATGGTATTCAGCTTTGTTCGGGTATTTTTCCCACATCATTATAGTTGTGCTTTTAAAGTTGTAGCAA
Organism: Hydrophis major; assembly: GCA_033807585.1. Classification (NCBI taxonomy): domain Eukaryota; kingdom Metazoa; phylum Chordata; class Lepidosauria; order Squamata; family Elapidae; genus Hydrophis; species Hydrophis major. The sequence continues at coordinate 159,389,532 of CM066329.1, forward strand.
CGTTTCAGCAGAATCTCACCTGCCATCATCAGGCTTCTGTATTGTGTTCGTCTGTGAGTCAGATTTTCACAACCATTTCTGTTTTAAATTTGGGGCTAGCTTACTGCTGTTCCAGAATGGTTTTTTCTTCATTCTGATTGGTTGGGAGTCTTGGTCTGTGTTTATTGGTCTTGGAGTTTGCTGTGTTCTGCTTGATTGGTGTTTCTAATATCTTCTGTCTGTTTTGTGGCTTTTTTTTTTTTTTTTGTCCTGATTGGCTAGCAACATTATGTTAGCTGTATTGGAGGCTTTTAGTGTGGCTTGGCTCCGAGTAAATGGACGGCTATCATTAGTTAGGAAGCTAGGATTCATCTGGATACCTGGTTGGGATGTGTTTGAGCTGGGGGTATCAAGGGGGATCTGTTTGTGCCCAGGTGTTTGCCTGGCTTGTGGTATGGAGATTTTGTTTGTTTGTGAGTGCAGGCTTCCAAATAATTGACAGTCCGGTGGAATCATCTCTTCTATTCATGCTTTCAGGCCTTTTTTCAATCTCGACGGCTTCTCTGATAATTCTGTGTCTAGGGTTTTCTATAGTGGCTAGCGTTTTGGTGCCATTGAAGTCAATGCTATGACCTGTTGCTTTCATGTGTTGGACTAGTGAGGAAGTGTGTTCCAGCCTTTTTACTGAATTTTTGTGTTCATCCAGGTGGGTACTTATTCTTCTATTGATCTGTCCAATGTATGTGGCTGGACATGATGCACAAGGGACTTCATATATGCCTTGGTTTTCCAGGTCAATTTCATCTTTGGGGTTTCTTAGGATGGCTGCTATTTTTCTGTCTGTTTTGAAGGCAGTCTTGATGTGATGTCTGTGTAGTATCTTACTGATTTTGTCTATAGTACCTCTTATGTAGGGCAGGACAGCTGTTTCATAGGTCTGTTCATCTTCTAGGTCTCCATTATGTCTCAGTGAGTTTTTGTGGATCAAGCCGGTGATTTTGCTTTTATGGAAGCCGTTAGCTGCCAGTACTTTAGTCGGGGTGCATAGTTCAGTCTTTATGTGTGTCTTGTCTGCCAGGCATTTGGTTCTGGTGATTAGTGTTTTGGCCATGGAGTTTATCTGTGCTGGGTGGTGGTGGGATTGGGCGTTGAGGTAACAGTTGGTGTGTGTTTTCTTCTGGTATATGGTATGTCCTAGTGTGCCATCTGTTTTTTTTTTTTTTTTTTTTGGTAGATTAGTACATCTGGGAATGGTAGTTGTTTGTTTGTTTCCATTTCCATGGTGAATTTGATTTAGGGGTGTGTGCTGTTTAGGTGTGTTAGGAAATTGTTTAGGTTTTCTTTTCCATGGGGCTAGATCATAGATGTGTCATCGATGTATCTTAACCAAAGTTTGGGTTTGTGGGTGGCATTAGCTAGGCCTCTGAATTCGAATTCTTCCATGAACAGGTTTACAATGATGGGTGACAGTGGTGATCTCATAGGGGCTCCTTCAATTTGCTTGTATCTTTGTCCTTTATATATAAAATGTGTGTTGGTTAAGCAGTGTTCTGTTAGTTCCATGAGGTGTTTAGCTGGTTGGTATTTATTTTTGATGATTTCTAGGGTTTCTTTTATTGGGACTTGAGTGAATAGTGAAACCACGTCGAAATTTACAAGCAGATCTTTTTGTTTCACGTGTAGATCTTTGATCATTTCTAAGAAGTGGTATGATCATCTGTTGGATCTCTTTGCTAATGTTGCTGGTTATGGCTTTCTTCTTGGTTAGGGTTAGGGTTACTTTCCAAGCTTTCACAAACAGTCACCAAAACCAATCCTGGACCAAGCTAACAAATTATGTTTGTACCAACTTGGTGAGGGGAGAAAATCTTCCAACTATACGGCCTCCCCAAAATACACAAAGAAGGCATACCTCTAAGACCCATAGTCAGCTCCTTGGGAGCACCACAAAAAAACCTGGCCAAATTCCTAGAAAAACAGCTACAGCCCCATGCTGAAACAGCAACTCCACTCATACCACTATGTGTGTGTCTGTGTGTGTGTCTGTGTGTCTGTGTGTCTGTGTCTCTCTGTGTGTATATGTATGTATATATATATCATTGTAGTCTTCAACATGACCACAACTGAGCCCCAAATGTCCAGTGTTAAGCAAAGCAGTTGTTAAGTGAATCATGTATTTTGCCATGGTTATTAAAAAAGCCACTGAAGTTGCTAAGTGAATCATGCAGACATTAAGTCAATCTGGCTTCCCCCATTGTTTTTGCTTGTCAGAAGCTCCTTTGGAAGGTTAGGACCTCAGGATGCTGCAACTATTGTGAATATGTGCTGGTTGCCAAGCACCTGAAGTCTAATCATAGGCCTGTGGGAATGCTGCAATGGTCATGTGTGAGAACTAGTCATAAGTCATATTTTTCAATGCCGTTGTAACTTTGAATGGCTAATAAATGAATGGTTGTAAGTTTAGGATTACCTGTACTACATTTTTTGAATTGTATTGTCAGACTTAAGGACAAAAATGCAGATAACTGAAAAGTGCCATTTCTTTCATTTTAGGACGTTGTATAACTATTATACACACATTAGAATACACTTGGTTTAAAAGAAAAATAAGTCAGGATTCTAACACATCAGTAGGCTAGCACCAAATTTAAAACAGAAATGGCTGTGAAAGCCTGACTCATAGAAGAACACAATACAGAAACCTGATGATGGCAGATGAGATTCTGCCAAAATGTCGCTACAACTTTAAAAGCACAACTATAATGATGTGGAAGTAGAAAAACTCCTTATATATTTCCTTCCTATTTTTCCCTCAACAACTCTGTGAGAGTTGTTTTTTGACAAATTTCTCAGAAACATCTATTTATACTGTGAATTCAACCATATTTAAAGGGAAGATGCGGAGGTATAATCTGATTGATAGATCTTGCTATTTCAATCAAACTAAGAAATCTCTTGGTAAAACCAATCCTACAAATCATGGCACTGGGAGCAAGCAATTTATGAAGTTGGCTTTGTGTGGTCTCAATATGATCCCTGTTACATCAATCCTAAATACTTGAGAACACTCTCCAGCATTTCATGAAGACCAAATCTACTCCATTTGCTCCTCCTGAGAGCAACAATAAATACAAATTTATGGTTGTAGTTATTATTACTCACATTCTCACCTGCACAATTTGTCTCAGATCAATTAAAGCAACTGGTGGCATAATAGCTTACACCTGTGATTGAATGGCTTTGCCTGGAAATAGTTTCCCAATGAATAACAGGCATTTCTTTTACACTTCATTCACTTTCCTTGTGTGTTTAGTCTGATTATCCAATATTGTCCAGCTTTTTCCTATTTTCAATTGTATAGATTTATAAGTACAGATCTTTCAATGTGCAAAGTCATATATTTATATACACTACAACTTTTGTGTCTATCTGTAACTTTCAGTTGGGCAAAATGGAGTATCACAGGGCAACAATTTCTTAATTTGTTACTCTTTCTTACTTCTTACTCTTTACTGAATGCTGCCAAAATCCAGGTCTCATATTTCCCCAGAATTGAAATTTGACAAAGTTGTGGCTGCTTCAGTGCTGCCATGCTACTGTACTGCAGCAATCATCCACAGTTATGGAATTGCCATTTCCAACACTGTCAGCTCCTTGCAAGGAAAGTCAGTGGGCAAACTAGTAGGAAGTTGGAAGTCACTCCCTACTCCACCTGGTTTTTATCCTCCCATTGTCATTCTGAATTCTGTTTAGGTAAGGAAATACCCATTGAAAGCATGGCCCAGTGACATGGATCTGCCTCCAGACTTCTTTCCAGATGTGAGTTTAGAGGAAGAAGGTGAGCTTGAATCTGCAGAGGAAAGTGTGAAGTGGAGTATTGGTCAGGATCAGGGTTCAGAGAATGCTAGTATTCAGCAGCGTCAGCTGGGTTGATCAGAAAAGTGACAGGCTGAGACGCAGGTTAGCTGCAACAAGTCAGCCATGTGAGGACTGGGAGCAGCTGCTCCCCCTCTTAGCAATGAGGAAGAGATGGAGTCCACACCTCCTCCTGATCCAAGGACACATAAAGTGGAGAGGAGATGGGCACAATGCCAGTCAGGTAGACTACTCATGAGGAGGCAACCTTGCCTCTCATGAAGGGCTGCAGTGGCATTGCCTACTTAATCCCACCCTGAAGACTTGTATGTTTATGGAAAATGTGATCAGTTCTGTGCCTTTGATGTGCTTGTGCTGTGTATCCTGGCCTCTTTGACTCCTGGGCTGCTTTCTTGGACTTCATATGTGCTCGTTGGACTTGGTTACCCAGTGATTCTTGCTGTACTGAACTTGGAATCTGGAGCTGTGCAACACAGATGCTTTGCAAGGACCTATTGGGGGTGGGTAGTTGTTGAATGAACACATGTTGAACTCTTACCATACTTGTGAGGGGGGAGCAAGACAGTACACCCAATGGGACACATGTTGTTGTTGTTGTATCTTTGTCTGTGTCTATGTGTGCATGTGTTGACCAATCTGTTAAATATTTAATACAATTTTTTCTGGACTAAGATGCTTTTAGCACCAGACATTCCCAAATTCTTAGCCTAGCCTAACTGACTAGAAATTCTGAAAGTTGCAATTCCAACATATCTAAAGGATTCTAGATTGGTAAAGTCGGCTTCTAAACCTACAGTTTCTGTCTGATTGTGTCTCTGTCCATTCATCATTGCTAAATATATTCTAGCATTAGAATGGGTCTGTGAAAAAGCACTAAGGCAAACTTATAACATGGTCCTTTATCAGATGTTGAAAAAAGTCTAATTTGTGACTTCAGTTATCACAAAACTTCTTTGTGTATTGCAGAAATATAATCAGAGAATATGGAAGCATTTCTGTTTATGAAGTTCATTTTAATATGAAAATAGAGCACCACTGGGGAAAATGTCATTCAAGCACATAGAACTGTTTCTACTTGGTTTTCAGACATGAAAGTAGCATGGCACATTTCATAGAGAATAAATATATTCAGTGTTCTGATGGAATTATATCAATGTTAGAGGTTCATTTCTCCATCAGTTTTGGGCCTGGCTTTAAGGAACTTACAATTTTCATTTTGAGAGCATGGTTAGGCTACAAAAATCAAACTAGAGGCAAAGAATTAAGAATGAAACAAAAATAAGTGGACTTGTGAATAAGTAAAGGTTATCAACAGACAGATATGAATTTATGGCTGCACTAACCTAAGATTTCTAAAGCCACTGAAAACAGATTGTCATACTGTTCTAGAAGCAATGTGTTAATTGCTCCTTGGGATCTTGAGATTTGTTGCATTTAGATGACATACAAAGGAATAATCTATCCAATTTGTTTGAGACAACAAATGAAGAAAACATTAAAGAAGTTATAGTGTACAGGTATGCCTTTAAAGGACAATGTGACAGATTATTTCTGTATTTACTTTAATTTTTAATCTGTACTCAGTGGCTTTCAAATAACCAAACTATTTCAGATGCTTGGATTCATGGCATTTAGCCAATTGTATGAACACTTGAATGGAACATAATAAGACAGATGTTGTGAACTATGCCTCTCCACCTGTTCCTGAAATAATGGCCTGTTCCTGAAATAATGGCCTCATCTTTGTGAACGATCTTTCAGTCATTCTTCGAGAAACATCTGGAATTCGGTGGTTTGCAAACTCTGCTATAAATTTAGTGAGCAATTGTGAATTTTTCATTAGCTACAAAGATTATTTAATTGTGTTACCTATAATCACCTTTCCAGTGGGTAGACAATATATCTGTTAATAAGATATAAATATTGCATGTTCTAAATCCATATCAATTGACAGCCAACTAGCAAATAAATCAATGTACAATGTACAAGCTTCATTTCCCAAAGTTTTTCACTATTTGTTTTGGAAACTATTAATATAGTGCTGGCATTTCAACCTTCTTTCATCTATCCAATTCTAATGTCATTCCACAACCTTTTCTTCTTAAAAATGACAACCAACTATGTACTGCAAAGATTCTAGTTGGGTTTATATTCACATTATTCAAAGAGATAATTGGAAAGTTTTTTCACCATATTCTTGTTACCATATCACAAAATAGAAAGGAACAATGACTGCTTTTTCATTCTATTGTCTATTCTATTGTCATTTCATGACAATTTTAACAAATAGACAATGGCTGTAGAAAAGTATTCAAATGGAGATAAATTTGATCAGTATTCTATGCTAATGAGACCATGAAATATTTAAAAAAGGAGCCATCTATTATAACAATTGTAAAATAATATTACTAATTTTTCAGGATTATTGTTGTGCTAATCTATTGGGACAATAGCAGTGATAGTCTACAGCTATATACATTCAGTGAAGCCAACAAATGTGAGGTAAACCTGATATCTGGAATAGTAAAAATGAAAAAAGTCAGTATTATAGAAACTTTTGCTCATTTAATTCCTATATACAAAAAGGTTTTACAGTGTTTTAAAGGAAATTCTTCATTGGAAATCTTTGCAAATAACTATAAAAATGTAAACTTTTCTTCTTTCTTTTACTGTGACCAATGTTTATCTCTTTCCAATCAAGCAATTGGAACCAGACATTTCACTGGGCTCTAAATACCAAATCAATAGTATTGAACACAGACTGCTTTCTTTTCTAGCTATCAATACAAGCAAGAAGGGGGAAAACTCTGTTTCCATTTAAATGGAGTTAACTAAAAGGAAAGCTTGGCCAAAATCTATTCACATTTTGCTCAGTTCCAACTTAGGGGTGATAGGAATTAACAAGTGTCAATTCAGATAGGATGACCAGTCTTCTGCAACACCTTTATGCTGACCAAGTGCTGAAATGCAGCTATTTGATGAACAACCAAACTGTTGGCTGAAATCGGGGAAAGGATGAAGCATGATGTTTGCAAAGAATAAGGGGGGTGGGGGGGTGGACTTTCATTGACAATTTGTCATAGCGAAGTCCAAGACCATCCATTATCCATCCCCACTTAAAAAAAGAAAACCAATGAACAATTTTTAAAGAAATGAATACATATTTTATTATGTTTAAGGCTTTGCAGATAATATCTCAATATATTTATTTTCCTTGAGAGAGCTGAATATAATGTCCATCTTGCTTATGCTTTGGAAGTGAAAGAAAATAGGAAAATAACAGCTAGCAAAATAACAGAAGCCTGTTTCTTCCTACCTTGATAAAAATAGAGAGGACAGGGAAGAAATAAGAATCACTCATCTCCATTTATCCAGCTAAGGAAAAATTGTTTAATGAGGATTTCAGTACCATTCTGTTGAATCTAACTAAATAATTTAGCTGTTTAATTAACTATTTAATAAAATGATTTAACTAATTGTACATAACTATTTAATTTTTATTTATTTGTTTATTAAACAAAGTTTATCTAACAAAATGAAAATCAATGTAGAAAAAAGTAAGGTTTTACACTTAGGCAAGAAAAGCCAAATGTACAGCTATAGACTAAGTGAAACTTGGCTCAAGAGCAGTTACTGCAAGAGAAATCTTAGAGTCCTAGTGGAAAATCACTTAAATATGAGCCAGCAGTGTGCTGCTGCAGCCAAAAAAGCCCATGCAATCCTAAACTGCATTAAAAGAAAAATAGAATCAAGATCACGAGAAGTAATACTACCAGTTTATAATGCCTTGGTAAGATTATGCTTAGAATACTGCATCCAGTTTTGTTCACCACAAGATATAAAAAAGATGTTGAGACTCTGGAAAGAAAGTAGAGAAGAGCTACAAAAATAACTGGAGGACTGAAGGGTAAAACATATGAAGCACAGTTGCAGGAATTGGGTATGTCTAGTCAAGTAAAAATAAGAACTAGAGGTGACATAAAAGCAGTGTTCCAATATTTGAGGGGCTGTCACAAAGAAAAGGGAGTGAACCTATTTTCCTAAGCACCAGAAAGCAAGATAAGAAACAATGGATGGAAACTGAACAAAGAGAGAAGCAACTTAAAACTAAGGAGAAATTTCCTGACAGTAAGAACAATCAACCAGTGGAACAGCTGCCTTTAGAAGCTGTAGGTACTCCAACAATGGAAACTTTTAAGAAGAGACTGGAGATCCACTTGTCTAAATGTCATATATCTCCTGTTTGAACAGGGGTTTGGACTAGGAGACCCCTGAGGTCCCTTCCAACTCTGTTATTCTTTGTTTTGAATTCTGAACCTAGGATCTCCCACCATGGGGATTAGGACGAACATTACTTAGTTTTAGGCACAAGCTGTGTCCTTCCATAAAATTTCTATTATTAGGAACCTGGAATATATAAAAATTGTTTCTGCAGTGGGCCTAATTTACTAGAAGGCCAACTGGTGAAGCCATCCAGATTATTATATGGGTCTGTACATAAATCAGAATTTTTACATAAATCCAGCCATGGTTTTGTTAAACTGCTACCAATGAAAAAAAAACAAAAACATTTGCTTTGTATGACATGTGAATCTTGTCACTGTTAAAACATGCTGTCTTCACTGCTGTCTTCCCTGTAACCCTGGATATGTAGGACAATGGAAGGCATAACAGCTTGACAAATATTGATTCTAGTTCTTTTTTTAAAGGCAAAACATTATGAAATATTATAAATTATTCAACTGCATGTCTGATTTCTTCCATGCTATGAGATCATGATCTGTGAAAGCATCTTTACAGAACTTTGAGCCATTTTTTTTGTAAAAGCATATCTTCTGAATTTTGGGCCACAGAAGTTGTTATGATTCTATTGGAAGAAAGATGAAAATTATTGGGCTACATTTCATACACATTATACTATTCTCTCTCAAAGTAAATAATGTTAATCATCTCAAAGTTAAAAGTGTTAAGCAAAAAAATGAATAAGAAATAGCAATGCAAAGGAATTTAGACACAAAATAATCAAAAAGGAGGAAAATATAATTAAAACTATTTTTATCAAAGCATTCCCCATAACACTCCATACTGTTCTATCCTTGTAAACCATATCTTCTTCCTTACTTCTTCATCCATGCCCTGTTTTATATATTTCCCACAAACAACTTGATGGCTTATAGAAACCTGAATTTTTCTGTATCTTTGTTGAAACTTCAACCTGCAAAACCACTTCTTTAGAAATTTTTATTTCAATCAATGTTCCTACAGCTACCTATGTTTGCTTGTATAGTAGAAAGAATTATTATTTACATAACTCAAACATATAATAATAGAATTTCCAAGTATTGGGTAAGTCCAACCTGCTGCAGAATGACAATGGCTGTTAGTTATATGCCAACATTAAGCTTATATTATTTTTTTTAAAAAAACACTTTAGTTTTATCTTTAAAAATATGTAAGTGATGTATAAACTTGGTAAAAATGATGCAGGAAACAAGTTTGATTTTCTGAACAGGGACAATTGCACATGGACAATTTAAGTGTCTCTTAAATAATGAAATTTTGTCCAAATATTTCATGTAAAAATCATAAGATAATGCTAAAACTGTTCAATATCCATCATCATTAATTAAATCAGTTTAAAGTAACTTGATTCCAAATTAAGTATCCAAATTCCAAGAAGTTAGTAAAACAACATTGACTAAATCAAAAGTTATGGTACAAACATAGAAATAAGCAAGATAAAATAAGCAAGCATGTAAAAATATTACCAAAATCTATGAATACATTTCTGATATGGGTAAAGTTTAAATGGACAGTATATATAAAATCTTATTTTAATATAATCTTCCTCCTCATATTCATATAAGCCATTTGACTGAAAATATTGTTTTCAATAAAAGCACAAAAAATTCTATTCAACTTCAAAACTTCCCTTCCATCTGCCAGCTTCAGAATATGTTTAGATAAGCTGATTTCTCTCTATAGTGGATCAGGTTACTGACCATATCCAAGCTGGTGCTTACTAAAGTTTAACTTTCCATTTCCTGAAAATTTTCTTCACTCAGAGAAGAAGCTTCCTTTTTTCTCTGCTCAGGATGCTTTATAATTTCATGTGACCTTCTTTTTTGTTTTTGAACTTCTGTTGAAAATACATTATTTTGTGTAAACTAGGGATTATGGCAGTGGTGAAAGAAATAATCATCATTATCACTGTCATTAATCTGCATCTTGCTTTCTACACTTTATAATCTGAAAGCACTCCAAAGGAGAAGATCCCTCACAACATCTATCTCTGTTTTTAACTGATGTGAGGGAAGCCAGGGAGGCTGCAGACCACTGATAGTAAAATTAAATACTTATTTATCCATATGTCACATTTAAGCATTATTTTATATATATATATATATATATATATATATATATATATATATATATATATATATATATATATATATATATACATATATACACATATATACACATATATATATACACACATATATATACATATATATATACATATATATATACATATATACATATATATATATATATATATATATTTGTTTTCTGAGGTTCTCGCGGGTATTTGTATGTGGATCTTTGGTTATTCGGGTTTTCTCCCGCGTAAGATTGGAATTATCTAGGCAACGTTTCGATGAAGTCTCATTCATCATCTTCAGGCTTGGTCTTCAGCTCTGTGCTTCTCAGAGTGATGTGAGCTCGCAGCTGCTTCTTCCTTTTAACTGCTCCTGGGGGTGTGACTTGATTGGCTGGGGGCTTGGCTGTGTTCTGATTGGATGGGGGGGTGTTCTCATTGGTTGGGGGTTTGGCTGTGTTCTGATTGGTTGGGGGGTTGGCTGTGTTCTGATTGGCTGGAGGCGTGTTCTGTTCAGGTGGGGGCTTGATTGTGCTCAGGTTAGTCTTAGTTGCTGGAGGGTTTGAGCTGGTGAGCTGTGATCTTGCTGTTTGGCTTCGAGTTCGTGGTCGTGCTGCATCTTCATGGTGGGGGTCAGTTCGCTTCATGTATGGTTCAGAGGGGTTTGAGATGGGTAGTGATGCAGCTGCAGTGCGGCTTCTGGTCCGTGGTCGTGTTTCATCTTCTGTGTGGGTGTGAGTCTGCTTTCTATGTGGAAGTGTGGTGGTGGCATCTTGTGTGGCTCTCAGGGGTGTGGGTCTGGTGTCATTCTTCATGTTAGGTACGCGTCTGTTCATGAGGGCGGGTTTCCAAATGGCTGGTAGGCGGGAGGCATCATCTCGTTTATTCATGCTGTGTGGGCGTTTTTCTATCTCTATGGCTTCTCTGATGATTCTGCTGCTGAAGTGTTCGGTTTTGGCGATAGTTCTGGTATTTTTAAAGTCAATCTCATGTCCTGTGGCTTTGAGGTGTTGGACCAGGGAAGAGGTCGGTTCTTCCTTTTTGATTGAGTTCTTATGTTCTTCAATGCGTGCACCTATTCTTCTGTTAGTCTGTCCAATGTATGTGGTGGGGCAAGCAGTGCAAGGGATTTCGTATACTCCTTGATTTTCTAACTCGATACTGTCCTTAGGGTTTCTTAGGATGGTGGATATCTTTCTGTTTGTGCAGAATGCTGTCTTAATGTTGTGTTTTTGGAGGATCTTGCTGATTTTGTCCGTAGTGCCTTTTATATATGGGAGGAGGGCTTTGCTATTCTCTTGTTCTTTGTCTTGGATTTTGGCTGGGGTTTCTTTTTGGATTAGGTGGGTGATCTTCTTTCTTTGGAATCCATTGGCTGTCAGCACGCCGGTAAGAGTGTGTAGTTCGGTCTCGAGGTGTTGTTCATCGGCTAAGCATTTTGTTCTGGAGATTAGTGTCTCAGCTACGGAATTGATCTGTGCTGGGTGGTGGTGTGAGAGTGCGTGTAGATAGCGGTTTGTATGTGTTTTCTTCTGGTAGATGGTGTGTCCTAGGGAGCCATTGGATTTTTTGTATACCAAGACATCTAGGAAGGGAAGTTGGTTGTTAGCTTCTGTTTCCATGGTGAATTGTATTTTGGGGTGTTGGCTGTTGAGGTGTGTGAGGAAGTTGTTCAGTTTTTCTTTCCCGTGTGGCCAGATTATGAAGGTGTCATCTACGTATCTGAGCCAGAGTTTGGGTTTGTGATCATATTTTTCTAGAGCCTGTGTTTCAAAGTGTTCCATGTAGAGGTTAGCGATGACAGGTGAGAGGGGTGATCCCATGGGTGCTCCTTCTATTTGTTTGTATTTTTGTCCGTTGTAGGTGAAGTATGTATTGGATAGGCAGTGGTTGGTCAGATCTAGGATGTGCTTGGGGGGGTTGTATTTGTTTTGGATGGCTGTCAAGGCTTCTTTTATTGGCACTTGGGTGAAGAGGGATATGACATCGAAGCTCACTAGTAGGTCACTGGGTTGTAAGTTTTGTTTCTTTATGATCTCGATGAACTGGAATGAGTTTCTTACGTGTGAGTTGATGGATTCTGCATAGGGCTGTAGTTGTTTGGCAAGAAATTTGGCTAGGTTTTGTAGAGGTGAGCCTATGGAGCTGACTATTGGTCTAAGTGGGGTTCCTTCTTTGTGTATCTTGGGGAGACCATAAAGTTTAGGGCATCTGGATGATTTCTCTCTGGGTATGATTCTTTGCTGGATTTCTTCACTGATGGGGGAGGCTTTTATAAAAGCCTCCCCCATCAGTGAAGAAATCCAGCAAAGAATCATACCCAGAGAGAAATCATCCAGATGCCCTAAACTTTATGGTCTCCCCAAGATACACAAAGAAGGAACCCCACTTAGACCAATAGTCAGCTCCATAGGCTCACCTCTACAAAACCTAGCCAAATTTCTTGCCAAACAACTACAGCCCTATGCAGAATCCATCAACTCACACGTAAGAAACTCATTCCAGTTCATCGAGATCATAAAGAAACAAAACTTACAACCCAGTGACCTACTAGTGAGCTTCGATGTCATATCCCTCTTCACCCAAGTGCCAATAAAAGAAGCCTTGACAGCCATCCAAAACAAATACAACCCCCCCAAGCACATCCTAGATCTGACCAACCACTGCCTATCCAATACATACTTCACCTACAACGGACAAAAATACAAACAAATAGAAGGAGCACCCATGGGATCACCCCTCTCACCTGTCATCGCTAACCTCTACATGGAACACTTTGAAACACAGGCTCTAGAAAAATATGATCACAAACCCAAACTCTGGCTCAGATACGTAGATGACACCTTCATAATCTGGCCACACGGGAAAGAAAAACTGAACAACTTCCTCACACACCTCAACAGCCAACACCCCAAAATACAATTCACCATGGAAACAGAAGCTAACAACCAACTTCCCTTCCTAGATGTCTTGGTATACAAAAAATCCAATGGCTCCCTAGGACACACCATCTACCAGAAGAAAACACATACAAACCGCTATCTACACGCACTCTCACACCACCACCCAGCACAGATCAATTCCGTAGCTGAGACACTAATCTCCAGAACAAAATGCTTAGCCGATGAACAACACCTCGAGACCGAACTACACACTCTTACCGGCGTGCTGACAGCCAATGGATTCCAAAGAAAGAAGATCACCCACCTAATCCAAAAAGAAACCCCAGCCAAAATCCAAGACAAAGAACAAGAGAATAGCAAAGCCCTCCTCCCATATATAAAAGGCACTACGGACAAAATCAGCAAGATCCTCCAAAAACACAACATTAAGACAGCATTCTGCACAAACAGAAAGATATCCACCATCCTAAGAAACCCTAAGGACAGTATCGAGTTAGAAAATCAAGGAGTATACGAAATCCCTTGCACTGCTTGCCCCACCACATACATTGGACAGACTAACAGAAGAATAGGTGCACGCATTGAAGAACATAAGAACTCAATCAAAAAGGAAGAACCGACCTCTTCCCTGGTCCAACACCTCAAAGCCACAGGACATGAGATTGACTTTAAAAATACCAGAACTATCGCCAAAACCGAACACTTCAGCAGCAGAATCATCAGAGAAGCCATAGAGATAGAAAAACGCCCACACAGCATGAATAAACGAGATGATGCCTCCCGCCTACCAGCCATTTGGAAACCCGCCCTCATGAACAGACGCGTACCTAACATGAAGAATGACACCAGACCCACACCCCTGAGAGCCACACAAGATGCCACCACCACACTTCCACATAGAAAGCAGACTCACACCCACACAGAAGATGAAACACGACCACGGACCAGAAGCCGCACTGCAGCTGCATCACTACCCATCTCAAACCCCTCTGAACCATACATGAAGCGAACTGACCCCCACCATGAAGATGCAGCACGACCACGAACTCGAAGCCAAACAGCAAGATCACAGCTCACCAGCTCAAACCCTCCAGCAACTAAGACTAACCTGAGCACAATCAAGCCCCCACCTGAACAGAACACGCCTCCAGCCAATCAGAACACAGCCAACCCCCCAACCAATCAGAACACAGCCAAACCCCCAACCAATGAGAACACCCCCCCATCCAATCAGAACACAGCCAAGCCCCCAGCCAATCAAGTCACACCCCCAGGAGCAGTTAAAAGGAAGAAGCAGCTGCGAGCTCACATCACTCTGAGAAGCACAGAGCTGAAGACCAAGCCTGAAGATGATGAATGAGACTTCATCGAAACGTTGCCTAGATAATTCCAATCTTACGCGGGAGAAAACCCGAATAACCAAAGATCCATATATATATATATATATATATATATATACACACACATATATATATATATATACACACATATATATATATATACATACATATATATATATATATATATATCTGGCATTCAGCTTTGTTCGGGTATTTTTGATGATGGCAGATGAGATTCTGCTGAAACATTGCTACAACTTTAAAAGCACCACTACTATGACGTGGGAAAATACCCGAACAAAGCTGAATGCCAGACATGTAAGTACCCGCGAAAACTTCAGAATATATATATATATATAAATCATGATCAAACTAATTTATCTTGTTGTATTGCTTTATATTGTATCAATTTTCTTTGCATTTCCAAAAAGTTTACATTCATTGCAAAATAATGTGGGTTGGTAAAGAAGAATATTTTCAATAATGGGTATTTTGGAGTATTTTGGAATAAGATAAAATAGAATAATAAAATATACAATAATTTTCAAAATAGTGCACAGCTAGATTTAGAAAGTTAATATTTTTTGGTATTTATGGTATTTTAGAGAAAAAAAAGATTTACAAAGAAAGAAGAAAGGGAGCTACCTTACATTCATATTTTAAACGGCAATGCTGACCCAAGATAAGGGAAAGAGAGAGAAAGAGAAATGAGCACAGCCCTTCTTCATGACCTCGAGTTGCATCAAAAAAAAGTCTAACATCTTTGAGTAAAGTAATATTATTAGAAGATCTGTGTCAGTACAACCTATATGTACATAAAATTGCACTGCTTTAAGTAAACAAAGATTTACTTTCAAGTTTACATTTCTACAGACTGCAACTGATATGAATCTAGTAAGACAATAAAATAAATAGTATTAAAATGTTCTCCAATAGTTATTTAAAGATGTCATATATGGAACATTCAATGGCCTTTGTGTTAATCGGTCTATCCAAGCAATGAAACACAAATTATGGATATTGATACACATAGAGATGCAGATGACATGACTGGGGGAAAAATTTCACAAACTTTGCAGAGACAACAGTGAGGCTGGATGCTAATATTTTCCCATCTGGGCAGAATTATCAAGAAAATATTCAATGAAATTAAAAAAAAATATTCATGAACAAACTTTGAATATCCAAAGTCAGAGTATCTGAGTTTCCAGGGATACCAAAAGCAGGAATAAGGTTTCAGTAATTTAATATCAGGTTAAGAAAAAGATTTAGCTTGAAAAAAGCTCACTTTTTATCATCTCTTACCTGCCTGTTGAGAAACTTCCTTGATCCAAGTATAAGTGTAGAGAATGTCCTTAGATAAATCAGAGGCAGAGGTGTGCTTAGCGCTTCCAGGTGCAAACCAAGTCCAAGAACTTCCTGCCCAGGTTGGAGATGAAATGTTCAGAGTCCCCTTCTCTAATGGAAAGAGTTTTAGTCAGTTCTTTCCAAAGGCTTCTGCTGCTGCTATGCCTTCTGCATTTTCAGAGAGACCCAGTGCAAGGATATGCCAAAGAGCATATTTTTTCTTCCTTTTCTCATCCTCTCTCTAATTGTGACTTCAGTTATATTCTGCAGGCATTAGCAAAGTGGTAGCTGACAGACAACTGTGCTGCTTCCCTCCCGGCTTAAGTGAATGTGCCTGTGGTGAAAGGAAGGCAAAAACTCCTACCAGAGCATTCACATCACTCTGTAGAGAAGAGCAGTAAAGATGTGCTGTGCTGTTCTTTAGCTGCTAGAGAAGCCTTAAAGGGGTTCAGGCAAAGTCGTTCCTACTCATCTCCTGGAAGTCTCTCACTGATAACTTATGGGTGACTTTATGCTCTGGGATGTCTTTCTTGTCACTCAGAGATCAAACAGACAACATCTTCTGAACTACTAATTTTGATGGGCATGTGTGTGTGTGTAGAACTGAAGTTGGCAAGGCTAAGATACAGAGTGCAAAGAGCACCTTCCTTAATGTCAACAAACATGTTATCTTCCTTCCTTCCTTCCTTCCTTCCTTCCTTCCTTCCTTCCTTCCTTCCTTCCTTCCTTCCTTCCTTCTTTTTTTAATTCTCCCCCTACCCATCTTCTATTAGGCAGATATTCCACGCATTAGATCTCTGCAGAATATATTTACAGTATCATAGTAATCATAGTCATCAGTAGGAAAGAAAACTTGCAGATACAAGTAATATTAAAAAAAGTCATGCCATTGCTATTTTTGTAGTCTGGAAAACTTGTCCTTGGTGTTGAAATAGGAAGAACTGTATTGTATCTCATAAGAAAACAATTTAAAGCTCTTTTTGAATTTAATTAACTGAAAATATTTATTATCTGACTTTAAACAAAAAGGCAAATTCCAATATTACAAACATCTAAAAATGTCTCAAGCTAAAATATTTATATTATTAGGTAACAAAAAATAAGTATGCCAATGTGAAAACACTTCATCCAATAATAAGAGTTACAATAAATTAGATGTTAAATATTGTTGTATTTTGATTTTGATGGGTCTTTTTAAAAAGTCACCAATTAGTTCTATACAAAACTTCATGAAACTGTCACTGAGATTATCTCCTTTTATATAATAGCACAAAGCACATGTTTGAAGAGTTCTCATCTGCAGCACTGTGGCTTCAAATATCATTACTATAATTTGATTTATTATGAAATGTATTTGCCACTCATCTCTTTTCAAAGAACTCCTTCCTGTAAATTGTGTTAATACAAAATTACTTTATTTAAAATTTAATTTTTACTTCCCTAATCAACTACTCAAAGATGGCAGGATGGGAGGGAGGGAGGAAGGAAGGATATTTCATAGCAGTTAACCCACATGTAACGTTCTTCTGTGCTTTATTATTGTTGTTGTTGTTGTTGTTGTTGTTGTTGTTGTTGCTGCTGCTGCTGCTGTTGTTGTTTGTAGAGTTGTAACTGCAGGAATGTTCCAATCTTGGATGGCAAACCTCAGATAAGAATATTTCCAAGCAAATACAACTCAGTAAACAAAGTCACTAATCTAAAGGAGGATTAGAGAGAGGAAGTAAACATATGTTAGATTTT
Source organism: Hydrophis major (assembly GCA_033807585.1). Taxonomy (NCBI): domain Eukaryota; kingdom Metazoa; phylum Chordata; class Lepidosauria; order Squamata; family Elapidae; genus Hydrophis; species Hydrophis major. The sequence goes on from CM066329.1 coordinate 159,407,096, forward strand.
AACTAGAGATAATTAATTGTATGGATTACTATGCTAAACAGTAACAAAAGTTAAGCAGTAACCAAAATTAACCAATGATGGAGGATAATTAAAAATGTGTATAAATACAAGACTAGACTCCAATAAAGATAATCATGATTCAGTTGTTCATGATCAAACAACTCGACTGCCTCATCATTACAACAGTTGTTGTTGTTGTTGTTGTTGTTGTTGTTGTTATATCCATTTGGTGGTGTCCAGGTCTCTCCATATCTTCTGGTTCTACTACTTTTCTTAGTTTTTCTGTACCCTGCCTGGTGTCAACTTTGATACTGTCTAGCCACCATGTTCTTTGACAGCCTGGATTCTTTTTACTACTAAATTGTTCCAAACATAATTGTTTTCTCCATGAATTTCCCTGCATGACATGGCCAAAAGTAAGTGAGATGAAATTTCATCATCTTGCCTTCTAGTGACATGTCTATTACTATATGAACTCCAGAAAGTAATCAAACAAGTAGATATATTCTACCTTCACCATTTCAATTTGGATGTTAATTAATGGACTGCATAATTTTTGGCAAGACCAATGGTTTACTGACTCATTTATTAATCCAGCATGGATTTGATATTACTTCAAAATTCTGAAATAAACAATATGTTGATAAATGAAGTCAGGTAAAAAGTGGGTGGCTGCCAAACAATATGAATTAGTTGCCAAACTAGATAATCATTTAAATTAACATACTGCATTGTTCACAAGCTTTGTGAATCCTAGTGATTTTTTAATAGTCCAAGCCATACGTCTAGACAAAGTCCTCCTCAAAAATATGGGTAGATATAATTTGATTTTTTTCCACAAGTTTAAGCACTGTTTTTCTTCTCCCTTTTATTTCCTTCCTTCCTTGTTCTGTTACATGTTTGGTCTACTTGGAGCCAGCATAATCTAATGAGTGGTTAAGCTGCAAGATGAAAATGGAGATTGTGAATTTTAGTCCCACCTTAGATATGAAAGCCAGCTGGTTGACTTTGGCCCAGTCACTCTCTCACACCAACTTACTTCACAAAGTTGTTGTTATGGGGAAATTGGAGGAGGAAGAAGTATGTTCTCCCATCTTGAATTATTTATAAAATAATAAAAGTAGAATTTAAAAAATAAATCAAAACAAATAAATTAATATTTGTCATTCATCCTATAAAGTACAACTAGTAGTAGATTCTTTTTCTGTTTCAGAAAAAAGGAGGTGGTTTTCCTAAAAATCCACAAGCATTTATTTTATTCATAGAGTGAAAGATAAACCATAACAAGCAGAACAGCTATCAAAGGATTATTTGATTACTAAGAAGAAAGTATTGAGGACCATTTTCAATTCTTTGGAGAAAATAGATCTAATCCACAAAATATATTTTTAAATCAACAAAGAAAATAGCAAATATTATCTGACAATTCTCACCACAAATTATACAGGGGAGATTGGGGTTTTGAATTGATGGAACAATGAAATGGTAAAACTTGGGATATAGTGAGACACAAATCATATGCTTTGATGCTGGAATTAAGAGATTTGCAACATCTTTGAAAGCAGTTCTGGTATAGTCTAAAGTCACTAGGTAAACCTGATATTAAATGTTGTTATTTTATAAAATTATATTCTAATATTTGAAGCTTGTTTTTCCATATTGTATAAAGAACATCAAGGTAGTGTAGCATACTTCATGTGGAAAAGCATCTTGTCAAGGAAGATGCAACCACACGCCTCTAATTATTAACTTATTAAGTATGTGTATGTATGTGTGTGCGTATTTTCCTGAAACAGGAAAAGATGCTAGTCATCATATTATTCAGACTGAGAATACATTGAATGAAAAGTCTCCAGATTACATTATCATGTAGTATTGAGGGATGTTTGGTTCAGCATCCTTTCCTTCCTTTTGTGTATTTGGGTATTGGGACATAACACCCACAATAATACAACAAGCACAATGATGGTCTGACTGACTTTATTCCCGTTCCATGTGCCTGTTTTATTTTGTTTCATTTTATTTTTAGTTTATAAAGAAGTCAAAATTCTAGGAGGCTAGGATCCGTAACAACATAATAGAAATAAACAAAATAATCCAACAACACAATGTGGAAACAACCAAACAAAATATTGTAATAATCAAAATATATAAATCCTACAAGGAATGAACTGTTATTCATTCAGCTGAAATACTTGAGAAAGCACATCAGGGTTCGAGCCATATAGAGTTTTTGGACAATAACTCTTCCAGAAGCCATGCATAGCCACTAAGAAGGCACATCCTATATTGAATTTCTTCCTGGGCCATTGATATATCCCTTTGAAGCAGGGGTGGGATTCTACTAGTTTAGCTCGGTTCTATAGAACTGGTTGTTATGGTTCCCGGTAGTTTGGAGAACTGGTAAATCAGGCCTCTGGCCTGCTTCTCTGCTCCTTGCCCAGTCAGTCCCTATCATGCATGTGCAACATCGTGCACATGTGCGACATGTCTGCAGTCTGCTTTTGCCCGCCTGGCAGGCCGGCCATTGCTGCCTGCCTTTCACTGCAACAGAGCAAAAAGTTTGCAAGTCCCTGGCCCCTCCCTTTGGGAAAAGGCTCCTATTGGCTCACAGGTAAATCTGCGAGTCGTGCTAGCCCCTCCCCCATTGTCTCCAGGCATCCCGTGGCCATCTCTGGGCTCCTTGGGCCTCACCCAGCCTACCTACCTATCCCTCTCCACCCCCAGGCTTGGCTGGCTGGCTTCCCCACCAGTGCAGCCCCATCCAGCCAGTGCCACTGGCTGAGGCCTACTTATCTGCTCCCCCACATCCCTGGGCTCAGCTGGCTGGCTTCCCCATTGGCATGGCCCCATCCTACTGGCGGTGCTCGCTGGGGCCTGCCTACCTGCCTCCCAATTCCTGGCTTGGCTGGCTGGCTAAGTCACCATACAGCACTCTCCCAGCTCTCCCTACCACATGGCAACCTCCAGTAAGAAGCACCATTGCTGCAGCACCTCCTCTGCTGCCTCTGCCAGCTTCCTTACATTATGCTGCTGCTGCTGCCACTCACAGAGGTACCTTATTGGGAGGGCTTGGGGGGGTGCTCCATAGCCCCACTACTGCCACATGCCTCCCCCCTTCTTCCTTTCCCTGCTATCCACTGCTATCTGGAGCCTGCAGGATCATTTGGTTCATCCCAGACCAGGTGTGTGTGTGAGAGTGATTGTGTGTGTGTGTGTGAAAGAGAGACAGAGACAGAGAGAGAGAGAGAGAAAGAAAGAAAAAAGAAGGAAGGAAGGAAGGAAGGAAGGAAGGAAGGAAGGAAGGAAGGAAGGAAAGAAAGAAAGAAAGAAAGAAAGAAAGAAAGAAAGAAAGAAAGAAAGAAAGAAAGAAAGAAAGAAAGAAAGAAAGAAAGAAAGAAAGAAAGAGAAGGGAGAGAAAGAAATAAAAAAGAAAGGGGAGGGGAGAGAAAGTAAGAGAGAGAGAAAGAAAGAGAGGGAGAGAGGAGAAAGTGAATTAGATATATGGATGGATAGATAAATACATGGAAGGAGGGAGGGAGGGAAGGAGAGAAAAAAGGAGAGGAAGGAAAGACACAAACCCTGGCTTCAGAAGACTCTTTGAAGCAACACAGCAATATAGGGCTGGCCTGCAAGGGATCTTGAAGGTCATCTAGTCCAACCCCTGCTCCTGCAGGAGATCCTTACAGAATCATAGAATAGCAGTGTTAGAAGTGTGTTTGTGTGTGTGTGTGTTTCAGGTGGGTCTCCTAGCTTTAGAAGAAGAGAGGGAAGGAGAAAGGGAAGGGACAGAAAGAGAGAGAAAGAAAGAGAGATAGGGAAAGAGAGAGAGAGAGACAGGGAGAGAGAGAAAGAGAGAGAAAGAGAAGGGGGAAGAGATATATGTTAGACTAAGGCAAGTCTGGCCCACTTTTATAGTTGTGTGGAAGTATGATTCAGATGTTCCTAAAATCATGGGCTTAAAAAGACACTAATAGTTAATATCCCTAAAAATAAGAGCATAGTCATTCAGATATACCTATTTTAAGACACAAAGTAGTTTAAAGGTTAAAAACTTTAAGTTGTGACCAGAAATGGAATAATGAGAAAATAAATACCATTATATAAGTAGCGCTGCTGGATGTTCATGTTGTTCTATTGTCAATATAAAAGTAGCCATTTTTTTACTTGGCAACATTCGTTGGATGTTTCTTCATTAATTCCTTATTATTTGGTAGGCTGGTTGAAACTTGCTTTTTCTCTTGTGATTGATTCCCCCTCCCACCTTCTACCATGGTGAGATTGCCAAATAGCATGCTTCAATGATTTTTAGATTATCAGTTTTGTAATTCCCCATATTTGCTCATTCACTTATATTGCATGGATGAATAATTCTTAATTGTATTTTTGTTAAACTTTTTTTTTTTTTCATTTCCAATTTTACATGTTTTTAGCGGCAGTCTGAAGAATCATTAATAATTCTAATGGAAAGGCTATTTTGGAATGTAAAGGAGGGATTCAAATCTCTTGAGGATAGTCAGATTTCCCCATTTGGAACTTCTGTTTGTTTCACCTTGCTGTCATTCTGCTATTTTTTTTCTAAGTAAAAGGAAGGAAAGAAAATATTCAGATTACAGCTTTGAACATTTGCCTTGCACAGAATTGCAGGGTTTCTTTCTTTATAATAACAAAGGTCTCAAAATGTGCCTGCTCAGAAATTAGTATTGGTATTAACAAACCCAACGGAACTGTCAATACACTTTGTTGGTGTCCAAAGTTAAGCACATGAAGATACACTTCTCAAAGTAGCTTTTAATATGTATGTATGGATGGACTGAACAAATAAAGAATATGAGCTGTGGTGGTACGTTGGTTAGAAAGCAGTACTGCAGGCTACATCTGCTGACCAAGGGGTGCCAACAGTTTGGCAGTTCAAATCTCACTGACTCAAGTTGACTCAACCTTAATCTTTCCAAGGTTGGTAAAATGAAGATATTGATGGGCATAATATGCTGACTCTGCAAATTGCTTAGAGAGGGCTGTAAAGCACTGTGAAGTGGTATATAAATCTAAGTGCTATGGCTAATTGTATTTAAAGTTAGAGAGATATTTTATCTAAATCTGTTTTAGCTGTTCCCTTCCCAGCCTCCAGAAAACTGACAGAACAGGATATTAGCAGTTGGGACTATTCCCACCAAAAGAGTTAATTTCCTCTAACTCCATTGCTCAACCCCCCCCCCGCCCACCACCCAAATATATCTGAATCAATGTCCTCTTTTAATGACTCAAAATCCTTTGTAGGGTAGAGTCTCGGCAACTGAATGTAGCTGAGTGTTTAGGGGCCGGATGTTCTTCCTGTCACCAATGCAGAGTTTTTCTTCAACAAATATATTTTCAATGTTTCCAGTCCCCAGGATTGAACTCACAACTTCCTGATTGTGAGGTGAGAGCTCCACCTCTAGGCCACTGCACCACTCCCCAAATATATCTAAGTAATAAATAATAATAAATAATAATTTATAATTTAAACCATTATATTGCTACAGAAATGCATGAAACCAAAGATGAAAACCTCCTAGAATGCATATGGATCAATATAAAAGAAAAAAAGAATGACATGGCCACAGGTGTATATTATAGGCCATCCAATCAAGCAGAAAATATAGATGTCCTTTTTGCCAGCCAACTAACAAACATATGAAGGAAACACACAACAATAGTAATGGGAGACTTCAATTATCCTGATATCAATTGGAAAACTAATTCTGCACCAAGTGAGAAATCAAATAAGTTCCTAACCAACCTAGCTGACAACTTTGTTGTCCAAAAGCTAGAGGGTGAAACTAGAGGGACAGCCATACTGGACTTAATTCTCACAAACAGAGAGGAAGTGATAGAGGGAGTTGAAACTACAGGAAACTTGGGTGAGAATGACCTTGTCTTACTAGAATTCAACATAACACAAACACAAGCAACAGAACATAATGACACCAGAGTCTTGGATTTTAAAAGAGCTGATTTCAATAAACTCAGAGAGAACTTGGGAAAGATTCTATGGATGAAAATCCTAAAGGGGAAACCAACTCAAGAATCTTGGGAAACTCTAAAAAGTATGGTCATAGAAGCCCAGACAAGCACAATACCACTGAGAAAGAAAAAACAAGAAATCCAAGAAGAAACCAGCATGGCTGCACAAAGATCTCATTGGCAAATTGAAAGAAAAAAAGGACAAGTACAAAAAATGGAAAGAAAGACACACAACTAAGGCAGAATATCAGCAGATAGCCAGAATTTGCAAAGACGAGTCAGGATAGCAAAGGCTCAGAATAAACAAAGACTTGCAACAAAAGTCAAAGATAACAAAAAAAGTTTCTTCCAACATATAAATAACAAGAAAACAATCAAGGAAACAGTCAGTCCACTAAACAGAGAATATGGCAAGCAAGTAACAGGCAACAGAGAGAAAGCAGAACTGCTTAACTCATTCTTTGCATCAGTCTTCACGCAAAACAAAACTATAGATCAACCCACCAAAAGCATAACTGTAAAAGACAGACCAGAAATAAAAGTTAAAAGAAGCAAAAATATATTAAGAGAATACCTGTCTGATCTTGACGAAAACAAATCACCAGGGCCTGATGGATTACTTCCCAGAGTTTTAAAGGAGCTGGCAGAGGTCATCTCAGAACCACTGCACCATATCTTTCAATAATCCTGGAGTACCAGCGAACTACCAGAGGACTGGAAAAGAGCTGATTTGGTTCCCATCTTCAAAAAAGGAAAAAAAAAAAAACCCAGATCCAGGAAACTATAGACCAATCAGCCTAACATCAATACCCGGGAAGATATTGGAAAAGATAATAAAAAAACAGATCTGCCAACATCTAGAAACAAGTAAAGTAATAACTAGCAGTCAGCATGGGTTTGTTAAAAGCAGATCATGCCAAACCAATCTTATTTCATTCTTCAACACAGTGACTAAATGGCCAGCAAAATACTGTGGACATAATATGTTTAGATTTCAGCAAGGCATTTGACAAACTAGACTACAACCTACTCCTTAGTAAGCAAGAAAAAAGTGGAATAGATAGCAACATCTCTAGATGAACTTGCAACTGGCTGGCAAACCATACTCAATGAGTAGTCCTTAATGGATCTAAATTTACATGGAGGGAAGTAAGCAGTGGAGTGCCACAAGGTTCTGTCTTAGGCCCAGTACTCTTCAATATCTTCATTAATGACTTTAGATGAGGGAATAGAAGGGGAACTTACCAAATTTGCAAATGATACTAAGCTGGCAGGAATAGCTAACACCCAAGAAAATAGGCTCAAGATCCAGATGGATCTTGACAGACTAGAACACTGGGCCATATCTAACAAAATGAAATTCAATGTAGGGAAAAGTAAAGTCTTACAATTAGGCAAAAAAAACAAAACAAAACCAAAAGTATACATATAGACTGCGTGAAACTAGGCTCAACAGCAGTAACTGTGAGAGGGATTTTGGAGTCTTAGTGGACAACCAGCTAAATATGAGCCAGCAGTATGCAGCAGCAGCCAAAAAAGCTAATGCAATCCTAAATTGTATTAACGGAGGGATACAATCAAGATCAAGGGAAGTACTAATACCATTCTATAAAGCCTTAGCAAGACCACACCTAGAGTACTGCATCCAGTTTTGTTCACCACATTATAAAAACGATGTTAAGACTCTAGAAAAAGTACAGAGGCGAGCAACCAGGATGATTAGGGGACTGGAGGCTAAAACATACAATGAACAGTTGCAGGAACTGGGCTTGGCTAGTCTAGTAAAGAGAAGGACCAGGGGAGACATGATAGCGGTCTTCCAATATTTGAGGGGCTGCCACAGGTAGGAAAGGGTCAAGCTATTTTCTAAAGTACCTGTAAGCCAGACAAGGAATAATGGATGGAAACTGAACAAGGAGAGATTTAACCTGAAAATAAGGAGAAACTTTCTGACAGTGAGAACAATCAACCAATGGAACAGCTTGCCCTCGGAAATTGTGGGAGCACCATCACTTGAGACTTTCAAGAAGAGATTGGACTGCCATTTGTCACAAATGACGTAGGGTCTCCCACTCCTGCGGGGGGTTGGACTGGATGACCTACAAGGTCCCTTCCAACTCTGATTATCTGTTAATTGTTAAATTTAAGTAAGACAGAAATTATTATTACTAGTCCATCCAAACTCTTTAAAACTCTCTCCCCCCTCTCCCTCCCTCCATCACTCCCCCCCTCTCCCTCACTTAAAAGTTATGGATAGTAGAGTTTTGTTTGAGATTCTTTAAAGGGTGGTAATGGAAGCTGGATATAGAAGAATTCTCTGTCATTCTCTGGCCTTGAGAAAGTAATGTATATCAGCTCTTATGCTGGCTAAAAATACATGCATATTTATTAGGTATGTATTCATTTACATATGTGTCTAAAACGTACTATGGGTGGAGTTGAAGGTAGGTTTAGGGTTGTAGGTAGTTGTTAAGTTCTGCGCATGGGTGCAAGGAACAAAGACGAGGCAGTGAACAGTGAACTTCAACTCTTTATTAATCATTGTGAACAGAGCAAAACCCTAGGGCAGAAGCAGCCTTTTATAGGGCAGGCTGCTGACCTATTAGCCAATGAGAACATGGAAGTGTTAAACCCTTGAATCCATGAGAGTGGCTTGTTAACAGCCAATCAGATTCTCCAGAACGGACCAATCTAATATCGCTATTATCGGCCAATCAGAAGTGCAGGATTAGAACCCTGCTTTTTCTTGAAGCTTTGTCAAAATGTTATTTAAGCGCTTTTATTAGTTTATAACACCCCTTCCCCCCGGGTTCCGTATGAGGGGTGTGGTGACGTAATCCCTAAGATATGTAGGTTGTTTTAAATGTCTATTAGATTTGCGCTGTCCCACCGGTTCCCGTTTGCAGTCCAGCTTCGGTGGGACGTCTTCTGACATATCTGCAGTTCCGCATTCTCACTGGATGACTCAGTGCCGCTAATTCTGTGGTTGTTGTTGTCCTCCGAACTTTGCGGGCTAGCCTCCTTTGAGGTATTCCTCTGTGGCGAGGACACTCCCCTCCTTGATTCTTCTTCATTTATCACGTCCGATTGCTGACTTCCTTCACTTCTGCTTTCCACCATCTCGAATTCGGTTTCATCGACATCCCCTCCCCCCTCAGTTTGGGAGTCGCAGGAGTCGCGGGAACTGGGTTGTAGCCTAGAGCGAAGCTGATCTATATGGTGTTTCCATATTTTTCCGTCGCAGGTTTGCACACGGTACGATCTGGGCCCGGTGGTTTGAATTACAGTTGCTTTGACCCATAATGGTTCGCCAGAGAGGTTTTTAGCGAAAACTAAGTCGCCTACCTTGAACTCGCGGCATTTCCCACTAGATCCACAGGATTTCTCTGGTGCGTAGGAAGGGTGAAGCCGGTCGAGGTGGGAACGGAGCTTGCATCCCATCAACAGTTCAGCTGGCATCTTGTTGGTGATGCTGTGTGGAGTGATGTGTTAGAGTAGGACTATTCTGTTTATTTTTTCAACAATGTCCCTATAGTCCATTTTGTGGAGAGATTTTTTTCACAAATTGTACCATGCGCTCAGCCCTGCCATTAGCCACAGGGTACACCGGCGAAGTTAGCACATGGCAGATGTCCCGATCCGCTAAGTATTGTTCAAACACCAGGGTGGTGAACTGGGGTCCATTGTCAGAGACCAGAACATCTGGCAGCCCATGCATTGCGAATAGCCTGTTCAATTTTGGGATGACGGACTCCGTTGTAGTATTCTTCATTTCGTGGATCTCGAGCCAGTTGGAATAGGCATCCACTGTAAGGAGGAACGTATGTCCTTTAGTAGATCCCACAAAATCAATGTGGATGCGGGACCATGGCCCCCGGGGGGTTTCCCATTCTGTTGGAGTTGCTCTAGGTGGGGCACTGCTGACTTCTTGGCACTTTAAGCAAGTCTTTACCCAGGCTTCGATCTGTTTGTCAATGCCCGGCCACCACGCGTAGCTTCGTGCGAGCGCTTTTATACATACGATGCCGGGGTGACCATCATGCAATGTTTTCAATGCTGCTCATTGTAACCACTCTGGGACAACGACTCTATCTCCCCATAGGATGCAGCCTTTTTGCGAAAAAAGTTCTGTCTGCCGGTTTCTGAAAGGGGTGAAATCGTCAGAGCTTTGTTCTATTGGCCATCCTCGTTCGACCCAGCTAAGAACTCATGCCAAGACAGGATCTCGTTTTGTTTCAATTGCAATGTCTCTGGCTGTTAGCGGTGGTGAATATAGCGTTTCAATCTGGAGTGTCGTAAGGGTTAGAGCTGGGTCGTCAACGGTTTCTGGAAGTGGGGCACGGCTCAATGCATCAGCGTGGGGAATGTCTTTCCCTGGGCGGTGCTGTAATTTATAGTTGTACGCAGCTAAAAACTCTGACCAACGAGTCATTCTAGGTGACAATATATAGGGAGTTGGCTTGTCTCCCACTATAATCACTAGCAAAGGTTTGTGGTCAGTAACAATAGTAAAAACTCATCCATGCACATATTCATGAAACCGTTTCACAACAGATACAACAGCAAGACCCTCTTTGTCAATCTGGCTATGGTTACGTTCAGCCTTTGTTAAGTCCTTGAAAAATAGGCAATAGGGGCCTCACAACCATATAGTAACACATGACTCAAAATGGCTCCTACTCCAAACGGTGATGCATCACATGTAATTGTTAAGGGCAGAGTCTTGTTATACTGCATTAAAACAGCATCTGAGGTTAGTAAGTTTTTCACTTGTCGGAATGCGTGCTCCTCGCGGTGTCCCCAAACCCAGGTTGCTTTTTTGTCGAGAAGTCTATGTAGGGGCTCAGCTACGGTCGCTTTCTGGGGCAAGAAGATGTTATAAAAGTTAATGAACCCCAGGAAAGCTTGGAGATCAGTCCTATTTCTGGGTCTTGGGGTGTTTTTGATTGCCCTTAGTTTGCTATTAGTGAGGTGAATGCCTTGTTTATTGATTAGGTACCCCAGGAACTCTACTTTATCAGTACACAGTTGACATTTATTTTTTTTAACCTTAAGACCAGAGTCTTTAAATTTCTGGAGGACCATTTTAAGACGCTTTTCTAGTATTTCTCTATTCGGGGCAGCAATTAAAACAACATCAAAGTATGGCACGACTCCCTTGATGCCTTGCAAGAGTCTCTCCATCAGACTTTGAAAAATCCCTGGGGCTACGCTCACTCTGAATTGGAGTCGGTTGCACTTAAAAGTGCCTCAGTGCATAACGATTGTCTGTACCTCTGCGGTTTTTTTATCTACAGACAGTTGTTGGTATGCCTGTGCTAAATCCAGTTTAGCGAAGACTTTTCTTCCCCCCAGGGAATGGAGAAGTTGTTGTACCACCGGCACCAGGTAAGCATTCTGTTGTAGGGCATGATTAAGGGTAGCCCGGTAGTCCCCACAAATCCTTAACGATCCATCCGGTTTGATGGGTGTTACAATTGGGGTTTCCCAACGAGTGTGGTCAGTTGGTTCTAAAACACCCTGGGCTATTAATTTATCGAGTTGCTCATTAATTTTTGGTTTAAGGGCAAAAGGTACCCGACGAGGCTTAAGGCGGATAGGGGTTACTTCAGGGTTAAGGTTACATGATATCGGGGTCCCCATGTACTTGCCTAGTTTGTCTGTAAAAATGTCCTGGAATTCCTGGACGATGGCCTCCTCCCAGTCATCGCTTCTGGTTTGGTGAATGCCGGCTACCTTGATCCCGAGTTGGGTGAACCATTGAAGGCCTCACAAGCTAGGTCAGTCATGGTTGATGACGGTCAGTGGAAATGACGCAGTATGATTTTTGAATGATACTTGGACTTGGCTGGATCCAATGACCGGAATTCGGTTCCCCTGATAATCTTTGAGTATGATTCTGTGGGCTCTGAGGTCTTGACGCGGACAGCAGGGATTGATTGTTTAAGAGTCTTCCAGGAAACCATTAAGAGGGACGATCCTGAATCGACTTCCATCACACAAGGCTGGTTTTCAATGGCGAACTTCACTCGGATCTTCTTTGCGTCTAGCGATGAGGCATGACCGATTGTAATGGTTTGGTGTGCCTCTTCTCTTCTCGATAAAATGGCCGGTGTTTTATTTCTGTAGGAGTGGTTGTTCCATTGGCGGTTCAAATATTCCTGACTCACAGGGCAATTCTCTGTGGTCTGGCAGTAGTTGTTTCTCCTCTGAAGTGGATTGGATCCTTGTTTGCTTCAACAGACTTTCCCGATGTGGCCTCTTTTCCCACAGAAATGGCAGAGTGCATCGAGGAATTTGCAGTCTGATCGCGGGTGGTTTGCCCCACAACCCGCACATTGGTGCGGTAGTCTTTGATTCTGCTGATGGCATTGGTCACGTTCAGACCGGAGCCGGTTGACCTCCTCCTCATCACTTTCCGATGGCAATTTGAGGTCCTCGTGGTGGGTCACTGTTGTGTGCCTCTCTAGGCGAGATGAGGTATCGCTGGCGAGTTGATGGAGCAGTGCGTTAGTGTGGCGCATTCGGGCGGCCGACTTCCTGGTTGCTTCTGCTGCAATAGTGTCCTTGATGACATAAGCAAGGTTGATGTCCCCTTTGGCCATGATCTTGCTCTGTGTCATAGGGTCATCTAATCCCAGAATTATTCGGTCTCTCAGAGCTTCTTTGAGGTCTGTAAACCCATAGAGGTCTCCCAGGTTCCGGAGATCCACGATGAAATCTGCAACGCTCTCTCCTTTCTGCTGGTCCCTCTGGTAAAATTCATGTCTTCGGACAAGCGTTGGTACGGCGGGTACAGAGTGGGCTCGTAAAAGGGGCGCGAGGACGTCCCAGTCCATGGTCTTCACCTTAGCCGGTTTCTCTAGTGGCTTGGCCATCTTAAAGACAGCAGGCCCTCAATGGGTCAGGAACACTGCTCGCTTTTTTCCCGTAGTGGCATCCTTCAAGTTGTTGGTCTCCAGAAACATCTGGAACTGGTCTATGTACGAGTCCCAGTCTTCTTGTGCTGGGTCAAATGGAGCGGGTGGTATGGCGCCGCCGGACATGGTTTCCGTTGTCGATGTGCCTTCAGCCATGTGCTCTGTTTGGTGCTCTGTAGTGTTCAGTCAGCTCTGATGTCTCCGCATCCCATCCTCGTTCCTTGCACCCATGCCAGTGTTAAGTTCTGCGCATGGGTGCAAGGAACATAGACAAGGCAGTGAACAGTGAACTTCAACTCTTTATTAATCATTCTGAACAGAGCAAAACCCTCGGGCAGCAGCAGCCCTTTTATAGGCAGGCTGCTGACCTATTAGCCAATGAGAACATGGAAGTGTTAAACCCTTGAACCAATGAGAGTTGGTAGCCAATAGCCAATCAGATTCTCCAGAACGGACCAATCCGATATCGCTATTATCGGCCAATCAGAAGTGCAGGATTAGAACCCTGCTTTTTCTTTAAGCTTTGTCAAAACTTTATTTAGCACTTTTATTAGTTCATAACAGTAGGTTTAGGGTTAATGAGTGGTTTAACAGAGCCTAAGTACTGTATGAAAGAAAAAAGAGCAGGAAAGCTATTAATTTTGCCTCAATCTTCTCTATTTATACTTCCTATTGTAACAATGCATCAAGAGAAATTGGTGACAAAGGGCAACAAACTGCATCGTTTTTCCCCACAGACCAATATATATGTCAGTAAAAGAATCAATCAACAGTAATCAGAGAGGAGGAGAGAATATACAAGCTACAATAAATTGCATTTGTCAGATCTTTCTGCCATTCAGTCATTCCTGTGATGAGCTGCTTGAACAATATCTAACATTGTATACATATAGGGAACATCTTTTCACTTTTTCTATATAACTGAAAATTAAAATCTTGCTGTTCTTAGTGCTTATTAACACAGAAATTTCCCCCAATTATTGGGTATGAATTTTGAAACTTAACAAATAATATGCATGTTTATATGTGCATATTTTGTTTCCTAGCACAGAAGTTTTTCTCTTCCTAATGATTGAAAATAAAAAGAAAAAAAGAGGAGGGAGGGAGGGAGAAAAAGAAATACAGATAATCCCAATGATCAGAATTAAAAAGAAAAAAGGAGAGAGAAAGGGGGCCGAGATAAATGGCTGGATCTTCCCTTCTGCTTTGCTATGCTCTAATCATACGGTATTATGATGATAAATCACTTTAGGAAATTGCCCTCCAGCTCAGGATCTAAAATTGAGATCTACCATATCTTTCAATGTATTCCCAAGCTACAGTATGAAGAGAAGGAAAAGGAAAATGAAAGAAATATATTCAGGTTTTAGAACATTACATCCTTTTATCACAGAGCTAAGAGCAAAACTTGATCATATGAATCTATTTCAAAGAGATAGTTTTGCTTTAATTATTTCTAGTAAAGATAAAATCATTTGTGCTGTTTCAACAGTTGTCATTCCTCCAAGTGCAGGTTAGAAAACCAACCCTACACAATTAAACAGACTGAAATAAAGACTGAGGCCATTAGCTTCCAGTTGATGATGCAGTCAATTTTCAGAAAGACTTTGGTTACTTTCAGCTGAGTGCTATTCTTTCCACTCATTCTAGTCATTTGTATGAATTAATTTAATACAAATCAGAGAGAAGTTGAATTGACAGGTACATAATTAATTAGTAAGGTTACTAATAGATGCCATGATCACAAAGAATCCAGAACACTAAATTCTGCTTTAGATCTAAATATGTATTATTAGGAACAAAGTTTTATCTTCTATTTCAATTAATATATTATACCCAAAACATTTAGGCAAACTCTTCTCCAATCAATAGTTCTGCAAAACAAAGAAACAACAAACCAGACATACACATAAACACTTACTGGAAATGGAGGTGGAGGGTAGGTAGAGAAAAGGCAGCCATTTATTGTTTTTAGTAATTCTATGTAGTGCAGTGGAGGAGGGGTATAGACTGGGGGCTATAATAACTTGATTCAGGGGCACTGACTTAAATAAATTTTACAATATCCCCTTGGCCAATTACAGGGAACACTGATTGGCTTGTGGTGTTCCTAGGGTTTTTTTCTCCAGTGTTCCAAAGTTGGTAAGAGTGAAGATAACTCCAGTTTTTAGAGAAATTAACCCATATAATAAGATTTACATTCAAAACTATATTATTTTTAAATGAATAAATGTTATAGAGTTCAGCAAAAGTCTTTCAGTGACAATTTCTGGAAATTATCTAGCGAACAGAAGGGAAACATGATATCCATGGTGGCACAGTAGCTAGAATGCACTATTGTAGGTTAATTCTGCTGACTGCCATTGGCTCAAGGTGGATTCAATCTTCCATCCTTTGAGGTTGGTAAAATTAGGATCCAGATTGTTGAAGGCAATGTGCTAACTCTGTAAACCACTGAGAGAGGGCTGTAAAGCACCGTGTAGTGGTACATAAGTCTAAGTCCTATTGCTATTGCTATGGCATCAAAAGTCATCAAAATTTATACAAAAAATATCAAGGATATGATTTTCCTTTTAAAGATGACCAGGGGAGTTTTAATGCAGAAACATAGTTTATGGCCCCAGCCAACATAACACAAGGTGATTCAGACATACGGGTAACATCTTTAAAGACAAAACATATTTTCCCCCAAACTCACTCTAATAGTCATGTAAGAATCATGTAAGATACCACAGAATGGCACACAGTTATTTCATAGACTGCAGAAATAGTCAACTCCAATTGCTAATTTAACACATTTATTTTTTTAAAAAAACTGGGAAGACAGTAGTCAATAATGTTTTAAATGAATCAGAGAGCTTTTTAAACACTCAGACACAAACTGAGCAATGTGATATATACAACGCAATGTGATATATACAATGCAATGCAGTGAGACATGTACACATTGGTAAAACAACCACTTTACAAGCACATAGCACAACATAGGAAATCAAATCTAGAAGGACAAGATTCAATAGGCCAACTGCATTTGAAAGAGAAAGATCATTCTTTTGAAGACAGCAAAGTCCACATTTTAGATAGAAAAAAAATCATTGGTTTGAAAAAGAGGTAAAAGATGCCATTTATATTTACAAAGTCGAAGAGCCAGTGCTTTCCAAAGACATCTCTGTGGTCATGTGGCTGGCATGACTAAACACCGAAAGCACGCGGAACGTGTTACCTTCCCACCAAAATGGTCCCTATTTTTCTACTCGAATTTTTATATTGACTTACCTGTCAATGAATACTTCAGCTTCAACCATCACAACACAAGAGCACACAATAGATACAAACTCAAGGTTAACTGCACCAAACTTGATTGCAGGAAATACGACTTCAGCAACAGAATGGTCAATGTCTGGAATACTCTACCTGACTCTGTGGTTTCTTCCCCAAACCCCAAAAACTTTAACCTTAGACTGTCTACTATTGACCTCACCCCTTTCCTAAGAGGCCTGTAGGGGGCGTGCATAAGCTCACGAACGTGCCTACCGTCCCTGTCCTATTGTTTCTTTTATTTTTCTTATATGTACCCATTTCGTGTATTCATAACTACGTATATACTTATACTTATTATCTTGTAAGCGATTGACAAATCAAAATAAATAAATCCAAATAAATAAATAAATAAAACATGCTTTTGAACTGCTAGGTTGAGAGAAGCTGGGACAAGTAATGGGAGCTCACTCTGTTATGTGGTGCTAGGGATTAAAACCGCTGAACTGCCGACCTTTCTGATTGATAAGCTTAGCGTCTTAGCCACTGAGCCACCGCATCCCTGTTTATATTAACATTAAACAGCCTTCTTTTAACAGAGGGAGAGGGATAAGACACCTATCTCCAGTCCACAACACAGTTCTTGCAGCAATTCCAAGAAGATTCCACAACCAATTGTACTCCAATTCAGGGAACTCTGTGGACAAAGATACCCCCCCCCAAACTGGCCTCAACGGCTCTCAGAGAAAATGTTAATGACTAGATGACTCCAAAGAAATACAATCCTTCCATTTCCTCCCTCCCCAACCATTTAATCAGAACGTATCCTTCCATCCCCCAACCATGAGAACTAATGAAGTTCTCATTTCATGAGAAATGAAACAGCTCCTTTTTAAAGGGGGGAAAAAAAACAATCCAGTTGCCTTTTGAAAAAGTATCTTTGAGATAACATGTGTCTAATGGGGAGACTTCTTAGAAATGTTTTTTTTTTAAATTATAATTGTGTAGCATAGTATACTTTTTATTATATTTATAATTTACATTTCTAGGATATTGATCATAGTCTCCAGAAAAGGTGACTAATCACTGAATGTATGTAGATATACAATGTATATAGATATATGATATCTTTCAGGTGATTTTCTAAGAGAAATAGAATGTGATTGAGAATGGAAAGGACAAGAATGAGTGCATATGAGTAAAATCAGCTTACATGTTCTTTAACTCTGGTGTAGATGGATTAAGTAGTTAAACACCTCATACATAACATGTAGAGCTTATTTCTCTGCTTTTTCTTTCTAGCAGTAATAAACTGAGGGTCCCACACAGGATTTTATATGGTGCATTCTTAACCAAAAAATGTTCTTTTCTATTGACAAGAATGTTTTTAATGCCATCTTCTGAATAAGTTCCATTAAACAAAGGTGCCCAGCCAACTTTGTTATATAAGTTTATTTCTTGCAAATTCAGCTATATCTTATGAAATCCTATTAAAAGAGTTTTTGCAGGAACCATAGTGTTTGATGAGAGAATATGTTATTTGTCTGTGAATTATTCCATATTATGTATCTTTTACCAGAGATGTTAACTTCTTTATACTTGTTCTTCCTCTTTTCCCTTTCTTTCAAATTGCACATACTTTTTATGGTTTTTTGTAAATAAGAACAAATACATAATTCAAACCACATAGAAAGTGAAATAGACATGGATAATTCTCAGAAAGATTATCTAAATTTATTAATGTCTAGTTTGATGCAACAAAATAAAAAATAATAATAACAATGACTAAGACAGAAAAAAGAAGAATTTCATTTAAGATGTCAAGGCTCCGACAGTTTCACACACACACCCCCATTCAAATCATAAGTCTGTAGCCGCATCTCTCAGAGTAAAAAAAATGATTTATTAGGAGTGACCATGACAGCACCATGACTGGGTACTGCCAACACTAAGATACACTTCCTTTCTGCTGGCAACTAAAAAGGCCAAAGAAATATTTTTAGTTGACATAAGACATAGGAGGCCTGAAAAGTATCAGTGCTGGATAAATACCAATGGATATTATTAAATAAAAATTAGAATAAATGTAAGGAAGAAAGCACCAAATCAGCAATTTGAAACAATGCTATCTAACATTTAGTAAAAGCTAAGCAAAGGGAAAAATAGAGCTCAAAAATGCCTTGGGAATGGGTTTCTAAACGTAAATTTCATATAGGTGGAAACGTTCAGGTAAAGGAGGAAACATAGTAGAATTACAAATATTAATTCTAATTTAGATAATTTATTGTTTTTCAAAAGTTTGGGATTTCAATCAGTATCTTGAGCAAATGGCATTGTGGGATGTGTAATTCATGTCAGCCTTTGAGATCTGAAAATCAAGAAGCAATCTCAGCAGGATTGCAGGAATGCTCTCTATTATTTTAGGATAAAATAACAGAATACTGAAATCACTTTCTGTTCTGTCATATACAAACAAAATCAAAGTAAGGCTTTTGGAACATCTTCTTTATTTCTTTCACTTTCCCAGGAATGAATAAACTTATCTTCTTCCTTATGAGTTCACTTGTCCCTTCTACTTCCTCTTCTCCATTCCCAAGGCCAGATCTACATTCTTTCATCAAGAAGAGGGCACCTGGGGCTTCTGGTTTGAGCTTCTTTGGCGACAGACTGAAATCTGCAATCATGCATGGTTTTGATCTATGCTTGCCAATGGAGCATCCCAAGCTGGCTAGTTTCAGGGCTAAGTCACCCCATAGAGGTGGAGAAGAGGGGGGAGACTGCCAGCAGGGTCGAGGAGAGTCACATCTCTCCTACCCAGCTGGCCTTACTTCCTTTCCCGAAGGTGGTTACAGTGGTGGTCAAAAATGGCCACCTCAAAGAAGAACTCAACTGGAAAAGAATGTGCAGGAGGAAGATAAGAAGAGAAAGTTTTTGGCTGGTCAGATTGAACTGAAAAAGCAAGAATACAAGGTACCCTGGAATTTGAATTATAAAGAATAACATTACTCCCAAAGAAGACTTTGAAGCAGTGAATGAGAGAGGGAAGGGAAAGGATTTGTGTTTTTTTTTTCTTTTCTTCCCTATATTGACAATTAAGAGATTTAATCAAGAATTTGGCAAAAAAACACTTTGACATTAACAAGTATTTAAGCTGAAAATAAAATGTCAAAGGGATAATAAAGATTTCTGGAGTCTCGAAAACTTAAAAAAGGAGAAAAAAAAAAAGGATGGGATCTATAAAAATGGAGGAGACCATCTGGAAGTGAAAGGAATTAACAGTGAAACTTTAACAAGATTCCTAAAAGATACATTTTAACTGAAACTTTGTAACAGGATAATAGAACCCCAGGAAGAGAAAGTGGAAAAAAGAAGCAAGAAGAAACAGCTTTGGATTATTTGGATTACTTGGTGATTTTTGGATTTTTGGCTATTGGATCTAAAGGACTAAAATTAACCAGGTGGCTGTTTTAAAGTTTTTAAAATGGTATCATTCTTGGAAGAATTGAGAATGGAACTTTAAAAACAGAAAGAAGATGCAGAAGAAGGAAGGGGTTGTTTTGGCTTTGTATTTCAATTTTTAGAAATGGAGATCCTGAACTATGAGAAACAAGAAGAAATGCCTATAGAACAAGAAGAGCGGGACAAAGAAGAAGCCAGCTTCAATGACCAAGTATTTCTATATGGGGAAAAGAAAGGAAAAGGGGGAAAGAGAGTGAAAAATTTAAGATCCGAAAAAACAACTCCCAAAAAGAATAGTTTGAAAAGTAATTACAACATTAGGAATAAACAGAAGAGAGGCTTACAGAAGAGAGAATCAGAATTAGACCGAGAAAAGGTCAAAAAGGGAAGGGAGAAGCAAAGAGAGAAGGAAAGGAAAAGAAATTATAAAGGACAGAAACAGGACATAGAGAAACAGGGAAAATGCACAAGGATTAAGGGTATAAGCCTATTCAGAAAACACAGAGATAATGGGTGAAAATTTAATTGAAAGGGGGATTCTGCAAGGGTACATAAGATAGTATTGTTATATTAGAAATAAAAATGAACTTTGAAAATATGAAACAAGTGTGATTAAAATGATAGATAAAATAATAATTGTAATGGAATGGAATGTTTAATAAATAAATGAAATAAAGAGAATGAGAGAATGACATTAGGAAAGGAGGGGAACATTTTAATTATTATTAATGTGTTATAAAAATTTAAGTGAAAAAGAAATATGAAAAAAATTATGAAAATATTATAAGTGTTCCTAGAAGCATGATATCCTATTGAAAAGAAATATAACTAACATTAATGATAGAGCTGAATTGGATAAAAGTATTTATAAATACTTTTGAATAAAATAAAAGTATTTTATTTATTATTGTTATATATAAAATTTCTCTTTAAGAAATTAGTGCATATTTTAAGAATGTACCAAGCAGAGTTCGACTGAAAGTTATGTGTTATATTGAATGTTATAATTGTAAAGGCATAAATTGAAGTTTAAATAAGAGTTGAATGGATAAAAATTAAAAGATGCAAAGGTGTCATACTCCAATCAGTAACTACAGGGGAAAATTTTGTTTAATGAGAAAAGAAAATATGAAATTAAAACAGGACAGACAAAATTATAAATATAATGACTAGAATGATATTGAAACTTAGAATTATATATATAATATTTTATATAATATAATATAATATAATATAATATAATATAATATAATATAATATAATATAATATAATATAATATAATATAATATAATATAATATAATATAATATAATATAATATAATATAATATAATATAATATAATATAATATAATATAATATAATATATATAATACAAACCCATAAACACAGACCCAACCACATATCTGGAAAAATTAACCAAGAAGAAAATTATAACCAGCCACATAAGCAAAGAGATCCAACACACGATCATACCCAGAGAGAAATCTTCCAGATGCCCCAAACTATACGGCCTCCCAAAAATACACAAAGAAGGCATACCTCTCAGACCCATAGTCAGCTCCAGAGGAGCACCACTACAAAACCTGGCTAAACACCTAGCAAAAGAGCTACAGCCCCATGCTGAAACAGCAGCTTCTCATGTACAAAACTCATACCACTTCTTGGAAATGATCAAAGATCTACACGTGGAGCAAGAAGATCTGCTTGTAAGTTTTGACGTGGTTTCACTATTCACTCAAGTCCCGATAAAAGAGACCCTCGAAATCATCAAAAATAAATACCAACCAGCTAAACACCTCATGGAACTAACAGAACACTGCTTAACCAACACATATTTTATATACAAAGGACAAAGATACAAACAAATTGAAGGAGCCCCCATGGGATCACCACTGTCACCTGTCATTGCAAACTTGTTCATGGAAGAATTCGAATCCAGAGCCCTGGCTAATGCCATACTCAAACCCAAACTGTGGTTAAGATATATCGATGACACATTCGTGATTTGGCCCCATGGACAAGAAAACCTAAACAACTTCCTAACACACCTAAACAGCGCACACCCCAAAATCAAGTTCACCATGGAAACAGAAACAAACAAACAACTACAATTCCTAGATGTACTAATCTACCAGAAAACAGATGGCACACTAGGACACACCATATACCAGAAGAAAACACACACCAACCGCTACCTCAACGCCCAATCCCACCACCACCCAGCACAGATAAACTCCGTGGCTAAAACACTAATTACCAGAACCAAACGCCTGGCAGACAAGACACACATTAAGACTGAACTATGCACCCTGACTAAAATATTGACAGCCAACGGCTTCCACAAAAGCAATATCACCAACTTGATCCACAAAAACACACTGAGACATAATAGAGACCCAGAAGATGAACAGACCCATGGAACAGCTGTCCTGCCCTACATAAGAGGCACTACAGACAAAATTAGTAAGATTCTATACAGACACCACATCAAGACTGCCTTCAAAACAGACAGAAAAATAGCAGCCATCCTCAGGAACCCGAAAGACAAAATTGACCTGGAAAACCAAGGCATATATGAAGTCCCCTGTGCATCATGCCCAGCCACATACATTGGACAGACCAATAGAAGAATAAGCACCCGCCTGGATGAACACAAAAATGCAGTCAAAAAGCTGGAACACACTTCCTCACTCGTCCAACACATGGAAGCCACAGGTCATAACATCAACTTCAATGGCACCAAAACCCTAGCCACTATAGAAAATCCCAGCCACAGAATCATCAGAGAAGCCATAGAGATTGAAAAAAGACCAGAAAGCATGAACAGAAGAGATGGTTCCACCAGGCTCTCAATCATTTGGAAGCCTGCACTCACAAACAAAAAAATCTCCACACCACAAGCCAGGCAAATACCTGGGCACAAACAGATCCCCCCTGATACCTCCAGCTCAAACACACCCCAACCAGGCACCCAGATGAAACCCAGCTTCCTAACTAATGATAGCCGTCCATTTACCCGAAGCCAAGCTGCACTAAAGGCCTCCAATAAAGTAACACAATGTTGCCAGCCAATCAAGATACAAAAAGAGTCCCCCCCCCAAAAAAAAAACAGACAAAAGATATTAGTAGCAGAACACAGCAAACTCCAAGACCAATAAACACAGACCAAGACTCTCAACCAATCAGGAGGAAGAAAAAACCATTCTGACACAGCAATAGGCTGCCCCAAATTTAAATCTGAAACCACTGTAAAAGTCTGACTCACAGACAAACACCATACAGAAGCCTGATGATGGCAGATGAGATTCTGCTGAAACGTTGCTACAACTTTAAAAGCACCACGTGGGAAAATACCCGAAGAAAGCTGAATGCCAGACATGTAAGTACCCGCGAAAACTTAAGAAAACATATATATATATATATATATATTCTTAACTTTTTGCGGGTACTTACATATATGGAATTCAGCTTTGTTCGGGTATTTTCCCATGTCATAGTAGTGGTGCTTTTAAAGCTGTAGCAACGTTTCAGCAGAATCTCATCTTCCATCATCAGGCTTCTGTACATATATATTTTTTTGGTTATTCGGGTTTTCTCCCGCGTAAGATTGGAAGTATCTAGGCAACGTTTCGATGAAGTCTCACTCATCATCTTCAGGCTTGGTCTTCAGCTCTGTGCTTCTCAGAGTGATGTGACATTGCAACTGCTTCTTCCTTTTAACTGCTAGTGGGGGGGTGACTTGATCGGGTGGGGATTTGGCTGTGTTCTAATTGGGTGGGGATGTGTTCTCATTGGTTGGGGGTTTGGCTGTGTTCTCATTGGTTGGGGGTTTGGCTGTGTTCTGATTGGTTGGGGGGTTGGCTGTGTTCTGATTGACTGGAGGCATGTTCTGTTCAGGTGGGGGCTTGGTTGTGCTCAGGTTAGTCTTAGTTGCTGGGGGATTTGAGCTGGTGAGCTGTGATCTTGCTGTTTGGCTTCGAGTTCGTGATCATGCTGCATCTTCATGGTGGGGGTCAGTTCGCTTCATGTATGGCTCAGAGGGGTTTGAAGTGGGTAGTGATGCAGCTGCAGTGCAGCTTCTGGTCTGTGGTCATGTTTCATCTTCTGTGTGGGTGTGAGTCTGCTTTCTACGTGGAAGTGTGGTGGTGGCATCTTGTGTGGCTCTCAAGGGTGTGGGTCTGGTGTCATTCTTCATGTTAGGTACTCATCTGTTCATGAGGGTGGGTTTCCAAATGGCTGGTAGGCGGGAGGTATCATCTCATTTATTCATGCTGTGTGGGCATTTTTCTATCTCTATTGCTTCTCTGATTATTCTGCTGCTGAAGTGTTCGGTTTTGGCGATAGTTCTGGTATTTTTAAAGTCAATCTCATGTCCTGTGGCTTTGAGGTGTTGGACCAGGGAAGAGGTCGGTTGTTCCTTTTTGATTGAGTTCTTATGTTCTTCAATGCGCGCACTTATTCTTCTGTTAGTTTGTCCAATGTATGTGGTGGGGCAGGCAGTGCAAGGGATTTTGTATACTCCTTGATTTTCTAACTCAATTTTATCCTTAGGGTTTCTTAGGATGGTGGATATCTTTCTGTTTGTGCAGAATGCTGTCTTAATGTGTTTTTGGAGGATCTTGCTGATTTTATCTGTAGTGCCTTTTATATATGGGAGGAGGGCTTTGCCATTCTCTTGTTCTCTGTCTTGGATTTTGGTTGGGGTTTCTTTTTGGATTAGGTGGGTGATCTTCTTTCTTTGGAATCCATTGGCTGTCAGCATGCCGGTGAGAGTGTGTAGTTCGGTCTCTAGGTGTTGTTCGTCAGCTAAGCATTTTGTTCTGGAGATGAGTGTCTCGGCTATGGAATTGATCTGTGCTGGGTGGTGGTGTGAGAATGCGTGTAGATAGCGGTTTGTATGTGTTTTCTTCTGGTAGATGGTGTGTTCTAGGGAGCCATTGGGTTTTTTTGTATACCAAGACATCTAGGAAGGGAAGTTGGTTGTTAGCTTTTGTTTCCATGGTGAATTGTATTTTGGGGTGTAGGCTGTTGAGGTGTGTGAGGAAGTTGTTCAGTTTTTCTTTCCCATGTGTCCAGATTATTAAGGTGTCATCTACGTATCTGAGCCAGAGTTTGGGTTTGTGATCATATTTTTCAAGAGCTTGTGTTTCAAAGTGTTCCATGTAGAGGTTAGTGTTCCATGACAAAGTGTTCCATGACAGGTGAGAGGGGTGATCCCATGGGTGCTCCTTCTATTTGTTATATTATTGTCCGTTGTAGATGAAGTATGTATTGGATAGGCAGTGGTTGGTCAAATCTAGGATGTGCTTGGGGGGGGGTTGTATTTGTTTTGGATGGTTGTCAAGGCTTCTTTTATTGGCATTTGGGTGAAGAGGGATATGACATCGAAGCTCACTAGTAGGTCACTGGGTTGTAAGTTTTGTTTCTTTATGATCTCAATGAACTGGAATGAGTTTCTTACATGTGAGTTGATGGATTCTGCAAAGAGCTGTAGTTGTTTGGTGAGAAATTTGGCTAAGTTTTGTAGAGGTGAGCCTATGGAGCTGATTATTGGTCTAAGTGGGGTTCCTTCTTTGTGTATCTTGGGGAGACCATAAAGTTTAGGGCATCTGGATGATTTCTCTCTGGGTATGATTCTTTGCTGGATTTTGTCACTGATGGGGGAGGCTTTTATTTTGGATCTGGTGGTTTTTTCTAGGTAGGTGGTGGGTCTGTCTTTAGGGGTTTGTATGTGGGGTCTTGGAGTAGGTTGATTAACTTGATTGGTAGTCAGATGTGTCCATAACCACTGTTGCATTGCCCTTGTCTGCTGGTAGGATTATTATGCTGGTGTCTTCTTTCAGGTTAAGGAGTGCAGTTTGTTCTTCTTTGGATAAGTTGCTTTTGGGTGGTTTGCTAGTGCAGAGGATGTTGGTGATTTTGAGTCTGATTCTATGAGCATCATCAGGGTTGGTTTTGGTCAGGCTGGTTTCAACTCCGTATATGATGGTTTCTGTGGGGTTGTGTTTGGGAGCGACAGCAAAGTTGAATCCTTTAGAAAGGACCTTGGTTTTGGCTTCGGTGAGGATCTTGTGTGAGATGTTGTGCACTGTTTGTTTCATGTGTGGCTGTGAGGGTGGAGGAGTTGGTTTCTGGCGTTGTTGTAGTTTTCTGAGTTTGTTGGTGTGTGTGTCTGTCTTGAGGGTGGTCTGTGTTTCAGCTCTCCAGACAGTGAGCTGTTTGGATTTGTCCCAAAGTAAGGGGTGAATCTTGTTGCTGAGTCTGAGGTGAAGTTTGAGGAGATCTTTGTTGATTTTGTCTAGGAGAAATCTTTTTGTGTTCATTTCTAATTAGGGCCAATTCTGTTCTTTTTAGGATGCGTTTGGTGGCTGCTGTGTTGGTATGGAATTTCAATTGGAAGCTTGTGGGAATTAAATTTTGATCTCTGCAGTTGCATAGCAATGCGAGGTCACATAAAATAGAAGCTCTTTGGACTTCAAGTTTTTCATAAGTCCTGGTCAGATGGTGGGTTTCCTCTCCGTAGAGTTGCAATATTTGTTTTCTGAGGTTCTCGTGGGTATTTGTATGTGGATCTTTGGTTATTCGGGTTTTCTCCCGCGTAAGATTGGAAGTATCTAGGCAAAGTTTCAATGAAGTCTCATTCATCATCTTCAGGCTTGGTCTTCAGCTCTGTGCTTCTCAGAGTGATGTGAGCTTGTAGCTGCTTCTTCCTTTTAACTGCTTGTGGGGGTGTGACTTGACCGGGTGGGGGCTTGGCTGTGTTCTGATTGGGTGGGGATGTGTTCTCATTGGTTGGGGGTTTGGCTGTGTTCTGATTGGTTGTGGGGTTGGCTGTGTTCTGATTGACCGGAGGCATGTTCTGTTTAGGTGGGGGCTTGGTTGTGCTCAGGTTAGTCTTAGTTGCTGGGGATTTGAGCTGGTGAGCTGTGATCTTGCTGTTTGGCTTCGAGTTCATGGTCGTGCTGCATCTTCATGGTGGGGGTCAGTTCGCTTCATGTATGGCTCAGAGGGGTTTGAAGTGGGTAGTGATGCAGCTGCAGTGCGGCTTCTGGTCCCTGTCATGTTTCATCTTCTGTGTGGGTGCGAGTCTGCTTTCTACGTGGAAGTGTGTTGGTGGCATCTTGTGTGGCTCTCAGGGGTGTGGGTCTAATGTCATTCTTAATGTTAGGTACTCGTCTGTTCATGAGGGTGGGTTTCCAAATGGCTGGTAGGTGGGAGGTATCATCTCATTTATTCATGCTGTGTGGGCGTTTTTCTATCTTCATGGCTTCTCTGATTATTCTGCTGCTGAAGTGTTTGGTTTTGGCGATCTTATGTTCTGTGGCTTTGAGGTGTTGGACCAGGGAAGAGGTCGGTTGTTCCTTTTTGATTGAGTTCTTATGTTCTTCAATGCGTGCACTTATTCTTCTGTTAGTTTGTCCAATGTATGTGGTGGGGCAGGCAGTGCAAGGGATTACATATACTCCTTGATTTTCTAACTCGATTTTGTCCTTAGTTATGAACACATCTGACTACCAATCCAAGTTAACCAACCTACTCCAAGACCCCACATACAAACCCCTAAAGACAGACCCCACCCCCTACCTAGAAAAAACCACCAGATCCAAAATAAAAGCCTCCCCCATCAGTGATGAAATCCAGCAAAAAATCATACCCAGAGAGAAATCATCCAGATGCCCTAAACTTTATGGTCTCCCCAAGATACACAAAGAAGGAACCCCACTTAGACCAATAGTCAGCTCCATAGGCTCACCTCTACAAAACCTAGACAAATTTCTTGCTAAACAACTACAGCCCTATGCAGAATCCATCAACTCACACGTAAGAAACTCATTCCAGTTCATCGAGATCATAAAGAAACAAAACTTACAACCCAGTGACCTTCGATGACATATCCCTCTTCACCCAAATGCCAATAAAAGAAGTCTTGACAGCCATCCAAAACAAATACAACCCCCCCCCCAAAGCACATCCTAGATCTGACCAACCACTGCCTATCCAATACATACTTTACCTACAACGGACAAAAATACAAACAAATAGAAGGAGCACACATGGGATCACCCCTCTCACCTGTCATCGCTAACCTCTACATGGAACACTTTGAAACACAAGCTCTAGAAAAATATGATCACAAACCCAAACTCTGGCTCAGATACGTAGATGACACCTTAATAATCTGGCCACATGGGAAAGAAAAACTGAACAACTTCCTCACACACCTCAACAGCCTACACCCCAAAATACAATTCACCATGGAAACAAACAGCCTACACCCCAAAATACAATTCACCATGGAAACAAAAGCTAACAACCAACTTCCCTTCCTAGATGTCTTGGTATACAAAAAAACCCAATGGCTCCCTAGAACACACCATCTACCAGAAGAAAACACATACAAACCCGCTATCTACACGCACTCTCACACCACCACCCAGCACAGATCAATTCCATAGCCGAGACACTCATCTCCAGAACAAAATGCTTAGCCAACGAACAACACCTAGAGACCGAACTACACACTCTCACCGGCATGCTGACAGCCAATGGATTCCAAAGAAAGAAGATCACCCACCTAATCCAAAAAGAAACCCCAACCAAAATCCAAGACAGAGAACAAGAGAATGGCAAAGCCCTCCTCCCATATATAAAAGGCACTACAGACAAAATCAGCAAGATCCTCCAAAAACACATTAAGACAGCATTCTGCACAAACAGAAAGATATCCACCATCCTAAGAAACCCTAAGGACAAAATTGAGTTCGAAAATCAAGGATTATATGAAATCCCTTGCACTGCCTGTCCACCACATACATTGGACAAACTAACAGAAGAATAAGTGCACACATTGAAGAACATAAGAACTCAATCAAAAAGGAAGAACTGACCTCTTCCCTGGTCCAACACCTCAAAGCCACAGGACATGAGATTGATTTTAAAAATACCAGAACTATCGCCAAAATCGAACACTTCAGCAGCAGAATAATCAGAGAAGCCATAGAGATAGAAAAATGCCCACACAGCGTGAATAAATGAGATGATACCTCCCGCCTACCAGCCATTTGGAAACCCACCCTCATGAACAGATGAGTACCTAACATGAAGAATGACACCAGACCCACACCCTTGAGAGCCACACAAGATGCCACCACCACACTTCCACGTAGAAAGCAGACTCACACCACACAGAAGATGAAACACGACCATAGACCAGAAGCCGCACTGCAGCTGCATCACTACCCACTTCAAACCCCTCTGAGCCATACATGAAACGAACTGACTCCCCCCCATGAAGATGCAGCATGACCACGAACTCGAAGCCAAGCAGCAAGATCACAGCTCACCAGCTCTAATCCCCCAGCAACTAAGACTAACCTGAGCACAACCAAGCCTCCACCTGAACAGAACATGCCTCCAGCCAATCAGAACACAGCCAACCCCTCAACCAATCAGAACACAGGCAAACCCCACCCGATCAAGTCACATCCCCACTAGCAGTTAAAAGGAAGAAGCAGCTGCAAGCTCACATCACTCTGAGAAGCACAGAGGTGAAGACCAAGCCTGAAGATGATGAATGAGACTTCATCAAATCGTTGCCTAGATACTTCCAATCTTATGCGGGAGAAAACCCGAATAACCAAAGATCCACATACAAATACCCGCGAGAACCTCAGAAAACAAATATATATACATACATACATACATACATACATATATATATATATATGAATTTAGAAAGGAATTAGATAATTAAAAGCAAGATTGAGAAAACTAATGGAAGGGAAAATGTTAAAATAGTGATAAGATATGGAATAGAACACAAAGATGAATGTGAAATTGAATTTGTGTCTGTATGGAGAAGTGATAACTCGGGACCATGCTATTCTCAAAAAAAGAAATTTTACTTGTATTATGTTTTTTGAAAACCCAAATAATTTTTTTATAAAAAAAAAAAAAGAAGAGGGCACCAAATTACTAATTTAGGAGAATACAAATTTTGGAATGCTTGCACTAGACAGGGATTCAAAGCTTGTTAATGTCACTTAGAAATTAAAGATAACTTAGTGTTGGGTGCTAGAACAACCAAATAATCTATCAGTTGTATAGCTATAACCAAAATCATTATCATTTTTTTTCTTTTTCAAATGTTGCCTATTTAAAATAACTTATATTTCATAAAGATTATTTGTCATGGCAAATTAAGAGTTTTTATTGCTCTTTTGGTTAGGAAACAGCACTGGACCAAGGAGATTATGAAAATCAACGAGCTAAGGAAAACCTATGAACAAGTACAGGAATACCATCAAACAGTAGCAGTTAGCAGTTTAGTTTCTAAAAGTATAATTTACCTTTTCTTTCCAAGGTCTTCTAATCCCCACTCCCCAGACTCTTAAATGAATTGACCCAATTGTAACAGAGCATTTTTTTTTCATTTTTAGTCCAAATCTTCAAACATTTTCACATGAATTTCATTTTTTACTGGCTTCTAATTAGGAAAATCCTTTTTAACTTTAATGTATTTATGGGAATAGTGCATCAATTGCCTAGCTTAAAAATAATGATGCTACAATCTAGCAAACATCAAATATCCTGATTGTAGAAGGGGTTTAAACACTTCAGAGAGATGGTTATATGACCAGGCAGAAAGAGGTCTGTATGAATCCAGATCTTATTGTCAAATCTGTAATTGCTTCCCAATTAATATAAAAAAGTCACAACATTTGTTAGATGACATATTTCTTTAATTGCCCCCACCCATCTTGCAAATGTTTATGCCAATGGGAATGCAATTATTCCTTTAAAACAGGAATAATTCTTTGCCTGTAAATTAAGGGTTACTTTTAGAAAACAGTGCTTGGTATGATTACATTCCCTTAGTCCTAAAGCATTAATTCCATAGCACACCACACTGTTCCTTTTTTCATTTTTTTTAAAAACATAACTATAGACTCCGGAGGCCAATGAGGAGGGGGCGGGGTTAGACTGAGGAAAAATCAATATGTCAATGATATATGTAAGTATTTTTATTGTTGATAATGAAAAGGATGAAAGCCCAATAATTCAGATTGAACTACAACAGGTTTTGAGATTAGGTAAATTTTGGATCTGAGTGCTAGACATGCACCCTAATCTGCAAAGAAGAATCTATTTCCTGAATCTTTTTTTTTAAAAAGATATTTGCAATAAATAACTATGTTGGCCTTTATATTAGTTCTGGCAAATTTTGACAAAGGCTGTACAAGAATATTTTAATAAATGTATTAATGAAGTTGACAGTCACTCTAAAATTTGCTTGTCAAAAATGAATTTATTACATACTTCACCTTTACTTTACTTCTCCTCCCTGCCCCCTAATTGCTTCATGTTTCAATTATGTTTTCTGGTTGTAATGGGCCCAGTCCTTTTTTACAAGAACAGTTTCCTTTCCCTTGAGAATATTTCAACTGCTGTCTTATGTGTTATTCAGGACGAAAAGAAATGACAGCTCCTCTCAACAAATTGTCTCATCCAATATAAGTCACTTTGCTTCAACAACAGGCTGCCTAATTTGAATTCTACTCGCGTTTCATCTTAACCTTGACATTAAATTCCACAGTGACTTGTTCCAGGTCCTGATATTGTACTATCACTGCTCTTACCTGTCAAGCAAGCTCTGCAATCATCATCAACTGGGATTGCAAGTATTCCCACAGACTTTCATTGCACTGACCAATGTTATGCTATTATGTTATTTTTAATGTCTCTTTCACAAATGGAATAATTGTTATATTCAGGATACTTGTCTCAAACTTATTAAGCCTTAGAACATACAGATTCAGCTTCATGACACAACCCTAAAAACCTCCATAGATTCCATTTTAACTTTGGAAATGAACTCTTTTTACTTTTTCCCACTGAAAATGACTTGATTGAAATGTGTATTATGAATTAGACTTAGAAACTTATTATTGATTTTTTTAAATCAATTTTTTATTACTTTATAAGTAACAATGCACACAGTGAATATACACAAAACTCCTTCCTCCACCTATTTTCCTCTCTAAAACAACACCACGAGGTGGTTTTGTCTGGCACAAAATCACCCAGTCAACTTTTGCACTTAAGGTTGCACTCATAGTCTTCTGGTTTCTAGAAAAGCACTTTAAGCAGTAAAGTTAAGTTTTCTTGTTTTCTTGTTTCTAGGATAGCAAAATGGACATTGGCAATGAATTCAGAGCACATGGGCCCTCACTTTTACAGTCAACTTTATCTACATCTCCTGTTAAAATACATGGAAAAATCCCGTTAGGGAGTAAATCAACTTAGGGTTAAGCTTCTATGAATTCAGACAGCAAAAGGGACATTGCCCTGGATTCAGAGTTCATGGATATGATTAGGAGGGCACTTAGTTTTCAAGTCAGCCTTATATACATTTCATGAAAAAATACATGGAAAAATCCCACTGGGAGTTAAATCAGCTTAGGGTTATGGTTATGCCTGTATAAACCCACAGAGCAAAATGAAAATAGGCAATGAATTCAGAGTACATGAGTATCTTTAGGAGGCCACTGATTTTTTTAGTCTGGCTTATCTACATTTCCTGGTAAAATACATGGAAAAATTCCAACCGGGGGTGGGGGGTAAATTCACTTAGGGTTACGGTTAAGGCTCATCAATTCAGACAACAAAATGGACATTGGGAATGAATTCAGAGCACAAGGATATGCTTAGTAGGCCACTGACTTTTCGAGGCTGCCTTATCTATGTTTCCTGGTAAAATATATGGAAAAATCACTTTGAGGGGTAAAACCACTTTGGGTTAGGGTTAGGCCTGTATTAATTCAGACTACAAAATGGACATTGTCTATGAATTCAAAGCGCATACATAAGTTTAGGAGACCACTGACTTTTAGACTCTGTATTATCTACTTTTCCTGGTAAAATACATGGAAAAATGCCATTGGGAGGTAAATACACTTAAGGTTACAGTTAAGGCTCCATCAGTTCAAACAACAAAGTGGACATTGGCAATGAATTCAGAGGACATGGTGTGGTGAGTAGGGCCCTCAAAGTCAACGTTATGTATATTTCCTGGAAAAATACATGGAAAAATCCCATTGGGGGGTAAATCTACTTACGGTTAGGGTTCGGCCTCTATGAATTCGAATAGCAAAATGAACATCCTTAAGTGGCTTCCTAAACATACCCATGTGCTCCAAATTCCTTGCCAATATGCATTTTGCAGTCTGAATTAACACAAGCCTAACCCTAAGTGGATATACCCCCCAATGGGATTTTTCCATGTATTTTACCAGGAAATATATATTAGCCAGACTCCAAAAGTCAGAGGCCATCTAAACATACTGATGAGCCCTGAATACATTGCCGATGTCCTGTTTGCTGTTTGACTTCATGCAGGCCTAATCCTAACCCTAACCCTGGATTTATCCCCCAATGGGATTTTTCCATGTATTTTACCAAGAAATGTAGATAAGCCAGATTCTAAAAGTCAGTGCCATCCTAAATATACCCATAAGCTCCAAATTCATTGGTGACATCCATTTTGCTGTCTGAATTTATACAGGTCTAACCCTAAAGCTAAGTGGATTCACCTGCCAATAGGAGTTTTCCATGGATTTTATCAGAAAATGTAGATAAGACAGATTTGAAAAGTCAGTAGCCTAGTAATCAAACTCATGAACTCTGAATCAGTTTACAATATCAATTCTGTTTATCCAATTCATGGAGGCCAAACCCTAACTCTACGTGGATTTACATCCCAATGGGATTTTTCCATGTATTTCACCAGGAAACATAAATAAGGCAGACTCAAAAGTCAATGGCCTCCTAAACATTCATGCACTCTTAAATCATTGGCTATATCCATTTTGCTGTTCGAATTCATAGAAGTCTAACCCTAAGTGGTTTTACCACCAATGGGATTTTTCCATGTATTTTTTCAGGAAATGCACATAAGCCACGCGAAAAGTTAGTGACCTCGTAAACATACCTATATGCTCTGAATTCATCACCATCATGCATTTTGTAGTCCAAATTGACACATGCCTAACACTAAGTGATTTTTCTTTCAATGGTGTTTTACCAGAAAATCTACATAAGCCAGAATCATAAAGTCAGTGGCCTGATAAACATACCCATGTGCTTGGAGTTCATTCCCAATGTTCATTTTCTTGTTCAAAGTCATACAGGCACAATCAATTTAGATAGCAAAATAGACAATGAATTTTGAGTGCCTGGATATGTTTAGGAAGCCACCCTAAGTGGATTTTTCTCTCAATGAGATTTTTCCATGTATTTACCAGGAAATATTAATTAGCCAGACTCAAAAAGTCGGTGGCTTCCTAAACATACCCAGGCACTCAAAATTCATTGTCTATTTTGCTATCTAAATTGATACAGGCTGTGGTGACCCAGGATGGGATACAAAATAAACACAGTCACAAAAAACAAGTGAAGCCCCTTTTCTTCCTTCACTTTGCTTCCAAGCTCCAAATATACTTGACTGGAGACAAAAAACTCCCACACAAGCAGTTATAAGAAAGAGGAAATGCCATTTAAATTATAACAAATAAAAAACAACACAAACCAGGCAAAGCTAGGGCTGGAAGACGTCCACAGATATCAGAACACACACTGGGAAGGACACCACACTCAGAGAGGAACAATAAACTAGAGATATTTCCACACTTTGTTTCCAGCACTCGTCCATACGCATGTACATCCTTTTATTCAGTTGTCACAGCTACAGCCCATGAAGAGGATCTCCTCCCCAGTAGACCATGTCTTTCCCTTATCCGCTCCTCCCTGTGTGCCCTAGGATGGAAAGAGGATGGGCCTGTGTCTTCCTGAGACTGCCCAGCCGGCCTCTGCCCTTCCCCAGCCTCCTCCACAACCTCCAGAGCCAAACTTCCACTCCCTGTCAGCTGTTCCTCCTTTCTCTCAGAGTTAGTCTCCACCAGGGGCATGACACATGCCTAACCCTAACCCTAAATGGATTTAACCCCCAATGGGATTTTTCCATGTATTTTACCTGGAAATGTAGATAAGCCAGACTCTAAAAGAGAGTAGCTTCCTAAGCACATCCATGCACTCTGAATTAATTGGTGTCATTCATTTTTCTGTCCAAATTCATATAGGTCTAAGTCTATTTTGATTTACCCCCCAATATGAGTTTCCTGTATATTTTACCAGTAAATGTAGACATACTAGACTCCAAAAGTCAGAACCTCCCAAAGAAACCTATGAGCTCTGAATTTTTTAGTGATATACATTTTGCTCTCCAAATTAATGGAAGATTATTCCTAATCCTAAATGGATTTACCCCCCAATAGGATTTTTCCATGTATTTATCAGGTAATGTACATAAATAAGGCTAACTCAAAAAGTAAGTGTCCTCCTAGGCATATCCTTGCATTCAGAATTCTTTTGAAATGTCTATTTTTTTGTCCCAATTTTACAGATAGCAGATAATCAGAGTTGGAAGGGACCTTGTAGATCAGCTAGTCCAATCCCCCGCCCAAGTGGGAGACTCTACACCATTTCTGACAAACAGCAGTCCAGTCTCTTCTTGAAAGTCTCAAGTGATGGTGCTTCCACAACTTCCGAGGGCAAGATGTTTCATTGGTTGATTGTTCCCACTGTCAGAAAGTTTCTCCTTATTTTCAGATTAAATGTCTCCTTGTTCAGTTTCCATCCATTATTCCTTGTCTGACCTACAGGTGCTTTAGAAAATAGCTTGACACCTTCCTCTCTGTGGAAGCCCTGAAAATATTGGAAGACAGCTGTCATGTCTTCCCTGGTCCTTCTCTTTACTAGACTAGCCAAGCCCAGATCCTGTAACCGTTCTTTATATATTTTAGTCTCCAGTCCCTTAATCATCCTGGTTGCTCTTTTCTGTACTTTTTCTAGAGTCTTAACATCTTTTTTATAATGTGGTGAACAAAACTGGATGCAGTACTCTAGCTGTGGTCTTGCTAAGGCTTTATAGAGTGGTATTAGTACTTCCCTTGTTCTTGATTGTATCCCTCTGTTAATACAACTTAGTATTGCATTAGCTTTTTCGGCTGCTGTTGCACACTGTTGGCTAATATTTAGCTGGTTGTCCAAGATCCCTCTCACAGTTACTGCTATTGAGCCTAGTTTCACCCAGTCTATATGTGTACTTTTGGTTTTTCTTGCCTAAGTGTAGGACTTTATTTTTCTCTACATTGAATTTCATTTTGTTAGATATGGCCTAGTGTTCTAGTCTGTCAAGATCCATCTGGATCTTAAGCCTATCTTCTATATAAATACTATATAAAATGATACTCAGCTGGCAGGAATGATGATACTAAGCTGGTAGGAGTATTTATATTTATATTGGTATTTATAAATTGATACTTATATTGTAAGTATCAATTTATATAGGCCTAACACTAACCCTAAGTGAATTTCCCTGAAAAAAGATTTTTTCCATGTATTTTATAAAGAAATGTAGATAAGGCAGACTTGAAAAGTCAGTGCTCTTCAGAGAATACTGTGGCACTCCAAAGTCATTACCAATTTCCATTTTGCTGTCTATATTAATGGAGGTCTAACCCTAACTGTAAGTGTATTTACCCCTCAAATGGGATTTTCTGATGTATTTTACCAGGATATGTAGATTAGCCATAATCAAAAAATCAATGCCTTCCTAAATATATTTATGCTGTCCAAATTTGTTGCTGATGTCTATGTTGTGGTCTGAATTCACAGAGGCCCATTAGCCCATTTTAACATTGGAACTGAACTGTGGACTTCCGGTTTGAAGGGCTTCAGCAACAGACAGGATCCATGATCGGGTGCAGTTTCTCCCTGGGCTTGCTGCCGGAGCGCCCCGAGCTGGCTGGCTTTGGGGCTAAGCCACCCCATGGAGGTGGTGAAGAAGGGGGAGACTGCCAGCAGGGTCGAGGAGAGCCGCATCTCTCCTCCTCAGCTGGCCAAACTCCCTTTCCCGAAGGCGGAAGGAGCGACGGTCAGAAATGGCCGCTTCAAAGAAGAACTCAACCAGAAAAGAAAGTGCAGGAGGAAGATAAGAAGTGAAAGTTTTGGCTGACCAGGTTAAGCTGAAAAAACAACAATTAAGGTACTCTGGAATTTAAATTTTACAAAAGATAACATCGTTCCCAAAGATGGTTGGAAGCAGTGAAAGAAAGTGAAAAGGGAAAGGTTTTTTTTTTTTCTTCTCTCTCCTTCCTTACATTGACAACTAAGAGATCGGAATAAGAAATCGGAAAAATCCGCTTTGGCATCAATAGGCAATTAAGCTGAAAATATAACTAAATGCCAAAGGGACAATAAAGATTTCTGGACATTAAAAACTTTTTCTTTTATAAGCAGGAAGGGAGAGGAAAAGAATAAGGGCAGGATCTGGAGGGAGGAGATTGCCTGGACTTCAAAAGAATTTAAAGTAAAACTTCAACAAGACTTCTAAAAGATACATTTTAACTGAGATTTTGCAACTAAATAGTAACCCCAGGAAGAGAAAGTGTAAAAAGAAACAGCTGTGTGTATTTGGACTGTCTGGTGACTTTTGGATTTGTGGTTATTATATTTGAACTAAAATCAATTGGGTGGTTGTTTAAATTTTTTTACAATGGCATCACTTATGGAAGAATTGAAAATGGAACTTAAAAAATACAAAGAAGAGGCACAAGAATGGAAAGGCTCTTTTAGCTTCATTTTTCAATTCTTAGGAATGGAGATCTCCAACTATGAGAAACAACAAGAAAAGATTGCAAAACAAGAAGACTGGGACAAAGAAGAAGCCATCTTTAATGAACAAGTAACTCTATGTGGGGAAGAAAGGGGAAAGCGGGGGGGGGGGAGAGAATGGAGAATTTAAGACCTAAAAAAACAGCCCAAAAAGGGGAAAAATAATTTGAAAAGTAGATATAATGTTGGAAAGCAACAGAAAATGGGAATACAGAAGAGGGAAATGGAGGTGGAGAGATGGGGGGGGGGGTAAAAGGGGAGAGAGAAGAAGAGAGGGAAGAAGGAAAGGAAGAGAAGATATAAAGGTTTGGAGCAAGATGTAAAGAAACAGGACCTATTTAGAGATAATGGGTAAAAATCTAACTGAAAAAGGGATTCTGTGAAGGTACATAAGATTGTATTGTTATATTTGTAATCGAAATAATTTTAGAAAAATGGAAACAATATATGATTAAAAAGTGGGATAAAGTAGTTGGTGTGGTTTGGGGAAATGTTTGTGAATAAAATAAATGAAATAAAATAAATGAGAAAATTGAATTAGGAAGGAACGGGAACATTTTAATTAGTAAATGTTTTATAAAATATAAGTGAAAGGGGGGGGGGGAATTAACTATGGAAAGTTTATAATTGTTCCCATAGAAGTATGATATTTATTTGAAAAGTAATGTGCAAAATGTTAAATTCTAAATGAATATTAATTTTAATGATAGAATTGAATTGGAACGAATTGTTGTTTTAATTGTATTATACATTTATAATCTTTTTTTTCTTTTTTCAATAATACAATGTGTAGTTTTAGAATGTGCCAAGCGGAATCCGAATGAAAGTTATGTATTATATTAAGTGTTATAATTTTAGGGGAAAGATATAAAGGCATCATAATCCAATCAGTGATTACAGGAGAAATTTTGTTTAATGAGAAAAGATAGCAGACCGCTGAAACAGGACAGACAAAAAATATAAATACAATGATTTGAATTGAGATGAAATAAATAAAATAAATAAAGGTAAAAGAGGGGAGAAGCTATGTAGAAAATGTAGAATAGTAATAAGATATGGAATGGAATATAAAAATGAGCATGAATTTGTGCCTGTATGAAGAGATGTAACCTGGGATTATGCTGCTTTCAAAAAAGATGTTTTACTTGTCTTTTTGTGAAAACTCATATAAAACTTACAAAAAAAAAAAAAAACCCACAAACCATTGGAACTGAACTATCTTCTCTTTTACTTTTCCCATTGAAAATGACTTGATTAAAATGTGTGTAATGAATTAGACTCAGAAACTTATTTTCTGTGTTTTTTAATTAAATTTTTATTACTTTATATATGTAAAAATGCACACAGTAAACATATATAAAACTTCCTGCTCCTATTTTCCATTCAACAACAATCCTGTGTTGTAGTTTTGTCTGAAGAAAGTAACTGGTTCAAAATCACCTAGTCAACTTTTGTACCTATAGTTGGACTATAACTCACAGTATTCTGGTTTCTAGGACAGCACCTTAACCACTAAATCAAACTATATTCTTCTTACAACATTGCTTTGTTTACCATTAATTCAAGTTTTCCTTGAATCAGGAATAAAGACAAGAACTTGAAGAGTTAATCCTCTATCTATCTATCTATCTATCTATCTATCTATCTATCTATCTATCTATCTATCTATCTATCTATTCTTTTGTAGGAATACTGCATCAGAGATAAAATAGCTATTAACTATTTCCTTAGCTCATTTGGACTGTATACTTATTAGCCCACACAATAAACTGGATTTCCTTTTCCAAGGTCACAGAGACAGAAAGAAAGTGTTTCAATCTTTGAAATTGAAAACTGAAATTTGTTTTCCTTCCTAAACTCACCACAACCTCGTTTCCTGCAAAAGATGGAGCTCATAGTATGTTTTGTTATGATATATTGAATACAATCAGACAGAAATGTTGTTCGTGAACTCCAGAGGGTGCTTAGTATGGCCATGTTTAATCAGAATTTTGGTTCTAATCTCTTATTTGCTGCAAGGAATGGCTGCTTACAAACTCTATAATATAAAATACTAAGCACTCACATTTTTTATTTCTAAACTGTGCAAAGTGTGTTCCGTCAGTAACAGTCAAGTTTATTTCATGAGTGGTCAATTTCTTATGAAGGATTATGAACATTTGCTGATTATAAACATTCACTTCCTCTGCCCTGGAATCAGTTAAACCTTTACAGTAATTTCTTATCTTCCAATCCCATCCTTTAATTAACACACAGTGAAGGCTTGGAAATGGGCCACTCTTTTTGTCTCATTATGCAGCCTGATGATAAGCTAGTTATAGAATGAAGTTAAAAGCTTTTTTAAATAAAAGGAAACACATGCAAGAAATTGATATTTAGAAATGATATTTTTGAAACCATAACTCTGATATTGTAATTAGCAAAATGTAAATTATTTTGCTTTTATCAAAATTCAGGACAGGAGAAAATAATAAGCACAGCATTAGGAAAGGAGAAAATATACCTAATGACAGTCTCATTAGTAAAGAAGGTTAGCACTTTGTTGGTAACCTGGAAGAGTTTTAAAAAGTAGAAATTAAACAATTTTCTTCATTGTTATCATCTTCTTTGGGGGAAAAGAAAAAAAAAATCAGCTATCCTTTCATGGATAAGTCTTTAGCTAGAGCACTAACAAATTGGCAAACAAAATATACCTTGCATTCAATGATATTTTGTAGAACTCAGGTAGTAGAATTGACAATGAAAGGGAGTTTCATGATAATTCCATTTTTACTTATCGCATGTCAATCAATCAATCGATCAATCATTTATTTGCAGTACTTATATGACTGCCTATAATATAATTACTTTAGACAGTTGCCAACAAACCATCAAAAGTAATTAAAAACAAAAACACCCTCACCCCACCATAGGCATCAGTCAAACAGCCTTCCAGTTCAGCTTCCATCCTAGTCCAACACCTGGTGGGAAAATCAGGACTTCACAGCCCACTGTAAGTTAAAATAGTAGGAGATTGTTCCAAATGTGGACCAATTGCCAGGTACCCAAAATTGATCATGTGACTACGGCATAAAGAGGTAACCATGAGAGATCCATTGTAATTCTGGCATAAACTGGGGACTACTTATACCTGTAAGTCATAAATATTGATCCTCCTTTCTTGCTGTGAACAAGTGCAAAGTAATTCATCTTTTTCCTTCCACCCATTTTCCTTGAGTAGATACCTGGCAGTAGTGATTGGCTCAGAAATGAACATTCAGTGTAATGTCACTAGGACATCCAATCACTGGCTCATGACCCATTAAGATGACAAATCTGCATTTCCGCTATGGGAATGCCTCCAGTGATAGCACAGAAAAATCATCTTGCATTTCATATTGTTCTAAACTTCTCACTTGCAGAGTTTTGATTAAAAAAAAAAAACTTTTAAAAAAGAACCTCCAAAGTTGCTTTTAAATGGAATAACAAATTAAAGTAATTTCAGTGAAATATTTTTTTTAAAAAAAGAGGTATTTTCAAATATTGAAATCCAATATATTCCATCATGTGAGTGGTACTAAATGAAGAATACAAGTTCTTTTTTCTATGTTCTGTAACCATATGATTACTACATTCAATATGGGTCTCTACATGCTAGGAACATAATATATGAGAAGGAATAGAATAAAGATTAATTAAAGAAACTTAAATGATAGAGATGAAATGAGGAAAAGTCATTTCATTTCACTCTAGTTTTTCTTTCTTTCTTCATCTTCTCATACTCTATAGAATGAAGTTAAAAGCTTTTTTAAATAAAGGAAACAGCTCAGTGGTTGCCAACCAGTGGGCCATGGAATTTTGGTGGTCTGCAGAGAAATGTCCTCTCCAAAGCAATTAATCCAAGCTGCACGGGAATATGGCTGCGCTGCCCACACGGCCCATGGGAACACAAGGCTGTATGACCCATATGGCCCATCTTACCTGCTGGCCCCCATCCTTCAACTGAGCACAAATCTTACCTTGAGTAGAGCCACATGAGCTGGAATTGGAAGGTAAGACCAACTGTGGGGGAGGGAAATCCACCCCGGGGTGGCTTGCTGACATTGGTGGGAATGTTGGTCCCGTATTCCAGAGCTGCAGTAATCGCAGGACTGGCCTGTGTACTGGCTTGCCATGAATGAGCTGCTCCGGGATGACCAAAGAACCAGTCATGTGACTACTGCAACTCTGGAAGATGGGACCAGCCTGTAGTGGGGTTGGAAATCTCTGCCATAGGGGGTGGCATGTGTAATGTGCAAATTTGCAGTTGGTGCAACATGCAAAAAGCAGCATAGTCCTCACTGACCAGGTTGAGGTAATGATACTGTTGCAGCAAGAGGGGGCGGCAGCACAGGTGGGCCGAAGCAGCAATGGAGATGGCTGGAAGGTGCAGGAGCACCACTCTACTCAGTATTCCACCTTTGCTTGAGGATCCCAGCCGAAGTTTCTATGTAGCTCGTGCTTCAGCACTTTGATTCCCAGGGGCAGGAGTTCGGCCAAGTTATCTGCAAAATTCTCTCTCTCTCAAGGAGTACTTGCAGAAGCAGTGCAGGAAACTTTGGCCTGATT
This sequence comes from Hydrophis major, assembly GCA_033807585.1. Taxonomy (NCBI): domain Eukaryota; kingdom Metazoa; phylum Chordata; class Lepidosauria; order Squamata; family Elapidae; genus Hydrophis; species Hydrophis major. The sequence goes on from CM066329.1 coordinate 159,449,060, forward strand.
TTTGAGAGACAAGAGTGACGCCAGCTGCTTCTCTCCACTAACAGAGGGCTGCTAACAGGCAAAACCGTCTCTCTCTTGAGGAGTGCTTACAGAGAGAAGCAACCGGAGTCACTCTCGTCTCTCAAGCTAATCTGGATCTGAGTAAAAGATCATCTAAAACATTATAATTCTTCCTACAGTAAATAATATCTGAACTCCTGCCCAAAGGCAAGATATAAATCAAATCAAATCAAATTAATCAATAATATTCTGTACAGCAACTTAAAAGCTGAGTATGATGGAACATGAGAAAAGCTGCCAGGAGAGATATAGATCAACAAAGTTGACCTTTTGATACAGAGATTATTATTTTTTCAAAAAATTGCAAAGTACATTGTTTTTTCAATCTTGTAGTCTTATAGAGTGCATTGTCAACAACTGATTTGTGATAATGCTGTCTTAAGAGTTACCTTAAAATAGGTTAAATATTTCAGAAGAAAAAAAAAAGAAAATAAACTTATTTCTCCATAATGTGACATCTCCAAAGCAACCAGTGAAGAATAGTTCACAGTTTGGGAGTTCCGGTTTGTCAGGCTTCGGCGACGGCAGGAATTCACATTTGTGCGCAATCCCTGCCACGCTCACTGCTGGAGTGCCTCCAATCCAGCTGGATTTGGAGGCTATAGTTATCCTGTAGGAATAACTGAAGATAGGGGAGATCTGGACAGGGGTCTGGGGGCATTGCAAACCCCCTCCCTCAGCAGTCTAAGCTTCCTTTTCCAAAGGCGGTGGAGCGGTGGTCAGCAATGGCTGCCACAAAGAACCTCTCAGCCAGACAAGTTTTGTGCAGGAGGAAGTGGAGAAAGTGAAAGTCTTTGGCTGAACCGGGACAATAAGTAACATCTGAACATCCTGGAAATCTAGCTCTCTAAAGGATACGTTGTTTCCCAAGAAGATCGTAAAAAGCTGCAAGATGAAAGTGAAAAGGGAAAGGTTTTTTTTTTCTTTCTTCAATCTCCTTCCCTTCAGAGAGAGCAATGGAAATCGGAAACACCCACTTTGGCAACAGAAGGTAACTAATTTTGAAAATTAAAGCTAAGGGGACATTAAAGATTTCTGAACATTGATATTTAAAAATCTTTTTTTTTTTTTTGCTATAAGTGGGGAGGGAGAGGTAAATGATTTATATTAAAATTCTGCTGGAGGAGACTGCTTGGAGTTTATAAGATCAGAGATTAAACTGCAATAAGACTTCTAAAAAATCATTTTGGAACTATGTATCTGAACTCTACCCCAGGAAGAGAAAGTATTAAAAGAAGAAAGTGCTAAATGAAACAGTTTGTGTTGATTTGGATTGCTTGATGACTTTGGGATTTTTGCAAACTATTTTTTGAAAGTCTAAAAACACTTGGATTGTTTTTAAAAAAGTAAATAAAAATAAATATATATATCTTACAATGGCATTATCTGTGGAAGAATTGAAAATGGAATTTAAAAAGCTAAAAGAAGAGGAACAAGAAGGCAAGGGCTCTTCTGGATCTGTTTTTCACTTCTTAGAAATGGCAATTTCTATCTATCAAGAAATACAGCAATCAGAAAGCTGGGATGAAGAAGAAGAAGCCATCTTTAATGGACAAATTATTTTAGTTGATGAAGAAAAGGGAAAAGGGGAAAAGAAAATGGAGAAATCAAGATCTAAAAAAACAACCAAGAAAGGGAAAAATAAGGTGAAAAATCGATATAATGTCAGAAAGCAACAGAAAAGAGGAATACAACAGAAAGGGGAGACTAAAAGGGTGGAGATTGAGAGATGGGGGGGTTAAAAGGCTAGATTCGATAAGAAAGGAAGGGAAAAAGAACAGAGAAGTTATAAAGGCTTAAAACAAGATATTAAAAAACGGTTTTTTTTTTAAAGACAAAGGGTAAAATACAATTTAAAAAGAGATTCTGCAAAAGTACACAAGATTGTATCGTAGTATTCATATTTGAAATAGAGTTAGAAAACTGGTATATTATGTGTGTTAATAGAATATTGTAGGGAATGTGTAAAATATCTAAGATTTAATAATATATAATATCTATGTGTAAAATATCTAAGATTTAATAATATTTTAATTAATTAATTTGTTATGGAATATTGTTTTTACTATATTATAAGCTTATTGTGTTTTTTTTTTATTTTAAAATGTTATTTAGAATGTACTAAGCAGAATCAGAATGGAAATTATGTATTATTTTAAGTGTTAAAATTGGGGGAAAGATAGAAAGGTGTCATACTTCAACCACTGATTACAGGAAAAAAATTGTATTAAAGAGAAAAGATAAATAGACAATTGAAAAAGAACAAACAAGAGATACAAGTGTAATGATTTAAATTGAGATGAAGTAAATAAAATAGCATTAAGAGAGTGAAAAGAGGGGAGAAGACATATAGAAAATATAGAATGTTAAATAAGATTGAAATAGTATATAAGGTGAGCATGAATCTGATTTATGTCTGTAGAAAAAGATGTAACCTGGGGTTAAGCCAATTTCTAAAAAGAAGTTTTATGTTTTCATGTTATGTGTTTTGTTTGTTTATTGAGAATTAAGATTGTTGGATGAGAACATATGAAATCGTAAATAAGACAGACGAAAGTATAAGTTTAATAAATAAAACTGAATAGAAGTAAAGGGGAAAATAGTGAGAAGTTGGAAAAAGAGTAATAAGATATGAAGCTGAGTACATAAGATGCATATTAAATTGTGTTTCTATGGAAATGTGATAATTTGGAAGAAAGCTGTACTTAAATAAGATGTTTTATTTGCTTTCTTAAAATATGTTCTATGTTCTTACGTTTTATGTTTTGTTTGTTTGTGTATTGTCTTTGAAAATTAATAAAATTTGTTTAAAAAAAAAGAATAGTTCACAGTTTGGATCAATGTAATGTGTGTGTGTGTGTGTGTGTGTGTGTGTGTGCTGGGGGGGAATTGTATGTGCCCAAAAGACTTCTGTGATCTGAGCTTCAGAAGTTCAGAAGGATACCCCTAGTGAACATATTAATCATGAAGTTTCATAATAACTCAGACCCTCAGATGCCAAGTATAAAAGTGCACATCTTTCCTTCTTTTTCCCCCACTCACCCAGGAAAAAAAAAAGTGAAAATTAAGATCTTACAAATGCATTGACTTTGCAAAATAAGACAGATTACTGGTGATGATAGAACCAATAAGGAATGATGACCATAACAGTATGATAGCACAGAAGCAAAAATATAGCATATGGTTATAACTTTTAGTCATACAAGGAAGTCACTGTAGAGTAGGACTCTTTTTTAAGAAGATTAAGCCAAGAAGTTTTGCCAAGGATTTGCAGCACAGAGTTAAGAATGATAAGAATAAGGCCGACCTCTTTTCATCAAGATGTGATTATCTTATCTGGTTCCTGTACCTGCTTAGTTGAAGCAAGAAAAGGAAGCCTGAGCATTAGATTATTCTTTAGCCATTGTCCTTTGCTCCAAATATTGGGAGGAAATGGAATTATAGCAAAGGGGTGTATTACTTTGAGAAGTTCTTGGGAAACAGCCTTTGTACCCGCTTTGGCAGATACAGATTTTCACATTCATTCATATGAAATAGCTCAAGTAACTGCCAATTCTCAGAAATTTTTTTTCTGAGCTGTATCTTGCATTGGAGATACAGTAACACTTGAGATGTGGAACCATTATGATTTGCTTAGTTGTACCTTGGATTAACAATTCTTAGGGTCAATGTCATAAGACGTACTTTTATATATGTGAGCATGTGTGCATTTTAATGACATATACTCTGCTCATAAGAACATTTTATCAAAAAAGAAAGTGGAGATGCATATATAATAAATAGAGTATATATCTTGATTGAATCTAGGAAATAAATACAGGTTCAATTCATTGTCAAAAGCCACACAAACATCTGAGGCCAAGTGTAAGGGAGCTTTATGTGGAGGCAACTCACAAATTCATAATGCAAAACAAAACAAAACAAAATTCATTGGAATCCCTAGGCCAAAAATAGTCTACTAACTGAATCACATAGATATATAAGTAGGACAGTGATCCCTACAGAATTCTTGAGGCTTTCTGTTTTGGGGAATAATTTTAATTTAATTTAAGGATTTATATAATTACCCAATTAGCAAAAAATGTGAGTCTGGATTGCAAACATAATAAAAAAACAATGCTCCTAATCCCAAAATCAACAACAACAAAATCCAGTCATGGCACACCAATATTTACTACACCTCCCAGGACAAGGTTATCTAACATCCTAACCCAAAACCAGAGGACACAGCCATATCTTCAAAAAAATTCCTGGTCAGTTGAACTGTAGGGCTAGTGCTATAACAGAAAAGGCTCACCTTCTAAATCCCATCAGATGATGTCTCAAAGAATGGACCTGAAAAGTGCCAACTTTGTTGGAGTGTGTGTGATGAACAGAAACAATTGGAAACCAGTTTCTCATAAATATCTGGTTGATTCTTCCAGAAACAGACTGTTGAATTAGAGAAGTCTTGAATCTGATTTAGCGGAATTTGTGTTATACATTTAAAGTGTGCATGTTTTATACTGTTACTACATTTCCTAATAAGAAGAAATCATTTTTACTGCAAAAGCTTTGGGGATTATAAATTGGTCATGAAAATTCAATCTGCAAGCTATACTGGTTCACATGAAGAATTGATTTACATCCTGCTCATTCCACATTTGCTCTATTAATTGAGGTAAAATGGGATAATGGTAAGTCGCTAATTGATGATTGTGGTTAAGGGAAAATGAAAATTTAGAAAGCATTTTATTAAGAAGAATGGGATAGGATTTCTATTCTAACCACCAAACATGGAAGAAATCTTGTACTATAGCATTTCAGAAGATTCTATTTCTTTCAGAATATAAATAACAGAAATCTTAATTATGATGGCTTAAAGATTGGGCACTCTTTTTCACCCATGCTCTTGAAAAAGGAAAAGAAACTCTTGGCTCTCTACAGAATATGAAATAATGTAAATTACATATTTTTCCAAGGGAGATGTATTTATTTAATTCAATTTACGTGGCCACACATTTCAAACATACGACCCAGGACAGCTTACAGAGAATATTACTTATGAATTAGGGAGTAATATCTCTGTTGCTGGATTTATCATTCCATTTCTATCTCTACAAGATTGTCTATGAACCTTTACTTGCTAGTACCTTGTACAAATACAATTTTAATGCTATGAAACAAGTCAATTCCAATAATATTAATAATGCTTTATGCAGCACAGGTCATGCTAGATATGTATTTAATGTTCTTTTTTTATTAAATTACAATATCAGCTTTTATTCTTCTAAGTCAAATAAATGATAACAATAATCAGCCAGACAAAACCCCTTTTCACCCTTAATTCTTTTCAAAACTCTTCCAAGTATTATAACTTGACATTGAAATTAATAGGGCTAATCTTCAGGAAAATGGATAAACAACTGCAAATAGCAAAAACAATCCTAAATTTTAATTACAGAAGAAGATATATCTGTGTGCTGCAACATAAAAATACCTATTGTCTTGTATAAATATTCAGATCAGGAGAATTAAAAAAAATGCTTGTGTTGCTGGTTCAGTGGCTGCAGGTCAGATACAGAAGAAGGAAGGGATGAGAGATCAATTAACAAAATCAATCAACAAAGCTTTACTGAATAATTATGGATACTTCTATAGGAGAGTTTCCTTCATCCCCAGCTCGTTGAGGGGGGGGGAGTATTACAAGGAGCAGCAATTGGGGTAAGCAAAGCAAAAGTATCTACAAAAAGTTGCCTTTTTGGGGGGAGTTTTGTTGCTAAATTGTTGCTCTGGATTTGCTTATATTGCTTTGGAAAAATAAGTCAGGAAATAGTTGTATAATCTGAGAATCAGCTAAAGGAAGTTACCAGTGAATGACTACAAGTGACTACTTGTATAACATGTTGTGAATGTATAAGAGAAACAGAACACCTCATTAAGACAGAAGTGGGAATTAATTAATTAATTAATTGAGCTAAGCAGATAACAAAAGACTAACTTACCTAAGCAAGTTTTAGGGAACCAAATAAAACAGTTCCATCACAGGACAACTTAGAAAAGTCCAAAATAAGTGGCAAATTGCCTATAGCATCCTTTAAAATAAAATACAATCCACAAATTCTGAACCAAACCAGTTGTTGCAATGATGAGGCAGTCGAGGTGTTTGATCATGATCAACTGATTCATGATGATCTTTATTGGAATCTAGTCTTGCATTTATACACATTTTTAGTAATCCTCTAACATTGGTTAACTTTGGTTTCTGCTTGACTTTCGATATTGTTCATCATAGTAACTAACACAATTAATGATCTCTAATCAAAGTCCAACATATGTTTACTTCCTCTCTCTAATCTTCCTTTAGATGAGTAACTTTGTTTGCCTGAGTTGTATCTGCTTGGAACCATTCTTTTCTCTTTGAGGTTTGCCGTCAAAGATAAAGACATTCCTGCAATTACAACTCTATATATCCTTGTTTTTTATTTTAAATAGAGGATTCAAAGATTTATGAATGTATCGCAATTGTAGAGGACTTAGAGAAGGGGAAGTAGAATGAAACAATGCAAATAAATTTGGAATACATTGAATAAAACAACAGGTTACAATTAATACAATAATAATGATAATAATAATAACATAAAAGAAAAACTTTCTGAGCCAAGACCAATCAGGGAGCCAATTGGTTAGCCACTCAAAAGGTGAGTACTGAGAATGGATATTATTTTGAATGTAGGATTGTAAATTAGCAAGTTCATCCTCAATAGTTTTATTTAAAGAATGAAAATGCACAGCACATCCACGGTGTCCAACTATCTTACAGAATCCTCCTTGTTGGGCTAAAAGATAGTCTATGGCAAAACGCTGCTGTAAGACATCTTGATTTAAGTCTTCTATTTCATGCTGCAAATCATGAATAATAGCAGCAGTAGCATTGATGGATTTTTCAAGTCTGCAGGTGAGACCAAGAATAGATCGTCTGTTTTCTTGAGCAATTATGCCAGGATAAGAGCCTAGAATAATGACTCCTGTAATGGCCCCTGCCAATGCACGGCCAAATGTAGAACCAGAAGACAATTGTGTGTCAATAATGACTTCATCATTACATGTAGGCCCCAGAGAGGAACGCTTCTGTCGAGTTGATGGGAGTGTACCTATTTGAACAGGTAGAGTAAAATAACCTATAGCTGCACATTGATAATTCTGAAGGTGCACATTGGTGTCATATTTATCAAAAAAGGACCACATGTTAGGATCTTTTAGCTGCCATCCAGCGCATATCGATAAGAGGCATTAAAAATAGGAAAATTGTCAGGATACATATCAGGAGCTATATTAAGTCCATACAAAGAAGAATTAAAGGTACCTGACAACCAATAGCAGTTAGAACAATAACTATAATTCCCCAGCTTTTTTAATATGTGCTGGGCAGCATCATAATCATACCAATTATGAAGCCAAGTGTGTTTAGCATGACAACAGAAACTCAGACCCCTTGTAAATTGGCTAACTTTCAAGTAATGCCAATGGACAGAATTTAATTGCATAGGGGGGTTAGAAAATAGCCAGGAGTGTGAAATAGATTGTAGTTGTGAGACAATAAATGTAGAAGACATGATCAAGTTAGGGGTAAAAGAAATTTGACCAAATGCCATTGGGGGCTCATAGTATAAGGTAATATTTGTGTCACGGATCATAAACATGTATTGTGCATGACAAACCCACAAATTAGGGTTAAGACGAACCACAGAAGTGTCATTTTGAGCAGAAACACCATTAATCATAAATAAGAAAATACAAAGTAAAATTGTAACAGAGTTAGCAGTAATAATAGCAAAAATAGCAGCAACAAGATTTTCAGGAGTCTGAGGTAATGAGGCCTGTTGCAGTTGTTGTTGAGCTTGATATGTAGTAGATTTAACCTGGCCCCAAGTGATGGGTTGTGGGGGTGTCGATCTTGGAAGACGGACTTCCATGTTCAGATGAAGATTGAAATCTGGAAACAGGTTGTGAAGGCCCTGATGCCATGCCATGATATAGATGAACATAGCACGCTGGAACCCACGCTGCTTGTCCAGTAGAAGGATCTTCCATGGCAGCGTAACCACGCCCCCAGGTGATCAGTGCTGTAGGGCCTTTCCAGGTTGGATCTGGAGCTTGGCGATACTTTACCAAAGGCCTTGCTAAAGATTCAGTAGTTCGAAAATGTAAATTAACAGGTAAGTCTGCAAGAGAATCTAAAAAGGTTAAATAATTCCAAGTATATAATGCTACAGCAATGAGATTTTGAATCTTTCACAGATGGTAAGGGCCAGACTCAGTTTGTGATTATTTTTGGAGCAATGCCTTAAAAGTACGATGAGCTCGCTCAACTATAGTTTGATCCTGAGAGTTGTAAGGAATTCCGTGTACTAAAGTAATATTCCATTTTTGACAAAAGGCTTGAAATTCCTTTCTAATATAAGCTGGGCCATTATCAATTTTCAACTGAGAAGGCCGACCCATTACAGCAAAAGAGGATAGGCAATGAGAAATAACATCCTTTAAGGATTCATCTGCCTTCTGATTTCCTTCAGTCAAGGCATTAGTAAAGGGAGTATGACTCTGAATGTGTTGTACATACAAAGAATACAAGCGAGTTTCCAAACTATTCTTTAAAGATAAAAATAAGTGTTGTGAATGAATAAATGTGTTAATAAAGTTATCAAGAGCTTGAAGTCAAGTGCAGGGTTCTGGCCCTGCACTTCTGATGGCCGTTAATGGCGACATCAGATTGGTCTATTCAGGTGAATCTGATTGGCCATTAATGAGCCTCTCCCATTGGTTAATGGAGCTAGCACTCCCAGGTTTTCATTGGTTGAATATTTAATAAGTTGCCTATATAAGGAGGACTGTTGCAGCCATTGAGCTGAGCTGTCACACCATGTTAATAAAGAGTTTTGAAGTTCACTATTTCACCAGCTCGTCTCCATTCTTTGCGCCCACACTCAGTACTTAACACTGGTGATGATGGGATGTGGAGACGTCAGAGCTGACTGAACAAGAAGAATGATAACCGAGCACGTGGCTGAATGCACAACGGCGGAACCATGTCTGGCGGCGTCATACCACCAGCTCCATTCGACCCAGCGCAAGAAGACTGGGACTCTTATATGGATCGTTTCCAAATGTTCTTGGAAACCAACAATTTAAAGGATGCCACTACTGGAAAGAAATGGGTGGTATTCCTAACGCATTGCAGGCCGACCGTATTCAAGATGGCCAAGGCACTAGCAAAACCGGCAGAAGTGATGTCTATGGACTGGGACGTCCTCGAACCTCTACTGAGAGCCCACTATGCTCCAGTCGTTCCAACGCTCGTCAGAAGGCATGAATTTTATCAAAGAAGTCAACAGAAGGGCGAAAGTGTTGCCGATTTCATAGTGGATCTCCGGAATCTGGGAGGTCTATGTGGGTTTGCCGATCTCGAAGAAGCCTTAAGAGACACAATAGTTCTGGGATTGGATGCACCACACATCCAAAGCAAGTTGATGGCGAAAGGCGACATCAGCCTTGTCGATGCTATCGCTGAGGCTACTGCAGCAGAAGCAACCAGGAAGTCGGCTGCCTGAATGCGCCGCAACCACGCCCCAGTTCACCAACCAACCTGCAAAATTTCACCTAAGTCAGAAGGGTAGCTCATAACAGCCCACCACGAGGACCTCTCTTCGTTGTCAGACAGCGACGAAGAAGAGGTCCATCGACTGAGGTCCGAACGGGACCAACACCAGAAATCTCAATATCAATGCGCTGGTTGTGGGGCAAGCCACCCCCGATCAGATTGCAAATTCCTCGACGCGCTCTGCCATGTGTGCAGGAAATGAAGCCATATCGGACGGGTCTGTAGAAGCAAATAGGACCCAGCCAGCCCTCGAGGGGGGCTAACTATCGCCAACTGACAGGAAGCCATCCTGTAAGGTGAAAACCAGTGAACCACCAATGGAACAACCACTCCTACAGAAACAAAACCATAAACTGCCCCACGAAGCAAGAAGAGGCTCACCAAACTATCACGATCGGTCACGCCTCCTCTTTGGATGCCAAAAAGATCCGAGTGAAAGTGGCTATCGAAAACCAGCCCTGCCTGATGGAAGTCAACTCAGGATCGTCTCTCTCGATGGTTTCATGGAAGACCCTCAAGCAGCTCATCCCTTCTGTCCGGCGACAAGACCTCAGATTCCAAAGACTCATACTCAAAGACTATCAAGGGAATCGGATTCCAGTTGTAGGATCCAGTTGAATTCAGGTATCGTTCAAGAACCGTACAGCATTCCTATCCCTGACTGTGATCGACAAGGACTGGCCTAGTCTGCTAGGTCTCCAATGGTTTGCTCCGCTTGGAATTGAAGTGGCAGGCATTCACATTCAACTGGTAGCAGTAACTGGGAAGAGGACCTCGTTCAAAATTTCAAGGACGTCTTTGCAGAAAAACTAGGCGAGTACAAGGGGACCCCAATTTCATTTAACCTCAATCCCAAAATAGTTCCCATCCGCCTTAAGCCTCGTCGAGTGCCATTTGCCCTTAAACCAAAGATCAATGAGCAGCTTGATAAATTGATAGCCAGGGTGTGTTAGAACCAACCGATCACTCTCCCTGGGAGACCCCAATCGTTAACCATTAAGCCGGATGGTTCGAAAAGAATTTGTGGGGACTACCGAGCCACCCTGAACCATGCCCTTCAACAAAACGCATATCCGGTACCGGTGGTGCAGCACCTCCTCCATTCCCTGTGGGAGGCGGAAAAGTCTTCGCTAAACTAGACTTAGCCCAGGCATACCAACAACTGCCGCTAGACAAAAAAAAAACGGCAGAGGCACAGACAATCATTACGCACCGAGGTGCCTTTAAATGTACCTGACTCCAATTCGGAGTGAGCGTAGCCCCAGGAATCTTTCAAAGTTTGATGGAAAGACTATTACAAGGAATAAAAAGTATTGTTCCATACTTTGATGATGTGTTAATCACTGCACCTACCCCGAAAATTTTACGAGAACGCCTGAGGTTGGTTCTCCAGAGATTCAAAGACGCAGGGCTTAAGGTTAAGAAAAACAAGTGTAGACTATGCACTGATCATTTCGAATTTTTAGGATATTTGATTGACAGTAATGGCATTCACCCTACCGATAGCAAATTGAGGACAATCAAGCACACCCCAAAACCCCGAAATAAAGCCAACCTCCAGGCGTTTCTACGCCTTATCAATTTTTATAACATTTTCTTGCCACACAAAGCAACCGTAGCCGAACCCTTACATCGTTTATTGGACAAGAAAGCAATCTCGGTATGGGGACATAGAGAAGAGCAGGTGTTTCGAAATGTAAAAAAATTATTGACTTCTGACGCTGTACTAATGCAGTACAATGAGACTTTGCCGTTAATGATCATGTGTGATGCATCGCCTTTTGGAGTAGGCACCATTTTGAGCCACATTTTGCCAAACGGTAGCGAAGCCCCTGTTGCCTATTTCTCGAAGACGCTTCAAAAGCAGAACGCAATTACAGTCAGATTGATAAAGAAGCCCTTGCCATTGTGTCTGCTGTCAAGAGATTTCATGAGTATGTGTATGGCCGAGCCTTTCTATAGTGACTGACCACAAACTTTTGCTGGGAATAATAGTGGGAGATAAGCCAACCCCCTATATATTATCTCCCAGAATGACTCGCTGGTCAGAATTCTTGGCTGCCTATTATTATCGACTGCAACACTGCCCGGGAAAGGCCATTCCCCATGCCGATGCATTGAGCCGAGCACCACTTCCAGAGACCATTGATGACCCCGTGCCTACAGTGACAACGTTGCAGATTGAGACACTTTGAACACCGCCATTAACAGCCCGAGAAATCGCGATGGAAACGAAACGCGACACCACCTTAGCATGAGTTCTCAGTTGGGTCGAGCGCAGATGGCTATTGGACCAGATACCTGATGACTACACCCCATTCAAGAGTCGACAAACAGAATTGTTTTCACAGAAGGGCTGCATTATCTGGGGAGATAGAGTCGTTGTCCCAGAGCAGCTACAACGAGCGGTACTAAGAACCTTGCACGATGGCCACTCCAGCATGGTGCGCATGAAAGCCCTCGCACGTAGCTACGCATGGTGGCCGGGCATCGACAAGCGAATTGAGACATGGGTCAAAGCTTGTCACAAATGCCAGGAAGTAAGCAACACCCCACCGAAAGCGACCCTAACCGAATGGGAAACACCGCGGGGACCCTGGTCCCGTATTCATCTGGACTTTGCGGGACCTACCAAAGGCCATACATTCTTGTTAATAGTAGATGCCTACTCGAACTGGCTCGAAATCTACGAAATGAGGAATACAACAACCGAAGCGGTCATCAAGAAACTAGACAGACTATTTACAACACATGGATTACCAGACGTTCTGGTATCCGATAACGGACCCCAATTTACCATGTTGTCTTTTGAGCAGTACCTGGCGGACTGTGGTATTCGCCATGCGCTGACTTCGCTGGCGCATCCTGCGGCCAACGGAAGGGCCGAGCACATGGTACAATTCGTCAAGAAAACACTACACAAAATGGACTATGACAATATCGAAGAAAAAATAAACCGGATACTCCTTTTGCAGCATATCACTCAGCACAGCGTCACCAACAAAACTGAATTGCTGAATTGCTAATGGGGCAGAAGCTCCGTTCCCACCTCGACCGACTACACCCAGCATACAAACCTGAGAAACCACACGGATCCAACGGGCGATACCTTCCAGGTACGCGACTTAATATTCACTAAGAACTTGTCGGGTGATCCGTTGTGGGTCAAGGCGACTGTGGTCCGAGTAACCGGTCCCAGATCGTACCTCGTGGAGTGTCACGATAATAGACTATGGAAGCGCCACATTGATCAGCTACGATCAAGGCTACAGTTAGGAATCTCCGAGTCCCCTGATATCCAAACTGAGGGGGGAGGAGGATGAACTTGGAATAGCAGAAAGTCTTAACGATAGAAACGACGGCGAAATGGAAACACAGGAAGAAGAATTGGGGATGGGAGTGAGCTCGCCTCATGGTGATACCGAAGATGTTGGTGACAACGAGAATTCGAACTCAGAGTTAGAGACACCCCTTTCGCCAGATAACAACCTAACTCAACAAGATTGCAGCCAAATACCGGGTGCAATACGAAAATCAAATAGACTAACAAAACAACCAGCCTACCTCAAGGACTACGTAACCGCACCCTGTAAACCGAACCTGGGGGGAAGGGGTGTTGTGAATGAATAAATGTGTTAATAAAGTTATCAAGAGCTTGAAGTCAAGTGCAGGGTTCTGGCCCTGCACTTCTGATTGGCCGTTAATGGTGACATCAGATTAGTCCGTTCAGGTGAATCTGATTGGCCATTAACGAGCCTCTCCCATTGGTTAATGGAGCTAGCGCTCCCAGGTTTTCATTGGTTGAATATTTAATAAGTTGCCTATATAAGGAAGACTGTTGCAGCCATTGAGCTGAGCTGTCACATCATGTTAATAAAGAGTTTTGAAGTTCACTATTTCACTGGCTGCCCATGCTTAGTACTTAATAATAAGGATAACAAATTCTTATCCAAAGAGAGAGCACAATAAGAAAAGGAGATAGCTAAATAAGAAAAGAATTTTCTTAACAATAAGAAAAGATTGCATAGCTAAATACACATATTATCAACAATCAAGTTAATAGGTTGGTCAGTGAACAATTGCAAAGCTAAAATCACAGCAGCCAGCTCAGCACATTGAGCTGAAGTCTGGGTGGCAGTAAATTTAGAATACCATTGTTGTTGAATCTGCCAGACGACCACACCTCTTGTAGGTAAAAACTGTAAGACCTTTAGAAATAGGATTTTGCACAAAAATGAAAAAAAAAAAAGGCTGGATTTAAAGTAGTAGTAACCACTATTCTAGGATCCTTGGGTAAAGAATACAATAAGTCTCCCACATATTGCGAAAAGTCTATCTGATATGATTCTGAAATCATCATCAAATGCTCATGTTCAACTTTTGTATGAGTGAAAGCTATGCTAATGAGATCCTGTCCTTTAAGATGTAAGGCTCTTTTACGACCTTTGTTAGGGATACACACCCTAGCAGAATGTGCAGCGGCAGTCTAGCAGGCAGGCAAATGATGTGAAATAAACGTTGTTGTAGTTTACACTCAGTTAAGACAGATACATTGTGCCAGTTAAATAGTTTTTTTATTCCAGCAAGAGTTATAGCATAGTCAAACAGTCCATATGTCATAAACTAATTCAGTCCATCCGGGTATTAATCAGTTGCAAAGTCCAGTGTTGAAAAAGAGGTCAGTCAACTTACAAATAATCAGTCCAGCAATATATCTCTTTTGCAGTCAGAGATATGAAGAAAATCAAACCCCTTTTCTTCGTTTCAGCAACAGCAGGGAAACACACGCAATTATCACCATCAATCCAACATTGTCAGCTCTCCAGTAAAAGCCAGCAAACAGTGAGCTCTCTTGCTCCCTCTTATGGTGATTTTACAATCACACCCATAATACATCTTTTAATAGTTAAAGTGATACATACACTTAAACTCACTAACATAGTTTATATATTAATTTTACTAAGTTAGGTAACCAATGTTATCCTTAACAACCTTTAATAATCAAATTCTCTAATGCTGTCTGATAGGGGTAAATGTTTCTAGGTGGAGTAGCAGACAAATTAATCCATTCATGAATGTTAACTGCCTGTGGAGAGGCATTAGAATAAAGGCACCCTGTGGGTAATGGTGCAGTAGGAAGAATAGCTAAACAAAGTCCTATTGTTAAGGATGTTATCCTGTCCACATATCGATGCTTAAACTTATTCAATATTTCTTGAAGGCATGTTCTTTGAAGATCAGTTAATACAACTAGATCTCCTGGTGCTTGTGCTCCCTCCAAAGACTGAAGTAAGGGCAGCATGTCACCAGTTGTAATGTAGAAGAATGAGCTCACCCAATTAATAATGCCAAGTAATTTTTGCCATTGTACTAAGGTATATGATTTCTTTACTTGTAATTCAGGAAGAATTGGAATGGAGCAATTATGCAACATTCTATGTCCTAAGTAGGTATAAGGTTCTACCTTTTGAATTTTGTCTGAGGCTATGTAGAACCCCTGCTGTGCTACAGCGTCTGTTAACTCTTTTAACAACTTAGATTCATCAAAATCTGGGGCTGCTATCAATATAATGATAGACTAAATAGGAAGGAAATTTATTCCTAAAGGGTTGAAGAGCATTATCCACGAAATATTGACAAAGTGTAGAGGAATTAAGCATTCCCTGAGACAACACGCACCAATGATATCATTTTGTGGGCATGCTATTATTAAAAACTAAAAATCATGAAGGAAATGCCATTTCCCATTTTTCTTTTTTATAACAAAAACAGGAGTATTCTAAAGACTAATAAAAAGTTCTATATGACCAACAGCCAATTGTTCTTGAACCAATTGTTGTAAAGCAGCAAGTTTTTCGCTTGATAATAGCCATTGTTCCACCCAAACCAGCGTAGAACAGAGCCATTTAAGAGGAAGAGCCATCATCAAGAATCAAATGGACATTAAGAAGACAAAGGATATCACGGCCCCAAATATTAGTATGAATATCTAGAATGTATGGTTGTAGGAAAAAGGACTTACCAGCAGATGTTGTAACATCAATTTCTTGAACACTCTGCCAAGCAGCTGTAGAACCTCCTATTCCCCACAAGGAAGATACTGTCATTTTTGGCCACTGTACTGGCCACTGTAAAGAGGAGATGACAGTAATATCAGCTCCAGTATCCAATAACCCTTGAAATGGTTGTTTATTTCGGAAAAGTGTTAACAAAGAACAAGAGGAGTTCAGCTGATGAAGTAAACCTACAGATAAAGAAGTTGATCCAAATCCTGAATCCACATGATTACCTATACCAGGAGGTGGGGTTTCACGTGGAAGAAGAAGCAATTGAGCAACAGAAGAATTACAAGGAAGAACTTGAGGAAGATTCACCCAAATTTGAATCATAATGATATCAGTGTAATCTGAATCTATTACCCCAGGCACAACGAAACAGCCCTTTTTGTGTGCAGAAGAATGAGGTAAAATTAAGCCAACTAATCCTGAAGGAAGAGGACCTTTAAATTGAGATGGAACTATTTTTACTTCTAAAGGAAATTTAAATTCAATTTCCTCTTGAGTAATTAAATTGATCTCAGCGCTACAGGATGTGGCTGGGGAGGAGTGAGAGAGATTGCTGGAGGAGTCAGAGTGATGGGAAAGGCACTCTTTGGATTCAGGGTGGGTGCCACACCCATTGGCAAGTTTCCCGACTGAAACCGGCATTGATTGGCCCAATGAAATTCCTTTTTACAAATAGGGCACTTCTTAGAAGGACAATTCTGAGGCATAGAAGGTGTAGAACGACAGTCCTTCTGAAAGTGACCAGGCTTTTTACACTTAAAACAGTTGCCAATTGGTCTCTGTCCTTTCTGAATTGCAGCTGCTAACACATGCATTTTATAAGTTTGTGAACCAATATCCTGGCAGACTCGCAGCATATCTGCCAGAGTGTAATGGGCAGTAGCCTTTAATGGCTGTAAAGCTCTTTTACAATCTGTATTAGCATTTTCAATAGTTAATTGGTGAAGAAGTTCACCAGCAGCTTCCCGATGATCAAACTGCTGTCTAATTGCTTTGGACAGACACTCAACGAAATCAGCATCAGGTTCATTAGCATTCTGTCGAATGTTTGAAAAATTTGCTCTAGGTTCTCCAGCTTGGGGTACCTTAAGAAAAGCACAAAAGGCACATTCAGAAACAATAGTTAATGTAGCTGGAGGAAGAACAACTTGAGTAGGAATTGTACCAAATGGTCCATAACCAAATAGCTGTTCAACTAACTGTATATGCTCCCCCCCTCCTAAAGCAGCAGCTTGAGCATGTCTCATATATTCACTCTCCCAAACCACATATTGCATGGATGTTAAAATCATGCGAAATACTTGTTTCCAATCTTCAGGGATCATTGTATAACCATTTTTTATTCCTTCTACAAGTCCTTTTGTAAAATTACCACTAATCCCATCGTCTGTAACTTCCTTTTTTTAACTCTCCTAAGATCTGATAAGGCAGACCCTCCCATTCTGCTACTTGCAGTCCAAGCTGTGGCTACTGACCAGGATGATATTGTACTGGACAAACAGCTTTAAGTTCTAACTAATTCTGCAAGTTCTGTTCCTGAGACAGAGGCATCATTTTTCTCAATCATTTTCTGAAAAGAAGACTGAATAATAGAGTCAGGAGGCTTTTGCCCTGTATCTGCAGTAGCTGAGAGAATGGAAGACATATATTCAGGTGAAGAAGGAGGACAAATGACAGCATTAGTATAACGTGAAGGTGGAGTTGTTAAAAGAGAAAGTTCATTGTGACCAAATTTTTCAATTGCATATCTACATAAATGCCACACCTGCAAAACTTCTATTTCTGCTCATATTCAGTATGCAATGTTTTTCCTATATGTTCCCAATCAGTTAATTTTAAAGACCCCTCTTTTGGATACCATAAGCACTGAGCTGCAATCTCCTGGACCAGCCTTAAGAGATTTTTCTCTGGTACCTGAGTATTATTTTTCTTCAACAAATAGCTTAATTCATCTACATGCTTCCTTTGTTCCTCTGGAAGCGAAGACCCCATAATTACAGAAACCAATACTGGTTGAGAAACCCCAAAGGGTTGAAGGTGCACCAAATCCTTGCTGGACGAAGTAAGAGGGTCCCTGTTCGGGCGCCACTTGTTACAATGATGAGGCAGTCGAGGTGTTTGATCATGATCAACTGATTCATGATGATCTTTATTGGAATCTAGTCTTGCATTTATACACATTTTTAGTAATCCTCTAACATTGGTTAACTTTGGTTTCTGCTTGACTTTCAATATTGTTCATCAGAGTAACTAACACAATTAATGATCTCTAGTCAAAGTCCAACATATGTTTACTTCCTCTCTCTAATCCTCCTTTAGATTAGTGATTTTGTTTGCCTGAGTTGTATCTGCTTGGAACCATTCTTTTCTCTTTGAGGTTTGCTGTCAAAGATAAAGACATTCCTGCAATTACAACTCTACAACCAGTAAAAGTACCCATATGTTATCTACATTGAAAAGCTTCTGATTGTCCAGTCAGTACTTAAAGATCTCAAGAGAAACTAACGTAAACATTTACTCATATGGAAATCTCATCTCAGAATCATGCACAGAACACTTAGAAGATATCAGCATTATATTTTCAGCCATGGGAAGCCAGCAGAATATAATAAGGTCGCATACTTAGCCAGAGCTCAGAAATAAATATGCCTGAGAGTTATCGCTCCATGTTTTTGTGTTCCATAAGGTTTTAAGGAGAATCAAGAGTGTCGGATAATAACTTATTCAAGACAATTTGCCATAGTGCTATAATTATAACTTTATTGCTTTTAGGGGAGAAATTCAACATTTTGGAGAAGAGGTAGGTGGATAGCACATTTAGAAACAAATACTTGTTGTCATAAGTCAGCAACTGTCTACCAAAAACAACCCAATAATCATTCACAATCCAAACCAAAAGAAACGAAATATCTGTTTATTCAAAACCACTTTTTTAAAAAAATAACCATTCTTAGCAAGCAAAAATCTCTAATTACCCAATATATAATTAACCAGATTCTGATCATATACCACAGAGTGCTAGTTTATTGTATAAAACTAGCATTGACATTGTTGCAGAATATAATCCTGTGGGAAGAAAGAACAGAATATGGGCAAAATATGTGTCCATGCTGAGTTTATTCTGGGATTTTGTTTGGGTTCATTCTTTTACAAAACCATATGGGCTCATGGGGAATACCTCTTGTTTCTTTCTACATAGGAATCATTCTCACAGGATATGATACTTTTCTCTGCTTATGTGGCATCTTGGTTAGAGTCTAGGCTGCTTTGAGAGCCTTCATCTCAAGATAATTACTTATTCACCTATCAACCTTTTGCAAGCTATCCAAGAAACAAGGTTTTGCTCTAATTCACATGTTAACTAATGAACCATAACATTATTAGTTTGGTTATCAGCTTCATGCTTTCCTGAAAAATGACATAATGAGCATGAAGCACAATTACATTGGCTTAAAAAATGTAAAAAGGTTGTAAATTTTTAAAAAGTATTTTAAAGGCGGAATATTTAGCATTTATTTTCCACATCACTACTACATCCCAGCAATTGAATTGCATTGATTGCAATGGCCGAAACAGTATTATGGGAAATCAGTATAATACACTTTCAAGAAATTGAAATCACATTCTGGTGATGTTGCCCCAGCATGAAGATGAGATTGTAGACAATATAAAAGGTATAAAATAAGTACATTTGTATATGGACACGTGCAAATCAATGAATTAGAAAAGTTTGAACAGGTCAGAAAATTCATTGCTTGTCTGTTGACTTGACTTTCTGTCTATATTTTTCTTTATTTACAATATCTATAACCTGCCATGAAACTGTATGAGAATTATAATAAGATGCATATATTTAGGATTAATGAAAACTTCTGGTGTATTGTATGATAAAATAAACAGTATTAGTTCAAATCATGTCAAAGGAGTTGATCTTCAGACAGTTCTAAAGACTTGGAGAGAATCATAAAGCCAAGTGGTTAAAAGGATAAAATCTACAACAAAATTGCAGAAATATTATTAAAGCAATAAACACTTGATAAATCCCTATCATTAAACATAGTGCAGAGATAATTGACTAGCAAATCTTGATCCCAAACTTAAGAAAATGCAATACATACATGAAGTTACTCAATAAGTGACACTCACAGATTATACATATCCAGATATAGAGATAGCAGAGGACTGTTGCAAATAAGAAGAAAGAAAAATCTGAATGAAGAAGAAACATAATCTGAATGATTACAAGATGGCTATTTGTGGAAGTTTGTAAGAAAAGGCTCCTGAGGACAAACAAATTTAAAAAATACAAGAATAAAGTAATTCAAAATTAGAAAAACAAACCACTGTGTCCAGTGTATGCATGATGACATTGAAGAAAAAACAGATCAACATCTAAACAAGTTTGTGGTTGAAATCTGAACACTGTAAAAGAAATGTGATGCCTTATCTTTTATGATTAAGAACAATTTTCAAGAGTCTATCCAAAATTAAAGGAATTTTTTTTCCAACAGCGTCATCCCCAAATCTCACTTGCAGCTAAAGTATGAATTGAAGCACAATTACAAGACAATGGTATATAGACCATGGGTGTCAAACTCAATCATGTCACATAACGTCACATGATATATTACAACATTCTTTTGCCTTTCCAGAGCTGGGGTGGGCGTGGTCTGCATGTGATGCATCTGGCCCATGGGCTGCCAGTTTGTCATCCCTGATATAGAGAAAGAGGAAGGGGATACATGAAATGATTATTCCTAGATATCTGGATTGTTTTTCTCTAAAACAGAATTTGGAGCTTAAACCACTTGGTCCTCAAATTCTTTTTGTTGTGACATTTATTATTTTAAATTTATATGCCACCAAATGTTCAGAAGAACATACACTAAATTAAACACTAAAATTAAATTAAAATGCCTTTTGGATGACAAAATATTCAAAATGCTGTATTTAATATAATTGTTACCTGGTAATAGAAAATATAACTACTATCATTCCCAAAATACATATTACTCTGTACATACATAACTACTATCATTTCTAAAATATCCTGTGGGAAACAATCAAACTAAAAACAGTATTTAAAAGCTTTCAGAAGGGAGATGACTTCCTGATTTGGAGATGAAGATGATGTTATAGCAGGGATGCTGCAGTGGAATAAAAGTTCTCCCAAGAAAAGAAATCCATTATTTTGCTGAAAAGGAAAAAAAACAAATATGGTAGAAAGAGAAGAGAAGTTGTAACAGTTAAGTTCTGCTTATGGGTGCAAGGAACGGAGACGAGGCAGTGAACAGTGAACTTCAACTCTTTATTAATCATTCTGAACAGAGCAAAATCCCTAGGGCAGCAGCAGCCCTTTTATAGGGCAGGCTGCTGACCTATTAGCCAATGAGAAACATGGAAGTGTTAAACCCTTGAACCAATGAGAGTGGCTCGTTAACAGCCAATCAGATTCCCCAGAACGGTCCAATCTGATATCGCTATTATCGGCCAATCAGAAGTGCAGGATTAGAACCCTGCTTTATCTTAAGGTTTGTTAAAACTTTATTTAAGCATTTTATTAGTTCATAACACCCCTTCCCCCCGGGTTCCGTTTGAGGGGTGCGGTGATGTAATCCCAAAGATATGTAGGTTGTTTTAACTATCTATTGGATTTGCGCTGTCCCACCGGTTCCTGTCTGTAGTCCGGTTTTGGCGAGACATTTTTGGACATATCTGGTACAGGCGGTTCTGCATCCTCACTGGACAACTCAGTGCCGCTAATTCTGTCGTTGTTGTCCTCCGATCTTTGTGGGCTAGCCTCCGTTGAGGTATTCCTCTATGGCGAGGAGAGTCCCCTCCCTGATTCTTCTTCATTTATCACGCCCGATTACTGACTTCCTTCGCTTCTGCTTTCCACCATCTCGAATTTGGTTTCTTCGATATCCCCTCCCCCCTCAGTTTGGGAGTCACAGGAGTTGCGGAAACTGGGTTGTAGCCTAGAGCGAAGCTGATCTATATGGCGTTTCCATATTTTCCCATCGCAGGTTTGCACACAGTATGATCTGGACCCAGTGGTTTGAATTATGGTTGCTTCGACCCATAATGGTTTGCTGGAGAGGTTTTTAGTGAAAACTAAGTCACCTACTTTGAACTCGTGGCATTTTCCGGTAGATCCACACGGTTTCTCTTGCTCGTAGGACGGGTGAAACCGGTTGAGTTGGGAACGGAGCTTGCGTCCCATCAACAGTTCAGCGGGGTCTTGTTGGTAACACTGTGTGGAGTGATGTGTTGGAGTAGGAGTATTCTGTTTATTTTGTCGTCAATGTCCCCATAGTCCATTATGTCCCCATAGTCCATTTTTTTTAACAAATTGTACCATGCGCTCTGCCCTGCCATTAGCCGCAGGGTACGCCGGTGAAGTTAGCGCATGGCGGATACCCCGGTCCGCTAAGTATTGTTCAAATGCCAGGGCGGTGAACTAGGGTCCGTTGTCGGAGACCAGAACGTCTGGCAGCTCGTGCGTTGCGAATAGCCTGTTCAATTTTGGGATGACGGACTCTGTTGTAGTATTCTTCATTTCGTGGATCTCGACCCAGTTGGAATAAGCATCCACTGTTAGGAGGAACGTATGTCCTTTAGAAGGTCCCGCAAAGTCAACATGGATGTGGGACCATGGCCCCCGGGGGGGTTTCCCATTCTGTTGGAGTTGCTCTAGGTGGGGCACTGCTGACTTCTTGGTACTTTAAAAAAGTCTTTTCCCAGGCTTCGATCTGTTTGTCGATGCCCGGCCACTACAAGTAGCTTCGTGTGAGCGCTTTCATACGCACAATGCTGGGGTAACCATCATGCAATGTTTTCAATACTGCTCGTTGTAACCGCACTGGGACGACGACTCTATCTCCCCATAGGATGCAGCCTTTTTGCAAAAAAAAAATTCTGTTTGCCGGTTTCTGAAAGGGGTGAAGTTGTCAGGGGTTTGTTCTATTGGCCATCCTCGTTCGACCCAGTTAAGAACTCGCACCAAGACAGGATCTCATTTTGTTTCGATTGCAATGTCTCTGGCTGTTAGCGGTGGTGAATGTAGCGTTTCAATCTCGAGTGTCGTAAGGGTTGGAGCTGGGTCATCAACAGTTTCCGGAAGTGGGGCACGGTTCAATGCATCAGCGTGGGGAATGGCTTTCCCCAGGCGGTGTTGTAATTTATAGTTGTACGCAGCTAAAAACTGTGACAAGCGAGTCATTCTAGATGACAATATGTAGAGGGTTGGCTTGTCTCCCATTATAATCTCAAGCAAAGGTTTGTGGTCGGTAACAATAGTAAAAACTCGTCCATACACATATTCATGAAACCGTTTCACAGCAGATACAACAGCAAGACCCTCTTTGTCAATCTGGCTATAATTACGTTCAGCCTTTGATAGGGTCCTTGAAAAATAGGCAATAGGGGCCTCACTACCATTTGGTAACACATGACTCAAAATGGCTCCTACTCCAAACGGTGACGCGTCACATGTAATTGTTAAAGGCAGAGTCTCGTTATACTGCATTAAAACAGCATCTGAGGTTAGTAAGTTTTTCACTTGTCAGAATGTGTGCTCCTCTCGGTGTCCCCTGACCCAGGTTGCTTTTTTGTCGAGAAGTCTATGTAGGGGCTCAGCTACGGTCCCTTTCTGGGGCAAGAAGATGTTATAAAAGTTAATGAGCCCCAGGAAAGCTTGGAGATCAGTTCTATTTCTGGGTCTTGGGGCGTTTTTGATTGCCCTTAGTTTGCTATTAGTGGGGTAAATGCCTTGTTTATTGATTAGGTACCCCATGAACTCTACTTTATCTGTACACAGTGTTAAGCCTGTGTTCCCCAACCAGGGTTAAGGAGACAAGCTAAACAGAATGTGCAGTGTTAGTCAGATAGGCACACAGATAAATGAGTGAGATATGTTTGTATGTTTATTAACATACAGTAAAAATAACAGATACTCTTGTGCTATCAAAAATATAGTTTATTCCATTTATAGCATAGTCAAAATAACAGTCCATTAGTCATGTATCATTTAGTCAGTCCATTCAAGGATATTCAGTTAGCAAAGTCCATGTGGAATATCCTGTGTCAGTTCACTTACAAATCAGTCCTTTTTCTCTCTCCCGTTCGAGTAATGCAGTCTTGAGTCCATGCAGTAATTAGGGATTATGAAAGCCAGAGAGAGCAAGCTGAAGTGCCTTGCTTCTTTTATGGTGCTTTTTACAACCACTCCCTTAATTACAGTCCATCAGTTAAAGTTGCAGACACTTTAACTAACAAACTATTATAACATATTTATTATTTTACCTAAACCAGTTATCCCTAACATTCTCCCCTTTTAGATTAAATAATAATAATAACTATCTACTATTTACATCTTTAAATCATATTTGTTACAACTTTCTTTAAACTTGATTACTCCTTGAACTTTTGTAAAAGTTGGTCTGCAATGTTTTCTTCTGTCATGCAGTATTCCAATTTAATTAGCCCATTCTTTACAGATTCTCCAACATTTAAATCTTAAATCAGTATGCTTTGATCTAGTTTTTACAGCAATACTAGTAGCCACGTTTATGGCTGCCTGGTTGTCCTCGTACACAATAATGGAATCTTTAAGAGTTATACCCATGTCTAATAATAACTGTTTGTAAAAAATTAAGTCAGTGCATAGTAATGACAGACATGAAAATTCCGCTTCCATCGTGGACAAGCTAATATGCTGTTGTCTGATTGACCTCCACCCTATTAGTGTCTTACCAAATAATATAGCCATCCCAGATGTTGATTTTCTTGTGTTTATATCAGTTGCAAAACTTGCATCTGCATAGGCACTAAGACTCAAATCACCCTTTGGTTCTATATACAATGCATGGTTCATTGTTTCTTTAAGATATCTTAAAATTCTCTTTAATGATTGCCAATGACATTGATGTGGATCCAAATTAAAACATGCCAGCTGATTAACACTATTAGCTAAATCTGGCCTTGACCAATTGCTTATATATGATAAGCTGCCAATCAAAGATTGATATATGGACTTTTCAAATTTGGGACTTTGATCATTAGTTTGGCAAACTTCCTGACTCATTGGAGTCTTTGCCGTTTTACAAAGTTCCATTTTATACGTTTTAATTAATTGGCAATTTTTATCTTCTTGAGATATCTTAAATCCATTTTTTGTTTTGTTAATTGTCAATCCTAGATACTTTTTAATTTCACTTAAATGCTTTAATTTTATCTTTTTGGCTAATAATGATATAATCTCATTAGCTTCATTATTAGTTATCAAAGCAATATCATCTGTAAATAATAACAATAATGATACCGTTTCATTATTTTCTCTTTTAAACACACATGGATCTGCTAAACCAGATTTAAATCCTATATTGTTTAATTCTTTCACAATATATTGATTCCACTCAAAGACAGATTGTTTCAACCCGTAAAGACTCTTTTTGAGTTTCCAACAATCATTACTATTTATTTTATTGTCTTTTATAATCATTGGCTTTTTCAAATGTATAGTGTGCTTCAATGGTGCATGCAAATAAGCAGTTTCTACATCTAAATGGTTAATGACATAGTTTTTCTTAGCTGCCCACACTAAAGCTGCTCTCAAAGATGTTGCTTTAAGACTTGGTGCGAAAACTTCATCATAATCAGATGCAGTTTGATTAAATCCTTGAGCTACCAACCTAGCTTTATGGGTAACAGTCCCATTATTTCCAGATTTTACTTTAAATATCCATTTGCGCCCAATGGATTTTTCTCCTGGAGGTAATTTAGCATCTTCATATACTTTCATTACCTTTAATGAATTTAGTTCTTTTTCCATTGCCTTTTGCCAATTCTCCTGATCCTTAGCAGGATACATCTTAAGTTCATGTACACTAGTTTGAACTTTAGTTACTTGGCAAACTATACTTGCTTGATATCTATCAGGTGGTCTAGTTACACTTGTAGTACGTCTAGGTATTAGAGGACTTACAGGTGGACTTTCATTAACTAACTCTTCTTGATTATCTAACTCTTCCTGATCAACTGTTTCCTCTTGTTCTGGTTCTATTTGCTCTTCGTGGACTTCTTCTTTAATTGGACTCTTCTTATAACTAGTCTGTTCTTTTTGCCTTTTGTAGGGTTCAATAATTACTTCATTATTTAAATCTTGCTCTAATCTATTCCATCCTACATGTTCTAGGAATTTAGCACTAGCACTGGTGTAAACTCTAGGTGTACCTGGTTCCCAGAATCTATAAGATCTGTGATTAGATTCATATCCTACAAAAAATAATCTTTTAGCTCTATGCTGTCCTTTGTGTCTGAGTTGTGTAGGGATATGCACCCATGCTGGTGCTCCAAATGTGTGCATGTAACTTAAATCAGGTTTTGTACCATGCCACAGTGTGAATGGTAATTCACCTGTTGTTGAATTAACAACATTATTTAATATATGATTACCACACATTATTGCTTCTCCCCACAAATTGTCAGGTAATCCTGAATCAGACATCATAGTTCGTGCCATTGATTGTATTGTTTGGCCTCGTCTCTCTATAAAGGCATTATGTTGTGGCCTATATGGTGCAGACTTTTTATGTTGAATACCTAACATTCTAAGTCTATTCTGGAATTTATTATTTATAAATTCAGTACCATTATCTGTTATAAGAGTTACTGATTTCTTTCTAGTTTTCCTTTCAGCAAATTTTATCCAATTAAAGAGATTTTGATACGTTTCAGTTTTGCTCTTCATTAAATAGCAAAACCCATATCTAGAATAGTGGTCCATTATACTTAATATGTTTCGAGCTCCTCCTACACTTGGTTTTTTCAGACCTATTAAATCAGCAAATACTACTTCTAAAGGCTCTTTGGTAGTAAATCCATCAACTCTATTAGCCGGTTTGACCTTGCTCTTGCTTTGATTGCAAGCATTACATTGCAAATACTTATTACAAGGTTTCAAACTTATTCCCTTAGATAATTGAACAGTTTTCTTAAGCATTTTAAAATTTAAATGCCCAAGCCTTTGATGTAACAAGTGAATACATTCATCATGAGGTTCCTTATAATCATAAACCGTGTTAGCCACCTTTAAACCATTATCATTAAACACATATAATTCACCTCTTAAAGATGCAGTAATTTTCTTATCTTCTTTTTCAATTATGCAATTATCTCCTTTAAAAGTAACTACATATCCTAGTTTAACCAAAATTCTAACTGAAATTAAATTAAACTTAAGTTGTGGTACATATAACATTTTTACATTCTCTTTTATAAAAGAACAATATGTTATACCTTGACCTTTAGCTTTCAATTTCCAGCCATTGGCTAACAATATCTGCTGTGTACTCTTGGACATTTTAATAAAATTTTTGTAATCATTTGTTATACAGTGGGATGCTCCACTGTCAACCACCCATAAATTATTTTTTACAGCTCCATTAGTATACATGACTAACTCTAAATTTTTATTTATCTTTTGATACTTTTAGTATTCTGGCCAGCGTTCTGGCTCTTTGCTTTTTTACAAAATCTTGTCAAATGTCCTCTTCCTCCACAATTAAAACACTTTTTAATTGCGTATGCAGTAGGAGATTCATTATCTTCTTTTTGAAGTTGCTCCCTCCTTAACTCATCTCTTTCAAGTCTTCTTCTTGCCTCTTCAATCAATCTGCCACTTATATCAGTTAAAGTTAAACTTTCCTTAGGCAAAATTTCAAGGGAAGTTACATAGTTTTCATAACTTTCATCTAGTGAAGATATAATTATATAGACTTGGTGTAGTTCAGAGAAAATAAGCTCTTTCTCATACAGTTCTTGAAAAATGCTTTGCATAGTTTCCAAATGACTAATCATATCACCATTCGTCTGGAGATGCGTCCTGAAAAGCTTCCGTGTTACATTTATGTGTGCACCAACGTTATCTCGAACATAAATCCTCTTCAGCTTCTGCCAACACGCAACAGCCATTTGCTCTCCGTGGATATGAACAAGTTGCTGGTCAGACAGTGTTAAACCTATTATGCAAATAGCTTGTTCATTTTTATGCATTAATTCTTCTATTTTTAGTCTATCTTCATCATCCTCTGGATCCCATTCCTCTACGTTTGGTGGATTTTCAATTATGTTCCACAAACCTTCTCTTCGTAGAAGTAGACTACATTTCATAGTTTGTTCCATCCAACTTGGATATAAGGGACAAACTTTGTAGATTGACTTGTGCCATGTTTTCTTCATATGGATATAAAACTATAATTAATAAAACACAGCTGTCTGTTTACTGTAATGTATAATAACACAAACTCTCACTTTTTACATAAATCTGTTTTATCCTAGTTAAACTGACTTTGCAGCCTCTGGGCCCATAACCAGTGTTAAGTCTGGGCCCATAACCAGTGTTAAGGAGACAAGGTAAACAGAATGTGCAGCGTTAGTCAGATAGGCACACAGATAAATGAGTGAGATATGTTTGTATATTTATTAACATACAGTAAAAATAACAGATACGCTTGTGCTATCAAAAATATAGTTTATTCCATTTATAGCATAGTCAAAATAACAGTCCATTAGTCATGTATCATTCAGTCCGTCCATTCAAGGATATTCAGTTAACAAAGTCCATGCGGAATTTCCTATGTCAGTTCACTTACAAATCGTCCTTTGTCTCTCTCCCGTTCGAGTAACGCAGTCTTGAGTCCATGCAGTAATTAGGGATCATCAAAGCCAGAGAGAGCAAGTTGCAGTGCCTTGCTTCTTTTATGGTGCTTTTTACAACCACTCCCTTAATTACAGTCCTACAGTTAAAGTTGCAGACACTTTAACTAACAAACTATGATAACATATTTATTATTTTACCTAAACCAGTTAGGGTAAACAATGTTATCCCTAACACACAGTTGACATTTATTTTTTTTAACCTTAAGGCCAGAGTCTTTAAATTTCTGGAGAACCATTTTAAGATGCTTTTCTAGTATTTGTCTATTCGGGGCAGCAATTAAAACGTCATCAAAGTATGGCACGACCCTCTTGATCCCTTGCAATAGTCTCTGCATCAGACTTTGAAAAATCCCTGGGGCTACGCTCACTCCGAATTGGAGTCGGTTGCACTTAAAGGTGCCTCGGTGCGTAATGATCGTCTGTGCCTCTGCGGTTTTTTTTATCTACAGGCAGTTGTTGGTAGGCCTGTGCTAAATCCAATTTAGCGAAGACTTTTCCACCCCCCAGGGAATGTAGAAAGTGTTCTACCACCGGCACCGGGTAAGCGTTCTGTTGAAGGGCGTGATGCCTGGTAGTACCCACAAATCCTTAACGATCCATCCGGTTTGATGGGTGTTACAATTGGGGTTTCCCAATGGGCGTAGTCAGTTGGTTCTAAAACACCCTGGGCTATTAATTTATCGAGCTGCTCGTCAATTTTTGGTTTAAGGGCAAAAGGTACCCATCGAGGCTTAAGGCAGATAGGGGCTACTTCAGATTTAAGGTTAAATGATATCGGGGTCCCCTTGTACTCGCCTAGTTTGTCTGCAAAGACGTCCTGGAATTCCTGAACGATGACCTCCTCCCAGTCGTTGCTTCTGGTATGGTGAATGCCGGCTATCCCGAGTGGGGCGAACCATTGAATGCCTAACAAGCTAGGCTGGTCACAGTCGATGACGGTCAGTGGAAATGACGCAGTACGATTTTTGAATGATACTTGGACTTGGCTGGATCCAATGACTGGAATTTGGTTCCCTTGATAATCTTTGAGTATGATTCTTTGGGCTCTGGGTCTTGATGCCGGATGGCCGGGATTAATTGTTTAAGGGTCTTCCAGGAAACCATCGAGAGGGACGATCCTGAATCGACTTCCATCACGCAAGGCTGGTTTTTGATGGCGACCTTCACTCGGATCTTCTTTGCATCTAGCGATGAGGCATGACCGATTGTAATGGTTTGGTGTGCCTCTTCTCGTCTCGTTGAAATGGCTAGTGTTTTATTTCTGTAGGAGTGGTTGTTCCATTGGTAGTTCAAATGTTCCTGACTCACAGGACGATTCCCTGTGGTCTGGCAGTAGTTGTTTCCCCTCTGAAGTGGGCTGGATCCTTGCTTGCTTCTACAGACCTTCCCGATGTGGCCTCTTTTCCCACAGAAATGGCAGAGCGCATCAAGGAATTTGCAGTCTGATCATGGGTGGTTTGCCCCACAACCCGCGCATTGGTGCGGTAGTCTTTGATTCCACTGATGGCGTTGGTCACTTTCAGACCGGAGATGGTTGATTTCTCCTCATCACTTTCTGATGGCGATTCAAGGTCCTCGTGGTGGGTCGCTGTTGTGTGCCTCTCTAGGCGAGGCAAGGTATTGCTGGTGAGTTGACGGAGCGGTGTGTTGGTGTGGCACATTCGGGCGGCCGACTTTCTGGTTGTTTCTGCTGCAGTAGCGTCCTTGATGACATCAGCAAGGTTGATGTCCCCTTTGGCCATGATCTTGCTCTGCATAGTGTGGTCATCTAATCCCAGAAATATTCAGTCTCTCAGAGCTTCTTCGAGGTCTGTAAACCCACAGAGGCCTCCCAGGTTCCAGAGATCCGCAATGAAATCTGCAACACTCTCTCCTTTCCAGTGATCCCTCTGGTAAAATTCATGTCTTCGGATAAGCGTTGGTACGGCGGGTGCATTGTGGGCCCGTAGAAGAGGCGCGAGGACGTCCCAGTCCATGGTTTTCACCTCAGCCGGTTTCGCTAGTGCCTTGGCCATCTTAAAGATGGCAGGGCCACAATGGGTCAGGAACACTGCTCACTTTTTCCCCGTAGTGGCATCCTTCAATTTTTTGGTCTCCAGAAACATCTGGAACCGGTCTATGTACGAGTCCCAGTCTTCTTGTGCTGGGTCAAATGGAGCGGGTGGTATGGCGCCACCGGACATGGTTTCCATTGTCAATGTGCCTTCAGCCACGTGCTCTGTTTGGTGCTCTGTAGTGTTCAGTCAGCTCTGATGTCTCCGCATCCCATCCTCATCGCCAGTGTTAAGTTCTGCTCATGGGTGCAACAAATGGAGACGAGGCAGTGAACAGTGAATTTCAACTCTTTATTAATCATTCTGAACAGAACAAAAACCCTAGGGCAGCAGCAGCCCTTTTATAGGGCAGGCTGCTGACCTATTAGCCAATGAGAAACATGGAAGTGTTAAACCCTTGAACCAATGAGAGTGGCTCGTTAACAACCAATCAGATTCCCCAGAACGGTCCAATCCGATATCGCTATTATCGGCCAATCAGAAGTGCAGGATTAGAACCCTGCTTTTTCTTAAGGTTTGTTAAAAGTTTATTTAAGCCCTTTTATTAGTTCATAACAATAACCAACTATAGTATTTTGCCCTGTGGTAAATCTGTGTTTTGTCACTAATGATATCAACAGTGGTAGACATTTTGAATAAAAGCAAACCCTCCTCACATAAATAAATTTTGGTATATATGTGTCTGATACTTATTCAAAATATATGTTGAAAAATGTTACCCAAAGTAATGTGTGCTGTAAGTGGTACAAAATAGATTATGTCCAATATTGATACATAAACTGCCATAAG
The DNA here is from genome assembly GCA_033807585.1 of Hydrophis major. Classification (NCBI taxonomy): domain Eukaryota; kingdom Metazoa; phylum Chordata; class Lepidosauria; order Squamata; family Elapidae; genus Hydrophis; species Hydrophis major. Next base: position 159,480,388 of record CM066329.1, read on the forward strand.
ATCTTATCATTCTGTCTGTTTCTTTTTAATCTCCTTTTACATTAGACTTAGTGTTAATTTTACTTTTCAAGTGATTTAAATGGTGTTAAAATTGCTGATTTAGTTAGTTTAACTAGATTGTATTCAATATAGATCAAAGTTAGCTGTATTTATGTCCCTTTAACTCAATGGTACTTGAGTACTTAATTGTGCATTCATTACATTAAATTCAATTTGAGTTTAGGTATCTTTAATTTTATTCAAATAGTTTTCCTTTCCAATGTAATTAATGGTTTGTAAACTTATGGCAGACCTGGAGAGGGAGGAGCCTTAATTACATAGATGTTCAGTTTAGAATTCTTTGGGATAAGAAACCACTGAATCGAAATAATACTACTCCATTTGTTTGTCTGGGATGTGGAAGAGAAGAGATTCAATCTGGAAAATTTTGTAATCTTAAACTTTGTAGAAGTATTTACCAAATTAATTCCCAAATGGCCAAGTTGTATACTTTTTAAAATGTGTAAGAATTGAAAAATCTTGTCCAACCACAATTCTTTCTTGATGCTTCTTGGAATAACCATGTTTCATGTTTGGGTGACAACAGTGGTGATGCTTTTGATGTAAGGATAAACACAATATATTTTTCATTCATTGTCTGTGTCAATTTTCAGTTAGGACAATTTCTTATAATTTTAGAACATCAAAGATCTACAATGTTTGCTTGCTATCATTTTTTGAGAAATGGATATTATTGGTGCTATTAGCATAAGATTTTACAGTGCTTCTTTTATATTTCCCTCTGATTCATTAATTGAGCTTTCAAAATCTGTAAGAGCATTGCTTCCTTTATAACTTTCTCTTTGAGAAATGGTAAAACTCATATATATTGTAGCTAATTTAATCCCACAATATTAAATCTCCACATTCTAAATTCTAAACTAAATATTATTTATCCATTTATTAAAGCAGTTATTTCAGTGAAACAAATTTGTCTGTTCCCATCTTTTTAGCTGTTATACAGGGAAGGAATGACAAGTAATTTTCTCCTTTAAGATATATACACCAGAAAGGATGTGATGTACTAATATTAGATAAATTCCTTTACAGCATGCCAAACGGGGATTGGTATATTCTATCCATTGTATTTTAAAATGTAATTTCTAATTCTTCAACATAAGTAAAATAAACTTTAACCTTCAATTGAAATGTTTTAAAATAAAGCATTAGATAGGGAAACTTCTTTGTTTTCCAAGGTTTTCAAATGTAGCATATCATTATCATCATCAATAATACTATATGGCTTTTTCTTTTTAAATACATACACATACTGTATGCATAAATGTATATTTATCCATGAGGTTATGTTTTTCTTTTCTAAAGGAGCTGGCAATGTTTATAGTAACATCAGCATCTAAAAATGCTGAATAGCAATTCTATCTAAATGGACCCTATATCCTTTTGCATTAATTTGAATAAAGTTAATATCCCATTGGCATACAAAGATATAATGTAGACTTGATAGAAAACTCTGGTGTAGAAGAACTGTTTTCATCTTTCTTAGGAGGAAATTTGACTATTGTGTTCTGATGTAAACGATCTTTGCAATCACCTGCCCATTCTCCATCACTTATAATTTGCCAATTAACATGTACCTCTATGCTCTCCAAGTAAATAGGGATAATTTAAACAGCATACATTTTGTGGTCCTTAATGACAGCCAGGGAAGAGCTTATGTCCCATGGTACATCTAAGGGCCATTAACTTCAAATGATTATTAATCTTAGGTGCCAATTTTATTACTGGTGTTTTAAAATGATACAGAATGGAAATCCTTTCTAGACGCTTGTGTATAAATGCTGGAACATACATACACGTTGCCATCTCAGGAAAAAGAATATTTCTTATGCATCTTTTTTCAAATGTAATATATAGAGATTTTTAAAATCTAAGAATATAATTTGAAAAGAAAACTCTTACTGTTTATATAAATGCATTTTCTAACATTTTAGAGGTAAGATAATTCATTATTTGAAACTGATTTATAATGTAAATGGATACCTAGACAACGCCTTTGGCAAGTGGCAATATTATTATTATTATTATAAGGTAAAATTTTCATGTAAAAAACTCAGAGGAAAGCTGAAACTTAAAGATAATCAAATTCTATACTTTCTCAATAAAAATACACATTTTTGTGTTTCCCACTCACTAGTATCCTTGTCTGATAGCAATAAGTATTTTATAGTATTTATATGCCTGCTAACAATGAGATTGAATGCTTGAAATATATGACTTAAGAATAAGAAAGCTGTAACTGTAAGTAATTAGTCTCTTTGATAGAAGGAAATGAAATGTCATTAGGTGGAACATGGAAAAGCAAACCAGTGATTTTATATCATTATTGTAATTATCATTATCATTAGTATTAATCTTTCTTACATACATTTCTAAATGTTTGCTACATTAATGGGCCACTAATTAAAAAAAAGACTCCTCCCTATCTCAAAAATCAGGAAGATTGGAAACAGTTTTCACAGATCTTTTACTTTGCTTCTATAATGAAGTCATTTTGAGATTGATGAGATTTTTTTCCAACTTTACTCTTAGAATTTACATAATAGCAACAAGCATTTTATAGGAAGGTTTACTTTGTTGCTTTAGTGCACATTCTACATATGTAGTGCTGAGAATTAAGAAAAGGGAAGGGACAAAACCAAACAACCATCCTGATTGCTTGAAAATCATATTATTAAACAAAAGTCATATTTCACTGAGATGCTTAAAGATAATAAATTAATGCTACATTAATTAAGAAAGTTCCAAGTATTTAGTGAATTAAGTATTTGAAATTTTAGAAATAATATAAATAGAAATCACCTGTTGAATATTCAAGGAAAGTCACTTCAACCAACAGCTACTTTTATTTTGTGGATATATCTGCAGGGGAAGTGGGAGGAAATGAGAGAGAGAGAGAGAAACAGAGATGATAAAATGAAATCTCTACCTTGTTAGTTATTCAGCTACTTCTCTTTGTCTATAATTATACTGACAGCTAATCTTTTTTCTCTAAGCCTAGCTTAATATTTGCTTTTCAGTAGTGTGTTTTATAATAAAATGAATAATAAATAGGTATTTATCAGTTTTTATCTAGGGGCTTGCAGTCTTGGAGCAAGCACAATAGATTGGTTGGTTGGTTGATGATAGACGGACAGACAAAAAGACAGATATGATTTTAGTTCACAAACTTGTAAAATGTTGAAGGAAAATGTGAATCAAGATTTAAAACAATTAATATTATGTAGGCACCTATATAGTAGCTTGGCTACTTTGAACTCCATAGCTATTTGTATTCCTCAAGACCTACATAGTTTCATTTAAATAAAAACAAATAATTTCACATAATGCTATGTTGAAACTATTTTCCATATTTTTTTTCAGTCTCATTCAATTGAATGAAAAGAAAAATGCCTCAAAATATCAAATTAGGATGTTTCTGTGGAATTTTCATGGTGGGAAAAGAAGGCTTAAACTTACCTCAGTTATGAAGATGCCAGTTGTTATTTGTGATAATCTGACCATTAATCATTAAAGTCCAGAAAAGATTTTCATGAATATTTTTCCCATGATGACTTTTTTCCCAATGTTGGGAGACATGGATGGCTAAGATACTGCAGAATAAGTAATCAAGAGATATAAAACAAAAATGCAAAACATACCACCCTTAGACTTTCTTGCAACAGAAAGGTAAGTTAAATAATCACAAAACAAATACATATACAAAGACTGAAAGCTCTGACAATGATACAAAAATAAGAAGACACTTTCATGAGGAAGAGGGCTTTTTGAGCAAAACAGATGTGCAATTTTGGCACCATGTTTATAGTTCTCAGCAAAAATTGAACCTATGCAGATGTTAATCAAAACTCTGTTCTGACTATCAGTGCCATTAAGTAAGTATAGAATAGAATACTGTCATGCGGTATCTGCCATCCCGCATCTGATGGGCGGCTCATGAAAGGGAGCGAAGGGAAGAGAAACGACAGGAAGCGAAGTTTCCTCTTGATGATGAGCGCGCCCCGAATGTCTTGGCACACGCTCTTTTATTGTGTTTTCTTACAAGAAAATGATTTAATTAAAAAGCTCAAGTCAAACATGTTAATCTCATCAGGATGTGTATGTTTACAAAGCTGCATACCTGGACAGATTATTTACAAAGTGGATAAGCCTATTAACAAACGTCTATCTTCTTGCCTCTCGTACGTGCCTTGCAAGGGTCACTGGAGAGACAGAAGTTAATGATTACACGTGAATGATACAATGTTGCAATTCTTGAATGATACATAGTTGCAATGATACATAGTTGCAATCACATGAATGATACATAGTTACAACACTGTCAGACGAGCTTTCCTAATTTAATAGAAAAGTAAAGACAAAAAAATGTATTTGCTTATATGAAATCAGAAGTTGCAAACTTTGGAATCATGGTATTCAAGTCTGATAAATTCAGAATTTCCAAATAGCAAGGTAGCCCTTTAGCTCCAAAGGCTCCAATTACAATTGGGATAACACACGATTTCTTTTTCCAAAGTCACTCAACTTCCCAACACTTTGGGATTTTTTTCTTGCTGCATGTCTACAATTATTATTATTATTATTATTATTATTATTATTATTATTATTATTATTATTATTATTATTATTATTATTATTATTATTATTATTATTATTATTATTCCAAAAAAACAATGTACACAGCAAACGAGATAACTATGCTAGATTTTGTATCATAAATCACCAGTCAAACACTAGTCTCAAGCGTTTAGGACCGTGTGATGTATTGGTAGATTATGCAAGCAAATCCCAGTAAGGTGGCCTTCTGCAGCTGACCAATGGTGATTTTGTCAGCACCAATTGTTTTTAAGTACTTGTCTAGGTCTTTAGGCACAGCAGTAGGTGTGCTGAGTACCACTGGAACCATCTGTACTGGTTTATGCCAGAGTCTCTGCAGTTCGATTCTCAAGTCTTGATATCTGATTATTTTTTCAAGTTGTTTCTTGTTGATTCTGCTGTCACCAGGTATGGCAATGTCAATGATCCACCTTTTTTTCTTCTCCACATTTGTGATATCTAGGGTATTGTGTTCCAAAACTGTATCAGTCTGTATTCGGAAGTCCCTCAGTAGTTTCGCATGCTCATTTTCAACCACTAGGGTGAATACAGAGAAGAAAGGCAGTTTGAATTGCTTCCATTGCATTTCAAACTCCAAGAGGTTGGTGGGAGGAGCTGCTAGCTGCTTGTGAGGATGCAGAGGGTGAGTACAAAGGAGAAAGATAGCAGCCTGCACACCTAACAGCACATGAAACATATAACTATAAACCAAAAATACTAATAATACATTTAGTTAGTGCACTGGAGATTGTGATTTTATTTTATTTCAAAATGACTGGCTTAGTTCAGTGTAATACTTGCCTTACAGAGTACTTTTGCAGCACTCTTTTCAAATTTGAACACTGTCCTTGTTGTAAAAAAATTATCAATCTGTGCTCTCTAAGCAGAAATTAGGTGCCCAATCCATGCTACCAGCCCCCACTACCACAAAGATCCTACAGAAAAAGGGCATTATTGAAAACCGTGGGATCTGGCAGGGTGAGAGCTATGGACCATAAACACAAAGCTTTTGCTGTGTCCCAGCATAACAGATACAGTGTCCATGCTGACCTTAATAGTGGACTAAAGTGACAGGTCAAGGTAGTTGTGATAATGATAACTCAAATAAGCCAGGGATCATGGTCCTAGAGGAAGAACTTACTTTTGAAAGGAGAAAGTATGAATCAGGTATTACACACCAGTTATACAAGAAGAGCAAGACATCCAAAAAGAGAAGCCACCTTCTGGTTGGGGACTCAATTGTTGTGTTGTGTCAAAGATGTTCATAAAAACACATAGAATATAGGAACACCTAGGGAAATGTCTCTTCAGAGACAGTCTTTTCAAAACACTCAGAATGAAGTGATCTATGAATAGTGTACTCTTGAATTAGGACAGTTATCATAATAGCAACTGAATCCATCCACTAGAAATATTGCATCTTTAGAGAAAAGTTCAGGAAGGGAATACAATACAATAAAAACTATGGAAATAAATTCTATATCACATTATTTAATGAGAAGGACATTTTCAAATTGCAAGATAATAAGCATAGCAGTGGTGGGATTCAATTTTTTTTTACTACTGGTTCTGAGGGCATGACTTGGTGGGTGTAGCAGGGGAAGGATACTGTAAAATCTCCATCAGAGTGGTATTTGCCAGTTTTCCAAACTACTCAAAATTTCTGCTACTGGTTCTCCAGAACTGGTCAGAACCTGCTAAATACCACCTCTGAATCATAGGAAATGCCAGGAAGCATTCAACAAATCAGAATTAATAGAGTGTGAAATTCGCTCAACTCCAATAGTTCCCATAGGACAAAATGTTTCATCTTGTGACTTATCAATCATCCAGCATCATAATAGAAGGGAAGACATTCTAATAAGAGGCCATCACAGCATCTATGTTTGTTGCATTTGAAATTAGAAATATATTCAACAATTTTTGTTCTTTAAAATGATAATGATAAAATAAAATTATAGTTTTCTCCCTTTGGCATGTACTGTATGTATCATAATTAAAAAAAAAAAAACATCATTCACTAGCATTTTATTCAATTGACATTATGTCTAGAACAAAATTACCAACTCTTGAAAATTCTCATTGTTAAAAATACATTTCATTTAGAAAATTAAAAATTATTGATTGACAATATATGGATATAAATATGGAAACATTATTATTGCAAAACTGCACCTTAAGGTATATGACTTTTAAAGTCTCACACTCCTTTTAAGGTAAGATGCTGAATTTAAATGAGTAATTATTCATTTTCAAAACAAAGTGGTATTCAACTGTGTTTGTTTCCTAGATTAAATGAGCTTGACCCTTATGAATAGATAGTTGAGGCTAATCCAGTGTATAGTGAAACCTTTTGTCTAGAAAAGAAACAGAATTTAAAGCACAACATGGTCTGGTAATCAGAAGGCTGAATTAGAATTAAAGGAGTTCAAAACTTTTCAGGGAGGCTCACTGGGTGATTTTAGACAGGGTGGAATTTGGAAAAGGCAAAAAGTATATTCAGTATATAGACTCTGTGGTGACTTTTCTCCTATGGAATAGCTTGCTTCCAAAAGTGAGATTGATAGAGAGAGGGAAGATCTCTTACCAATGTAAATAAATAGAGAAACATGGCTTAAGTCCATAGATTTACAGAAACATCTAAGGCAGCCCCTACCCAGAGAGAGAAATACACCAATTTACATGAAGGGAAGAGGGGATAGTCACATATTCAAGCTTGTAAGATCTGAGAGATTGATGATAGGGAAATGGTGTTCATAATGCAACAAAGATCTCTCTCAATCTCATAGCTCTCTCAATCTTTCAAGACATTATGACTGAACTAACCAGAATGATTACTCCCTCTTCCTCTCCCTCTCCCTCTCCTGTATTACCTAAATGTCATAAAAGTTGAGAAAACTTCCCCACAGCACTTTATAGTTATACATAGATGTGCACAATAAACAATGAGAAAATTTTGTCAAATAAATGTACTCCAATTTTAACAAATGCAAAATATACTTGACATACCACTTATGATTTAAATATTAAATTAATCCATAAGAAAATATTGATTCCATTTTTGGCAGAACTATTTCAAGAATATTTTAAAATGAATAGTGATGTAAGAAATGTGAGTACTCTTTGACTAATATGATTTGGTCATGTTTCCTTACGGTTCTCTTTTCATAAAAAAATTAACACAGTTTGGAGGAATAACATCATCTTGAAAACATACATGTGATTTATTATAATATATTCCAAAAATAAGAAATTTTACATTTCATGAATAACTTTTGATTCTGTTGAATCTGGCTTTGATTGAGAACATTATCTCATGGGAATGAAGAAGGATGACTTTAATTGTCAACAAGTAGATTCAAGACATGGATTCTCGGTCAATCTTTGATATATAATATTGTAGAAATGAGAAGATACAGCATTATGCCTTTACATGATTGAGATTTAATTTAATTAAACTGTTTAGCTTGCGATATATTACTATTTCTCATGGGACTTGTAACATGGATACTATTTTATAATTTATTTTTATTATATTATTGTATTATTTATCCTTTTACTTTCTTATAAAAATATATACATATTTTTAAAATATTGTAAAAATTAAAAAGTTTTTTTTTTTTAAAAGAACTGATGGATTACTTAGGTTTGTAAAATCATAACAGTTAAACAAAATTGGTTCAGACTTGCCTGCTTTGAATGAGATAAATCAAAATCTGTTCTGATGTCCTTTTTCAATTCATAGTTTAGATTTAATCTATTAGATTAAACAACCTAAGTTTTGGTAAGCTAGAAAAAGGTGGGATAGATAGCACCACCACCAGATGGATTCGCAACTGGCTGACAAACTGTACTCAACGAGTAGTCTTTAATGGGTCTAAGTCTACATGGAGGGAAGTAAGCAGTGGGGTGCCACAAGGTTCCGTCTTAGGCCCAATAATCTTCAATATCTTCACTGATGACATAAATAAGGGAATAGAAGGACAACTTACCAAATTTGCAGATGATACTAAGCTGGCAGGAATAACTAATACCCCAAAAGATAGGCTTAAGATCCAGATGGATCTTGACAGACTAGAAGACTGAGCCATATTTAACAAAATGAAATTCAATGTAGAGAAAAGTAAAGTCCTACACTTAGGCAAGAAAAACCAAAAGTACACATATTAGCAACATCTGCAGCAGTTAATGGAAACTGGTGGTGGTCTATTAAGAGATTAGACTCCTCTCATGTTGAGTCCTCTGCTGTGGGTGGAAGTGGGCATTGGCTCAAGGCATCTGCATGGATGGGGTGCTTGCCCGAGTGATAGGTCAATGAGTAGGGGTATGCTGATAAAAATACTGCCCACCTTGTCATTCGTGGAGATAGGACCTGTGGTGTTTGCTTGTCACCCACAAAAAATCCCAACAGGGACTTGTGGTCAGTGACCAGTTCAAATTTGTGACCATACAGATATTTGTGGAAATTTTTGATGCCTGTGATAGCTGCCAGGGCCTCCTTATCTATCTGACTATAGTTCTTTTCAGCAGGTGTGAGGATCATTGAGAAGAAAGCAATAGGGACTTCAGAGTCATTTGGCATTTTATGGCTTAAGACTGCTCCTATTCCATAAAGAGAAGCATTGCATGCTAGTACAGAGGGAGATATTCATTGAAGTGAATTAGCATACTATCTGAGGTGAGCTAATCTTTAACAGTTCTGAAGGCATTGGCCTCCCTCAAACCCAGGGAGTTCCTCTGTCTAGAAGTCTATATAAGGATTCTGCAATGGAGGCTTTGTGAGGAATAAAAATGATGTAAACATTTAACAGTCCCAAGAAGGCTTGCAATTTGGTTTTGCAGACTAGGGTAGGTGTGCCCTTGATGGTTTGAACCTTGGATTCAGTTGGATGTAATCTGGCTGCATTGATGAGGAACCTTAAAAACTCTACTTGGGACATCTCTAGGTGACATTTGTTTTTCTTAATTTTAAAGCCAGCATTTTGAAATCTCCTGAGTCCTATTCTAAAACTATTTAGCAAGCAGCCTCATCTTTGGCAGAAATAAGAATACCATCAAAGTATGGAACAACTTCAGGAATACCCTGTAACAGTTGCTCCATTAAACTATGAAATATTCCTGGGGCTACGCTGACTCCAAACTGCAAACGCCTACATGTAAATGTGCCTCTATGTGTAACTATCGTTTGGTCCTCCATGGTGGTATCATCCACTGGGAATTGTTGATAAGTCTGTGCCATGTCTAACTTGGCAAAGATATTGCCATTACCCAGGGACTGCAGCAAATATTGCACCACAGGTACGGGGTATGCATTTTGTTGAAGAGCTCTATTAATTGTGCACTTATAGTTGGCACAAATTCTCACTGACCCATCAGATTTGGATAGTAAAACAATACTCCCCCTTCATAGGGAACTTCCGTGGGGTTTCCTTGCTCAGGACTGGCTTTGCCTGAATCTTGTCAACTGGCAATATCACCCTACAGACACTGGATAGGTGGTCTTTCTTTCCACAGCATTGAAAGTTTGTGCTTTTAAGCCTGCAAGACTGCCTGTGGATGATTTCCGCTGCACCTATGCTGGTTGCTGATTGGGAGTTTTTATTACTAGCCCATTTGTTACCTTTCACTGTCTTGAGGCAGTGAATGTCCTCATCAGTTATCTCATCATCTTCGCTGGAGACTTCCTCTTTGTGAATGGCCAATGGCTTTCTCCCCCCAGTCTGGTTGTTTGCAACTTGTATTTCTATAATTGATTTATTTGACAGTTCTGTGGTGCAAGCCTCATCCCAGTCCAAGATTAACACTACAGAGGGATTTCTGCAAAATGAAATATTAAAATCACATGTTCAAAAAAAACAAACAAAAATCAGTGAAAAATTAAGGATGTACCTTGAAGAAATCTATTTAATCTCCTTATAATCCATATTTATTTATTAGCTAATGTGAAATCATGTTAAAGTGAACTTGACTACCTAAAAATCAATAAAGTCATGTTCTCTTCATATGCTAAATAATAGTAATGGTTCCATTAATATATTGACTCTCTCCATGCCTGTGGTTTGTATATTTCACTTTTTAATACATTTTAATTTTTAATACTGTTTATTTTACATTTTTATAATGATTGTACTTAGGGATGCATTAGCTCACTGGCTAAGATGCTGATCTTGTTTGAAAGCATGTAAAAATGCAAGTAGAAAAATAAGGGCCACTTTGATGGGAAGGTAACAGCGTTCTGTGCACTCCAGTGTTTAGTCATGCTGGCCACATGATTACGGAGATGTCTTTGGACAGTACTGGCTCTTTGGCTTTGAAACAGAAATTTCCACTTCGCTCTTTTTGAGGATCTCATGAATTACTCCAAATATGACCTTTTATTTATGCTTTGCAATTAATCATTATTGTTTCCATTCATGTCCTCAGTCAATATGCTTTTAATGGTAGATTTAATGCATTTATTCCTAAATACATTAAACAATTAAAAAAATACACATTATTGTCTTACAATCTGTTCAATGCTGAACAATCCATTAAACATGCCATTTGCTCTCACTTGTCATTCTTAATGCTGTCAGCCATTAACTTTCAACTTTGTATTTGCACAAAGCACTCAAGTTTATTCATTTTACCAAACAGTTTTCTAAATTTTTCAGTTATATACTTTGTGAAATACTAAAAAAAAATCTCTCTGGCACATATCTTATGTGGGATAAAACCATACTGCACTTTCCAAAATTATGCATATGTGCATGGACTACCAGTGAAAACAAACAAGTTCTACATAACCAATCAAGTAGTCTAAACAAGAACCCACCAAGACCAATCCTACCAACACTGATAGGCAAGCCACTAATAAAAATAAACAAATCTCCACTCCCTTCTAGCAGTGATTAGATTACTTAGTTTGGTAATGAAATGTCTACAAGAAATCATCAGGCTCAGAGAGTATCAACATTTTGTATGTTGTTAAGCCTCTATATTTTGAAACAGAACTGTTACAAATATCTTTCCCAGTATACTTAACAAACTGAATTAATATGCCTGTAGATTTTTGTTGACTCTTCCTGTCTTTTCTTTACTAACAACATTTTTTCCATTTATCAGGTGTAGATTCCAATTTTGATCACCACAATACAAAAAAGATACTGAAACTTTAGAAAGAATGCAGAGAAAAACAAAAAAAAAAAAGATGATTAGGGGGTTGTAGGCCAACACATTTAATGAACAATTGCAGGAACTGGTTATGTCTAATCTAACCAAGAGAACAACAAGGACTGAGACGATAGCAACTTTCCAATATCACAAAGCACTATTCTCCAAAGCACTTGAAGGCAAGATAAGAAGTAATAAATGAAAACTTATCAAAGAGAGATCAAACGTAGAACAAAGAAAAAATTTCCTGACATTAAGAACAATAAAACAGTGGAATGATAGCCTCCAGAAGCTGTGGAAGTTTTTTAGAAGAAATTGAACAGCCATTTGTCTGACATGGTATAGGGTCTCCTGCTTGAGCAGGGGGTTGGAATACAAGACCTCCAAGGTCACTACCAATTCTGTTATATGGTTGCTTACAAAATTGTTAACCAGTCACATAAAGTAGGTATGTCCATATTTAACATTTCTTGAGCTACACTGTCTATAGCTGCTGTCTTACCATTTTTTAATGTTATTGCAACATTTTTATTTCCTTTTATATTTTTTCCTGGAAATTAATATTTATAAAATTCATTTCAGTTACATTGTTAAATATATCCCTATTATTATTGTACAAATACTAAATACCCTTTCCACAATTCCTCACCTCAATTTTATTCCAAATTGTTTCATCATTTTTATTTTAATCCTCTTTACCCACTTTCAAAACAATATTTTTTTGCATCAAAATAACTCTTCATTTGGTTATTTTTAATCATCCATTGTTTTGATTTCCTTTTTTGCAACTATTTTTCTCTTTACGCACATTATATACTATCCTTCTTTCTTATTGTTTATAATAATCATGTTAATAGTATGCATTTTATCTCATCCACAATCTCTTTGACTTCATTTCCATCAACAAATTGTAATGACAAACACAGACTTCAGAGGATAATTAGGACTGAAGAAAAAACAATTACTACCCACCTGCCTTCAATTGAGGACCTGTATACTGCACGAGTCAAAAAGAGGGCTGTGAAAATATTTACAGACCCCTCTCATCCCAGACATAAACTGTTTCAACTCCTTCCCTCAAACAACGCTATAGAGTACTGCACACCAGAACAACTAGACACAAGAACAGTTTTTTTCCCAAAAGCCATCACTCTGCTAAACAAATAATTCCCTCAACACTGTTCAACTACTTACAAAATGTACACTACTATTACTGTTAATCTTCTCATCACTCCTTATCACCCATCCCCTCCCACTTGTGATTGTAGGACTGTAACTTTGTCATTTTTATCCTTATGATTTATATTGACTGTTTCTTAGTATGATTTCATTGTTGATTGTACCCTACCCTTAAGTGTTGTACTTTATGATTCTTGATTCTTAATGAATGTATCTTTTTTTTATGTATACTGAGAGTATTTACACCAAGACAAATTTCTTGTGTGTCCAATCACACTTGGCCAATAAAGTATTCTATTCTATTCTATTTTGAAATTCTGCAAAACAAAAGCGTCCTCCTCTTGAAAAAGAAACACAACAACAACAACAACAACAACAACAACAACAACAAATTACTGTACAAAGTGGAATAGTATAACTCTAAGACAAAACATATGAAGAATTAAAAGGAGAACAAAACAATTTGGTTAAGAGTTATCTTTTTGTGAAAATCAGCTGGTAGGAGATAAGTAGATATAGAGATAATTGATAGATAGATGATAGATAGAAAGACAGATGGCAGGCAAGCAAGCAAGTAAAAGCCAGCAAGGTATATTACTTTACAATAGCAAGCAATCAAACAAAAACAATAGCCACTTATTAAAGAGTGTCAGGATATCAAAAATAAAAATACATGGATAAAATACAGGTAAGTGGAAAATGTTTTTATTTCTGATTATATTAATGAATTTTTCCAGTGTTATATGTATGTTGTGTAATACTTATTTTATTTTATTTTTATTCTGTTGTTTTATGGAGATCTGATTATTTACTACTCTAATATGTTCACACTAGAATGCCTTGTAAGAACATTTAAATAAAAATATAAACAAACATTTACATATATAGTAGTCTAAAACCATGCCATGACTGACAAAAAACAATAAGTAACCATCAGCAGATAGTTGCATTGTCATTTCACAAATTGCATTGGATAATAACTTGTGTTGGACACTACTTGCTATTGCAAAAAATTCTGCCACATTTTACAAATTTAGAAATTGGATCATTTGTGTTAATTATATTGGGAACCATAATTGCTGCAATCAACTGAAAAATGCAGGTAGACATACTATAATGTCCTTGGTGCTATAAAATATATTGAAAATTCAAGTAGAATATGAGCAACCTTTGCTATCTTTCCACAAGAACAAATGCATTTCTGAAATCTATGTATTATCAGGATTCTGTATTACTCTAAATGGGAGAACATCAACTTTTATTTTTGTAAATGTTCTCCTGTGTATGGGTCGTAAAAGAGGAAAAATAGCTGACAGGTTCTCCTTGGGGTCGTATAAATTCTTTGCTTGTTTTCCTAGTTTGTAAAGCCAATTCTTCTGGATAATCTATAATCTTGATGCACTGCTTTGGTTTCATCTTGGCATGCCTATAGCCCAGAAAAATATAAATTCTGAAGGGGATTTAAGATAATGAGAAGTATTGCCAATTTTCACCTAGACTGAAGTTTTAGGAATATGTATCCAAATAAACCATGTGGGAGATATTTATTGATCTGTTGGTAGTTGGCAATTTCTAGCAAGTTTCTACCCTCTGAAGTTCAGTCTGAAAGATGCATCTGGGAAAGAGTAAATTGCATTGATGAAATAATCCATAGTGGGATAAAGGACCAGATTGTACAATATATAAAATTTGTCTGAATTGTTGGTAAGTACCAACCAACTTATTGTAGGGATCAGGGAGACCAGAACAGGTGCTGAAATCTTTGATCTATGTGAACTGCATATTTCATCTGAGTTTTTGTATTCTGAGAAAAGTGGAATATTATCTCTAAGTACCTGAAGCATTTTAACTGTTCTATATCATGACCATTCATACACCAATTATGAAACTTAGAACTTTTTGGGAAAATATGAATGTATTTGTAGATGTTCTCATCGCAATACTGTGCAGAAGCAAGCATACCTAGGACAATTTCAATATGTGACAAAAGCACCATATTATCATTATACAAATGGTTATTCCGCCAAGCTAAAAAGACTACCAGATAGAATCTGAGTATTACATCCTATTTCATAATGCCTATTAGCATAACATCATTTTTGTTGTTGTTTTCATTCTGTCCCAGGCAATTTCCACATCTTATTTTTTTACATCTGCTTTCCAAATGTTCTACTTTGTATGTGAGATTCACACTCTTTCTTCCTGAATGTATTTTACTTTCAGTTTTTCTTTCATTATTTTCATTTCTTCAATGTCCAGTTTTTTCTTAAGATCCATTCAACACCACAGAAAATACTACTACCCTTCAAAAAAGACGTTGACTATGTATCAGAATGGTCAAACAAATGGCAACTTCAAATCTCAACAAATAAATGCTCTGTCTTACATATTGGCAAAAAAAAAAATCAGAAAATAAAATACAAGCTGAATAGTCAAGACTTGTTGATATCCAAACTCCATCAAGGACCTTGGAGTTCTCATCTCTTATGATCTAAGTGCTAGAGCCGACTGTAACTACATAGCCAAAAAGGCATTAAGAGTTGTTAACCTAATCCTAGGTAGCTTTTTCTCTGGTAATATCACACGACTAACTAGAGCATACAAAACATTTGCTAGACCAATACAGCTCATCAATCTGTAACTCACATTATGTATCTGATATTAACACAGTTGAGAAAGTCCAGAAATATTTCACAAGAAGAGATCTCCACTCCTCTACTCATTGCAGAATACCTTATGCCACCAGACTTGAAATTCTAAACCTAGAAAACCTTGAATTACTCCGTCTTAGGTCCGATCTAAGTATAGTATATAAAATCATACATTGCAATGTCCTACCTGTCAATGAATACTTCAGCTTCAACCATAACAATACAAGAGCACGCAATAAATACAAACTCAAGGTTAATCGCACCAAACTTGATTGCAGGAAATACAACTTCAGCAACAGAGTGGTCAATGTCTGGAATACTCTACCTGACTCTGTGGTTTCTTCCCCAAACTTTAACCTTAGACTGTCTACTATTGACCTCACCCCTTTCCTAAGAGGTCTATAGGTGGCATGCATAAATGCACCAAAGTGCCTACCATCCCTGTCCTATTGTTTCTTTTTATTTTTCTTATATGTATCCATTTCATGTATTCATAACTATATTTCTACTTATACCTATTATCTTGTAAGCGATTGACAAATTAAATAAATAAATAAATAAATAAATAAATAAATACATACATAAATAAATAAATAAATAAATAAAATGTGTTCCACATTCAGAACTTTTCATCAAGTTTATATCCATGAATTATCTCAGTTTTCCATCAGAAACAATCAACTCAATCAAGTTTTAAAATCCATATTCCCTTATTTGCCTTGTACAAATAAACTTATATTTTCTTACATCAGGTAATAAAAGCTGTTTCATTCATGGCTTCTCTGCTCTCATTTATATTTGATTCTTCAAATGGTTGAGTCACTTTTTATGTATTCTCTCATTCCTATCCATCCAGTCCTGTCACCTAACAGGGTACTTTTCTCCATATTAATTCAGAATGTTGCATACTTTTTCTTTCTCAATTTTATTCCTGTTTCTTCTGTTATCACCATTCACTAGAGTATAACTTGCAATTATCACCAACCTATGAATTCCTATTCTCATGTGCGCCTGCAGCATTCCAGATAATAATTCATATTCTCCAAAATTCAGTTTACCTTTTCATTCATAATTAAACCAGTATCTCAATTTCTTTGCCTGCATTCATCATCTCCATTCCAGCAGATTATACCACCTTCATTCATTTCTATTGCACTCTCTTTCTCTAAGTTTCATAAACATTCAATGAATCACTTTCTTTTTTGTTCATTAATTAATGCAATTGGCCTTTTCTTCTCTAACACCTCATGTTACAATCTTTAATATGATATTATCATCAACAGATAGGCTTCTAGACATTGACCTCCACCCCCCTCATAGCTTTTGCTAACAAGGCTTCTGTATAATACTTTTGTTCAATTGGGATGTTATCTAAATTATCAGCTTTTGACAAAGATTATAAATTCACCCACCCAGAGTTGTTCTTGAGTTGGGCAGTGGCCAAATGAAACGAAATGAAAAAAAAAATAAAAAATCAACAAAATAATTTCAGAAACCTCCATCTTGAATAGAACAAGGAAAAAATCATTTCCATAAGTTTTTTTTTTTAAAAAAAAAAACAAATTTTATTAATTTTACAAAAAAAAACCAATACACAATCCAGGCATAACAACTTGAAGAATCTTTTCTAAAAAAAAAAAAATAATAATTAAAGAAGAAAGCCAATAGAACATAACTCCAAATTGTAATATCAATATTTACATTATCTATTTAACTTCATATCTTATCCAAACTTCTCCTTTTATCCAAATTATATTTCTTGCTTATTAAAATTTTATTGCCTTTCATAAACATACAAAACACAAAACATAAACAAAACTAAAACATCTTTTCTGAAGGCTGCCTGATCCCGGGTTGAAACTCTTCACACAGACACAAATTCAAACATCATATTCACTTTATATATCCTTCCATATCTTATTATCATTTTCTTTTTTATATATATAAACCAATTTTATCAGTTTTACAAAAACAGTGCATAAACAATCAAGGCATAACAGCTTATAAATTCTTTCCTAAAAAAATAATAATAATTAAAGAACAAACCAATACTTTATCTATTTAACTTCATATCTTATTCCAGCTTCTCCTTTTCATCCAGATTATTTCTTATTGATTAAAATGTTATTGCCTTTTATCAATATACAAAAAATAATAATAACAAAACCTTTATATATCCTTCCAAATCTTATTTCCATTTTCAATAACATTCTTTGTCTGTTCTATTTCCAACTATCCATTCATCTTTTTTCTTTTACTATACTTCTCCTATACACTAACTGGAGTGACACCTTTAACTCATTACCCTAACTTAAAAGTACTTCATATAACAATTTTTCTTGGGATTCTGTTTAAAAGATTCTAAAATTACACAATAAATTTTATACTCTAAATACACATATAAAAAACACAATCTTATGTACCCTCCAGAATCCCTCTTTTATCCTAAATTAAATTCACCCATTGTCTCTAAATAAACTTTTTTTCTTTAGATCTTGCTTCCCCTCATTGAGGCTTCTCCTCCCCCCCTTTCTCTCTTGCTTATTCTTCTCCTTGCCCTTTTTACCCCTTTGTCTTTTCTCCTCCCTTTTCTTACTCCCTTTCCTTTGCTTTCTAACCTTGCCTCCACCTTTCCGCTCATTTTTCTCTTCTTTGGTTGTTTTTATAATTCTTAAAATCCCCTTTTTCTTATCCTTTTTCTCCTCCTCCCCGGAAAAAAACCATTGTTCATCAAAGATGGCTTCTTCTTCTTCTTTGTCCCAGTCCTTCTGCTGCGTAGTCAAGTTTTCATAAGTACATAACGCCATTTCTAAGAATTGAAACAAACTGCCCAAAGTATCTTCTTTTTTATATTTTTGATATTCAGTCTTTAGTTTATCCACAAGCGATGCCATCATGAAAAAAGAAACTTTTCCCAAAACAACCACAAATATTTTTAATCAAGAATTATTCAAAAAAAAAAAAATTCCAAAAATTAATACTTTTCTTCCTTCTTCTCTTTCTCTTTCTGGGGTTAATGTTTAATCAAAGAGGTCCAATTACCATATACCTTTCTTTAGGATTCTAGGCAATCTCCTCCTTTTTCAGCTTCTGCTCCAATTTTTTTTTCCTCTCCCTTCCCACTTGCAATATCAATTTTAAATAATCAGAAATCCATACCTCCAACAAGGGTTTTCCAATTTCTTAAGTTTTTCAATGTCCAAAAACCCTTTTGTCCCTTAGCTTCAACTCTCAAAACAATTCACTTTCAATGTCCAGTATATCCAAACATATCTGCTGCTTCCATGGGGTGGGAGAGTGAAGAAAAAAAAAAAAGTTCCCTTTAACAGCTTCTCCGCCGCTTTCGATCTTCTTAGGGATACAATGTATCCTCCAGCAATTCAAACAGCTCAGTTCCAGCCAATTTGCAAGATGTTACTTGACCCGGCTCAGACAGCACTTTCACTCCTTACTTCCTCCAGCACAATCTTATCCGGTTGCTGGCTTCTTCGTGGCGGCCATTGCTGACCGCCGCTCCACCGCCTTGGGAAAAAGGGGTTTTTCCGGAGGGGGAGGGGTCTGCGACACCCCCACCCCCCTGTCCGACTCCCCTCTCTCTTCAGCTGTCCCTACAGGGCAGCCATATCCCCCTGACCCATCTGGATCGGGGGTACCTCGGCGGCTAGCACAGCAGGAATCGCGAGCTGTCGCGAATTCCTGCTGCCCCGAAGCCACGCGAAACCGGAACCTCTTCCATAAGTTTTAACTCATATTTTCTTTTCACAGTTTGATTTTCAGATTTGAAACATAACAGTTTAAGGCACTTAAAAGAAGATTAGGTTCCATAAACAGTATAACATTTGAAGACATAGCAGCTTAAGTGTCAAATATAGTTAATACATACACAAAGTTCTTTATATTAATAAGTGAACATCTATTAATATTAAATATTAATATTAAAAAAAAATCTGAATTGTGATAGTTATTTTCTTCCTGCATTATCACTGGAATATTTTCTATCCAAAATGGAGCTCATTGCAATTTAGTTACTGTCATTGAAATGCTTTTATAGACTATTATAAATTTAAACATATATGTTTTTTTTTTAATTTGAAAGATTCCGTAGATAGAAATCCTAAAAGAAAAATAATTTAGGAGAATTAGAAAATTATGAAAAAAATAAATAAAATCCAAACTTAAATTTCTAAGAGAAAGAAAAATGGGAAACAGCTAATACAACTATCTTGATTGCATAAACAGCTGCCTGATAAACTAATAAACAAAAAAGGACAAAAGAGCACAAAACAAAAGCAGAACATCACAGAATAGCTGAACACTATAAAGATATAGTTAGGAAAACTAAGGGTCAGAATGAGCTGAGTTTTGTAGCAAATGCCAAAAATAACTCCCACCCCTTCAAAATATTGTTTTAGTATACATGGAGGAAAAGGAACATCAAGGAATCAGTTAGGTTGGAGAAGATGACAAAACAGTGACAGCAATAGAGAGAAAGCTTAAGAACTGCCTAATCCCTGTTTTGCATCTGTCTTTTGTAAAAGGATAAAGTAATCCAACTTGTCAAAAGCCACACATTGGGGGCAGAAAAGAAATGCAGGTCAAAATAGGTAAGGAATTGGTGAGAACACCTAGCTGCTTTGAATGAAATTAATTCTCCAGGACAGATGGATAATATCCCAGGGTGTTAAAAGAACTGGCAGATATGATTTAAGTTTTGATGGTCACAATGCAAGAAAGATGCTGAGGAATTGGAAAGAGTGCAGCAAATAGGTGAGGCTCTTGGATGTTAACTCCTTTGAATAACACTGAAAGAAACTGCTTTAAAAGGAGAAAAAAAACTATGAAGAAACATAATAACAAAAGTCAATTGGTCCATTGACAGTACTGGACAGTACTGGAGAGGGAATAAAGAGATCCAAAGAGTTACAAATCTCTTTATAGACTTATGCAGATTGTTACTTTGATTAGTTATTGTTGATATTAGTTTGTCACTAAAGAGCATATACTGTAGAATGTAATGTACTTGATAAAACTAACTTTATTGATTTGACTCATTCAAATGAGTATTAAAATATTTAGTAGAAGGAAGAAGTAATTTATTTCTATATACAAGTAGTCCTTGACTTGTGACCACAACTGAGCTCAAAATTTTTGTTAAGGGAGACAATTGTTAAGTAAGTTTTGCCCCATTTATAAACTTTCTTGCCACAGTTGTTAAGTAAATCATTGCAGTTGTTAAGTTAGAAACATAGTTGTTAAGTGAATTTGGCTTCTCCATTGACTTTGCTGATCAGAAGATCATAAAGATGATCACATGACCCTAAGACCTTCATAAATATGAGTCAGTTGCCAAGTGTCTGACTTTTGATCACATGACCATGGGAATTGTTGTTCACTGGCAGCTGGTGCAGATGGCAGTGGAATCAGACAATGGAGAAGAATGGGGACCAGTCAGGGAGTCTGGAGAGGGCTCAGATGAGGGTCCTGTATCTAATGCAGAGATGGGGCCAGGACAGTCTGGGAGTGGGGTGCTGCCTTCGGAACCTTCAGAATCTGGCAGCAACGAGGCAGAGAACCCCAGGGAAGCCTGTTCCCAGTACGTGTGTGCACAGAGCTGCTAGAAGGCAAGAGCAACTGAAACAAAAGGGGCAACTTGGGAGTAAGGCTGGAAGTGATTGCCCCTCCCATAAGGGATAAAAGTCAGGCCAAGATGATGAAACCTTTGCAGGAAGCAAAGTAATTCATTTGGTTCCGAATTATCCTTGGAGCTTTGTGTACTTTGGTTGGTTTTTCTTGTACTTCAGTTGGTTTCTTTTCTAGTTAATTTGATACTTCTGTTTTTGGCAGCACTTCACAGAACTGAAAACACTTCACGGAACTGAAAGGTGTGTGCTTATCTTGGGGAACTGTTTGAGCTTAATATCGGCTGGGAATGAAAACAATTCCCAGCGTTGCAATAGAATAGGTTTGTTTTAAAAACAAGTTTGTGAATAATTAAGGTTTATGAAGCCTGGGTCAGAACAGGGATGCCACAACAGTTGTAAGTGTGGAAAACAGTCATAAATCACTTTTTTTAATGTCATTGTAATTTTGAATGGTCGCTAAACAAATTGTGGTAAGTCAAGGACTTCATGTGATGGGTTTTTTATTTATTTAAATAAAGTGATGTTGTCTGAAGCTGCAATTTTACTGTAGCCAGTAGCCACTATTTAGAAAACCTGGAGCTCCCAGCACTAATTGTTAATTATTGACAGTTATGCTTACAGTCTTGTAGTCAACACTTTCACTTATCTTGCTAGTTCTTTGTTACATTCAATGGCCCTAATTGTCTTGGCTGAGCCAGAAATATTGGACATGTGTGAGTAGGATTTTCACCTTCAGATTATTCCTTACAAAATCAAATTTAAGTGTTTTATCCAGAATTCAGTGTTTCTTTGTATTGGCCAAAGCCACATTTTGGAATATAGTCTGTAAAATGCCACTCAAATATAATCCTCAGCACTTTTTGCAATAATCTTGCAAAAAAAAAAAAAAAAAAAAAGGATTGCAAGCCTTTAAAGAATCCAAATATATTATTACAGAAGTATAGTTCCAAAATTTGAACAAATGGGTTTTATATAAAAAGATCTGACAAAGAATTTTTAAATTTTGAAAAATGTATTTTGAGCCTGCTTTATTGTTGTGATTTACTAGATAGTTCCCAGTTTTTGTCTTTGTGTTATGTTTTCTCTATTACATATTTCATCATGGTTTATCAGACTTCTTAGTTTCTTCTAGATCTTGATCTTAGAAGAGCCCACAGAACAAATTTTCCCATGATGTCTTCCTTTGGAATTTGACTAAAGCATGGACAAAAGTGGAATATTGTAAAGAATATTGTATTGTATTTGCATACAATACAATTTAGAATGATCAAACACACTGGCGTCTATGAAAAGAAGGTAGATACTGCATCTTTTTTTTAAAAAAAAAAAAATCTGATTTGTCATTATAAAGTGGAATGACCAGAAGCTAAAACTGGCATTCCATAGATCAAAGTAGGTTTTAACATTCTTCTTGCCAATTGCTGTCCTACCAAATGATTTATCTGACAGTTCCTTTTCACAGGGATTTTTTTTTTTTCTCCAGAGTTCCCCAAGATATTTTGGAACCATATATCAAGATAAATATCAGACTAGAAGATGGTTCATCCTGATAGCCCTATTGATTTGTGTTCTTGAAAATAATTAATTTGTTTTGCAGAAGACAGTCCTGCTTGACCTTTTGTTTCCTGTAAAATTTTCTTTGAAGAATTTCATTCAGGTGAGTGATTGTTCCAAGCTTCCTACAAAAAAGGATCACAATGCAGATACTACAACAGTGTGTTAGAGGCAAACCACTGGTGTGCATATTTACTTATCCTCAAAAAATAAAATCAAAGCAACTACACTATTCTCAGAGATATGTTACAAGTTGTAGTTTTATGTTCCATAAAATAAAGTACAGAACTAAGCAGATGGATGCAATATTGAACACCAGGCCTTTTTCTCTGCAGAAACATAGCATGCCCAAAGAGATTACAAATGCTTCTTGAATACTATTTCCTGTTATGCGAAGGGCATATAACACTCTGTCCTATAAGCTTGACAATGAAGAACTCTCTGCTGAAATATAGTTTGTTTGATACCCAAAGAGGAGAATCAGCATTTAATGATTGCTTTAAGTTTGATTGCAAGGCTGAGAGCACTATATGCGTAACTCATTATTACCAACAATTATAAATAAGAATAGAAATATGCATTTTGTTTTACATACCTCCAAAATATTTTAAGGACATACATACAGATAATTCCTGAATAATAGTAAGATCATAAGCAGGTAGCACGGACCATACTTGTACAACAGCTTTTAATTTAATACAGATAATATGCAAACTGCTTTGTGTATTCATTTATATATGCATTGTGTAATTGTGTGCATTTATTAGAGATGGATGGATAGATAGATAGATAGATAGTTAGATAGATAGATAGATAGATAGATAGATAGATAGATAGATAGATAGATAGATAGATAGATAGATAGAATAGATAAATATAAACTATGTCATATCAATATTAAATCTGTCTATTTTTCAGTGCAAAGTGGTTGCATACATCCTATTTAATCTAGTTATGACTACAATGCATTCCTTGCTTGATGGTGATGCTACTAAAAAGTTATAAAGAAGCTCAGATTTTCTAACTCGTTGTTTTATGCACAGGGACAGTTTTGTCTTTTGTTATTTTTACCAGCATTTAATAAAATTCTGATTTTGGCTTACAATTCCATTCCAATTCCAAAAGTCAGTTCTAGAAGGAATTCTTGGAAAGTGTTAAGTTCTGCGCATGGGTGCAAGGAACGGAGACGAGGCAGTGAGCAGTGAACTTCAACTCTTTATTAACTATCGTGAACAGAGCCAAAACCGGGGGCAGCAGCAGCCCTTTTATAGGCTGCTGACCTATTAACCAATGAGAACATGGAAGTATTAAACCCTCGAACCAATGAGAGTGGCTCGTTAACAGCCAATCAGATTCTCCAGAACGGACCAATCCGATATCGCTATTGTCGGCCAATCAGAAATGCAGGATTAGAACCCTGCTTTTTCTTTAAGCTTTGATACAACTTTATTTAAGCGCATTTATTAGTTCATAACACCCCTTCCCCCCGGATTCCGTTTGAGGGGTGCGGTGACATAATCTCTAAGATATGTGGGTTGTTTTAACTGTCTATTAGATTTGCACTGTCCCACCGGTTCCTGTCTGCAGTCCAGCTTCGGTGGGACGTTTTTGGACATATCTGGTACTGTTGGTTCCGCATTCTCACTGGACGACTCATTGCCGCTAATTCTGTCATTGTTGTTGTCCTCCGATCTTAGCGGGTTAGCCACCATTGAGGTATTCCTCTGTGGTGAGGACACACCCCTCTCTGATTCTTCTTCATTACTCGCACTCGATCGCTGACTCCCTTCACTTCTGCTCTCCGCCATCTCAAATTCGGTTTCTTCTACATCCCCTCCCCCCTCAGTTTGGGAGTCCCAGGAGTCGCGGGAACTGGGTTATAGCCGAGAGCAAAGCTGATCTATATGGCGTTTCCATATTTTTCTGTCGCAGGTTTGCACACGGTACGATCTGGGCCCGGTGTTTTGAATTATGGTTGCTTCAACCCATAATGGTTCGCTGGAGAGTTTTTTTAACGAAAACTAAGTTGCCTACCTTGAACTCGTGGCATTTTCCGGTAGATCCACAGAGTTTCTCTGGCTTGTAGGAAGGGTGAAGCCGGCTGAGGTGGAACGGAGCTTGGTCCGATCAATAGTTCAGCAAGCGTCTTGTTGGTGACGCTGTGCGGAGTGATGTGTTGGAATAGGAGTATTCTGTTTATTTTTTCATCAATGTCCCCATAGTCCATTTTATGGAGAGTTTTTTTAACAAATTGTACCACGCACTCAGCCCTGCCGTTAGCCGCAGGGTGCACTGGCGAAGTTAGCACATGACGGATACCCCAATCCACTAAGTATTGTTCAAATGCCAGGGCGGTGAACTGGGGTCTGTTGTCGGAGGCCAGAACATCTGGCAGTCCGTGCATTGCGAATAGCCTGTTCAATTTTCAGATGACGGATTCCGCTGTAGTATTCTTCATTTCGTGGATCTCACACCAGTTGGAATAGGCATCCAGTGTTAGGAGGAACGTATATCCTTTAGTAGGTCCCGCAAAATCAATGTGGATGAGGGACCACGGCCCCCGGGGGGTTTCCCATTCTGTGGGAATTGCTCTAGGTGGGGCACTGCTGACTTCTTGGCACTTTAAGCAAGTCTTTACCCAGGCTTCAATTTGTGTGTCGATGCCCGGCCACCACACATAGCTTCGTGCGAGCGCTTTCATACACACGATGCCGGGGTGACCGTCATGCAATGTTTTCAATAGTGCTCGTTGTAACCGCTCTGGGATGATGACTCTATCTCCCCATAGGATGCAGCCTTTTTGCAAAAAATGTTCTGTTTGCCGTTTCTGAAAGGGGTGAAATTGTCAGAGGTTTGTTCCATTGGCCATCCTCTTTCGACCCAGTTAAGAATTCGCGCTAAGACAGGATCTCGTTTTGTTTCAATTGCAATGTCTCTGGCTGTTGGCGGTGAATGTAGTGTTTCAATCTGGAGTGTCGTAAGGGTTGGAACTGGATCGTCGACAGTTTCCAGAAATGGGGCACGGCTCAATGCATCAGCGTGGGGAATAGCTTTCCCCGGGCGGTTTTGTAATTTATAGTTGTACGCAGCTAAAAACTCCGACCAGCGAGTCATTCTAGGTGACAATATATAGGGGGTTGGCTTGTCTCCCACTATAATTCCTAACAAAGGTTTGTGGTCGGTAACAATAGTAAAAACTCGTGCATACACATATTCATGAAACCTTTTCACAGCAGATACAACAGCAAGAGCCTCTTTGTCGATCTGGCTATAGTTACGTTCAGCCTTTGATAAGGTCCTTGAAAAATAGGCAATGGGGCCTCACTACCATTTGGTAACACATGACTCAAAATGGCTCCTACTCCAAACGGTGACGCATCACATGTAATTGTTAAAGGCAGAGTCTCGTTATACTGCATTAAAACAGCATCTGAGGTTAGTAAGTTTTTCACTTGTCAGAATGCGTGCTCCTCGTGGTGTCCCCAGACCCAGGTTGCTTTTTTGTTGAGGAGTCTATGCAAGGGCTCAGCTACGGTCGCTTTCTGGGGCAAGAAGATGTTGTAAAAGTTAATGAGCCCCAGGAAAGCTTGGAGATCAGTTCTATTTCTGGGTCTTGGGGCGTTTTTGACTGCTCTCAGCTTACTGTTAGTGGGGTGGATGCCCTGTTTATCGATTAGGTATCCCAGGAACTCTACTTTGTCTGTACACAGTTGACATTTATTTTTTTTAACCTTAAGGCCAGAGTCTTTAAATTTCTCTAGAACCAATTTAAGCCGCTTTTTTAGTATTTCTCTATTCGGGGCAGCAATTAAAACGTCATCAAAGTATGATGACCCCCTTGATCCCTTGTAATAGTCTCTCCATCAGACTTTGAAAAATCCCTGGGGCTACGCTCACTCTGAATTGGAGTCGGTTGCACTTAAAGGCGCCTCGGTGTGTAACGATCGTCTGTGCCTCTGCGGTTTTTTTAATCTACAGGCAGTTGTTGGTATGCCTGTGCTAAATCCAATTTAGCAAAGACTTTTCCATCCCCCAGGGAATGGAGAAGGTGTTGTACCACCGGTACCGGGTAAGCATTCTGTTGAAGGGTGTGATTAAGGGTAGCCCGGTAGTCCCCACAAATCCTTAACGATCCATCCAGTTGGATGGGTATTACAATTGGGGTTTCCCAATGAGCATGGTCCGTTCGTTCTAAAACACCCTGGGCTATTAATTTATCAAGCTGCTCGTCAATTTTTGGTTTAAGGGCAAAAGGTACCCGATGAGGTTTAAGGCAGATGGGGGCTACTTCAGGGTTAAGGTTAAATGATATTGGGGTCCCCTTGTACTTGCCTACTTTGTCTGCAAAGACGTCCTGGAATTCCTGGACGATGGCCTCCTCCCAGTCATTGCTTCTGGTTTGGTGAATGCCGGCTACCTCAATCCCGAGTGGGGTGAACCATTGAAGGCCTAACAAGCTAGGCCGGTCATGGTCGATGACGGTCAGTGGTAATGATGCAGTACGATTTTTAAATGATACTTGGACTTGGCTGGATCCAACGACCGGAATTCGGTTCCCTTGATAATCTTTGAGTATGACCAATTGTAATGGTTTGGTGTGCCTCTTCTCTTCTCGATAAAATGGCCGGTGTTTTATTTCTGTAGGAGTGGTAGTTCCATTGGCGGTTCAATTGTTCCCAACTCACAGGGCGATTCTCTGTGGTCTGGCGGTAGTTGTTTCCCCTCTGAAATGGGCTGGATCCTTGCTTGCTTCTACAGACCTTCCCGATGTGGCCTCTTTTCCCACAGAAATGGCAGAGTGTGTTGGGGAATTTGCAGTCTGATCACGGGTGGTTTGCCCCACAACCCGCACATTGGTGTGGTAGTCTTTGATTCCGCTCCTGGCATTGGTCACGTTCAGACCGGAGCCGGTTGATCTCCTCCTCATCACTTTCTGATGGCGATTCGAGGTCCTCATGGTGGGTCACTGTTGTGTGCCTCTCTAGGCAAGGTGAGGTATCGCTAGCGAGTTGACAGAGTGTTGCGTTGGTGTGGTGCATTCGGGTGGCCGACTTTCTGGTTGCTTCTGCTGTAGTAGTGTCCTTGATGACATCAGCAAGGTTGATGTCCTTTTTTACCATGATCTTGCTCTGTACCATCTGGTCATCTAACCCCAGAATTATTCGGTCTCTCAGAGCTTCTTTGAGGTCTGTAAGGTTCCGGAGATCCGCAATGAAATCTGCAATGCTCTCTCCTTTCCGCTGGTCCCTCTGGTAAAATTCATGTCTTCGGACAAGCATTGATACGGCGGGTGCATAGTGGGCCCATAGAACGTCCCAGTCCATGGTTTTCACCTCAGCCGGTTTTTCTAGTGCCTTGGCCATCTTAAAGATGGCAGGCCCGCAATGGGTCAGGAACCCTGCTTGCTTTTCCCCGTAGTGGCATCCTTCAAGTTATTGGTCTCCAGAAACATCTGGAACCGGTCTATGTATGTGTCCCAGTCTTCTTGTGCCGGGTCAAATGGAGCGGGTGGTATGGCGCCTCCGGACATGGTTCTGTTGTCGATGTGCCTTCAGCCACGTGCTCTGTTTGGTGCTCTGTAGTGTTCAGTCAGCTCTGATGTCTCCGCATCCCATCCTCATCGCCAGTGTTAAGTTCTGTGCATGGGTGCAAGGAACGGAGACGAGGCAGTGAGCAGTGAACTTCAACTCTTTATTAATCATTCTGAACAGAACAAAAACCCTAGGGCAGCAGCAGCCCTTTTATAGGGCAGGCTGCTGACCTATTAGCCAATGAGAAACATGGAAGTGTTAAACCCTTGAACCAATGAGAGTGGCTCGTTAACAGCCAATCAGATTCTCTAGAATGGACCAATCCGATATCGCTATTATCGGCCAATCAGAAGTGCAGGATTAGAACTCTGCTTTTTCTTTAAGCTTTGATACAACTTTATTTAAGCGCATTTATTAGTTCATAACAGAAAGTCTGGAGTACAAGGTCAACAGTAGCATTCTTACAGAAAGCAGAAGCAACACAAGCTGCACAATGTTATGTTGCTGCTCCAATGAATAGTTAAAATCTACATTATGCACTTTCTCCAGTAATTAATTGGAAGGGAAATAGATTGAAGGGAATTACACCAGTTAATCTATCTATATAGGCAAATGACTAATTGTGAAAGCATGTGGTCAATCTGTGATATTAGTGGAAAACAATCCAGTGACATCATGAAGCAGCTTCAACACCAAGTCTAGCTCAATCAAGTAGCCAAGAATCTTTCTTGTTATTTTCTGATGGATAAACAGTCCAAAACCAATTTTGTTAGTTTGCTTGTTTTTGGAGTAGAACTCAGTGGAATAATATGCAAATTATGTGAAATATGTATTTATTTATATATTTTAACCATTGAATAAATGGAGATGAATATCATTGCATTACCAAAGAATAATATATTGCTATGCAATGAATCTTCAAAGGATGAGAAAATAGGGTTAGAAGCACATTGTAGTTTAAGATAGAGTGTGCCATCTTAATAATAAGTAATGTGTAAATAAATGAGAAAGGAACTGAAGAGTGCATCTATAAAAATGCCCTGCCCTCACAAATATTTGAATTGGTCTTTTGGTCCCATACAATATCAGACATAATCTTGTAACAGTTCTTAAAGTATTTCTTGGCAATATGCTTTGGAGTGTTCCGTGGCACCTTCCGTGTTTCTAATTAATACCTATATATTTTAGTTATTGATTTGGAGGTATTATATCTGACAATATCTAGCACCCAGAAACATTGAGTTGGATAACTTCTATCCCGTATCACACAGGGCATTTCCTAATAAGGTAACGGGTTGTTTAACTGCATATACATGCACTCAGTTTTTTAATCATTTCTACCAACTTCATTTAACAGAAGGTAAATGTACCTAAATTTAAGATAGCCCCTTTCCCCTGCCATGTCCCTCCCTCTTTCTGTCTCAACAAAGACACATAATATAGTAACTACAACTCAATTTCACCTTATGATTTCACATTTTTCCCTTCCTTTTAGTCTTTGCTACTCTTTTGACTACTTTGCCTTTCCCACATTTACATCAATCCCTTCACTTTTCTTATTCTCTTATTACTTTTAACTACCATTATTATTTTCAGGTTTTTTAAACACAAAGAAATCACCAGAGTTCTATCCAAGACATTTGAAATGGAGTGTTTCTTACATCACATTTCATTTATGTATACTCCCCATGACCAGCCATTCCAAGGCACACATATAGCAGTTATATCAATAATGCATCCATTGCCCTGCTTCTCCACATTCTCTAACAGTTTTCTAGCTCCCTGCTTTCATTAATCTTTCAGAGATGCCATGGCACCTCATCCACCTCCCTCCAACATCCTTGCTTTAATTATTCTTGACAAAGCGCAAAGTAAAGCACAAGTTGTCAAGATGGGATCAATATAAGATTTTGGTTGGGGAAATGAGAAACTGAATGAAGTTTAAGTGATGGATCCAGCTATCTGTAGTGTTGAGGTTGCTATACAAGTCAAGCCATTTAAACACCACATGTGTCATTAAAAGTCATTAAGCTTGGATATGAATGACTGCACAGTAGCCTACCAGTGGTGGGTTTCAATTTTTTTACTACAAGTTCTGTGGGTGTGGCTTGGTGGGCAGGATGCTGTAAAATCCCCAGTCAGAGGTGGTATTTGGTGGTTTTCTGAACTACTCAAAATTTCCATTACTGGTTCTCTAGAACTGGTCAGAATCTGCTGAATACCACCTCTGTAGCCCACCCATTGTTATCCACTCTATAAAATAACTATTCCTATTTTCTGGAAGTGCGTTATACAGACCTATTGGATACACACTACAGATCTGAAAATTTTGCTTTGAGTTCTGTGTCTATTTTAATACATGAGCATGTGTCAATTTCAAATAAAGAGGATCAGAGAAAGCACAACTCCCAAAATATCAATATAAATATTATTAGGTATGAAAAATCAATATTTTTGCTTTGGAAGCAGCATGATGCATCTGAAAAAGGTTGGCATATAATAAAGGTTTCCACTTAGTAATGGAAAGATTTCAGAAAGTATATATTTCCAATATTATATACGTACGTATGTACGTACGTACATATGTAGGTATGCCTTTGGAATAATGAGAAAGTAATATACCTCTATTGAACATATTATGAGGTGTAAATAAATGCAAATATATCTAGTTATGCTGTAGCTGGATGCATGCTCATATCATTTCTTTGCTATTGTGAGAATTAAAAATGTTCCAAATCTTATTTTATACTCACTAATTCGACAGACAACTCTGATGTACAAACAAAGAAAGTTTATTAAAAATGTGTTTGCAAAAAAAATGCACCCAAAGGGGATTGAGATCATGAAGTGTGCCTTCAGGGGTTTCAAATGATACTTTTCCGCTCAATATAGACCACACCTGAGATCCCTCCCAGTTCCCTTTGTCTGCATACTTGACAAACACATCCTTGACAAACGAATAACACATCCTGCATATGTGATAAACATGACTTCCTTTTGTCTGGTTACAACAGGATTTATCTTATCTTGACTTTTGAGTTTGTTCAGAGCAAGGCCACACTTCCTTGCCCATTCCAGTCAACCTGACACACAATAGTTCTTCCCTTAGAGTTTGTGGCCTTGCTGCTGAATCTTGCAATAAGAGTCATTAACATTTTATAATACAATTCAATTTCTTATATAAAAGAGTAACTTTCTACCCATTTTCACACTATCAACTAAGAATGATAGATTATTTTAAAATATGCCACCCTAAAAAGTATTATTAAATCTATTTATGTATTAATTATTTAATAAAAACATTAAAATAGCAATAAAACTATTTCATCACACAAGAACAAAGTTCCTATTTTTATGACTTTTATCTGCCTCTTTTATTTTTGTAAATACCTCAAGGCAATGAACATACCCTTTACATCTTCCTCTTCCAATTTTCTCCACAACAACTCTGTGAGTTGAACTGAGAGTTATTGGGCCCAAACACCACCCAGCAGTTTTTTGTGCCTTAGGTGGGATTGGAACTCACAGGGTTCAATTTCTAGACCATTTTGAAGACTTTAAACATCTAAACATGTAGGCAAACAAATGAAAATGAACAGCCATAATAAAGGTACAATGAATAGGCTCCAAAGTTGTGAAAAGGCTTCTGCTAATTGGAGAAACCAGGAAAACATTTGTCAACCTCATCCTAAGGTGCAAATGGGAAAAGGTAAGCTTAAAATGAGATAATTACAAATAAAACATGTTAAGGACTAAGCTAACACGTTCAGTAACAACCCTAATAGCTTTACTTTAACTGCAGGCTCGTAATCCTGCACGTCTCATTGGCCCACTAATAGCGAGTTGTGATTGGTCATTTCTGGCTGATCTGATTGGCTGACAGCGGGTCTCTCTGATTGGACGCTTGTTAGAGCGGTAAACTCAAATCATTGGTTATTGTGACAGCAGCCAGCTCTATAAAAGAGCTGCTGCTGCCCAAGTATTTTGCTCTGTTCTGAAGTTACTAATAAAGAGTTGAAGTCACAGTTCGTCTCCGTTCCTTGCACCCATGCTCAGGACATAACACTGGCGACGAGGATGGGATACGGAGACAATAGAGCTAACTAAACACTCATCAAACAAGACAGAGCACATAGCTGAGAGGACACACAACAAACGGCAGGATGACCAGTGGCGCCATACCACCCGCTCCATTTGACCCGGCAAACGAAGACTGGGACTCGTATATGGACCGCTTCCAGATGTTCCTGGAGACCAACAATCTGAAAGATGCTACACCTGGCAAGAAACGAGCGGTGTTCTTGACCCATTGCGGGCCCGCTGTTTTTAAAATGGCTGAGGCACTTGCCAAACCGGCGGAAGTGAAGACCATGGATTGGGATAACCTCGCGCCGATCCTCTGGGCCCATTATGCACCCACAGTGCCTACACTGATATGAAGACACGAGTTTTACCAGAGGGACCAACGGAAGAACAAGAGCATTGGAGACTTCGTAGCCGACCTCTGGAACCTGGGAGGACTCTGTGATTTCGCAAACCTCGAGGAAGCCATGAGAGACCGAATAGTTCTGGGATTAGATGACCACACCGTGCAGAGCAAGATCATGGCGAAGGGACACATCAGCCTCGCAGATGTCATCGCCAACGCTACTGCCGCAGAAGCAACCAGGAAGTCAGCCGTTCGAATGCGCCAAGCGAACACACCATACCGCCAACTCGCTAGTGATAGTACGCCTTCCTCTGAGAGGCACACCACTACTGCTCATCATGAAGACCTCGAATCCTCCTCAGACAGCAAGGAAAGGGAGGTCAACCAGCTCCGCTCAGAACGAGATTAAAGGAACCAGAGACTTCCACGCCAATGCACTGGTTGTGGGGCAAACCACCCGCGATCAGACTGCAAATTCCTCGACGCATTCTGCCGTTCTTGTGGAAAGAGAGGCCACATCACAAAGGTCTGCAGAAGCAAGTGAGGGTCCAGTCCAAGCCGGAGAAAGAATAATCTCTGCCAGGATACAGGCAACCCACCTGTAAATAGGGACCACCTGAACCACCAATGGAACAACCACTACTACAGAAATCGAGCATCTGCCGCTTCAACGAGACGAGAAGAGGCAGACCAAACTATCACTATAGGCCACGCTTCATCACTAGATGCAAGGAAGATCCAAGTAAAGGTTGCTATTGAGAATCGACCTTGTGTGATGGAAGTCCACTTGGGGTCATCCCTATTGATGGTCTCCTGGAAAACCCTCAAACAGCTGATCCCTGCCATCTGTCTCCAGGACTTCAGGACTCAAAGAATCATCCTAAAGGACTACCAAGGAAACAGAATTCCAGTTGTCGGTTCCAGCCATGTCCAAGTATCCTTCAAAGATCGCACTGCAACACTACCTCTGACCGTCGTTGATCATGACCGGCCCAGTTTGTTAGGGTTACAGTGGTTTGCCCCACTTGGAATTGAACTAGCTGGTATCCACCAAACCAGAAGCGATGACTGGGAAGAGGCCCTCATCCAGGAATTCCAGGATGTTTTCATAGGGAAATTAGGCAAGTACAAGGGGACCCCTATATCGTTTAATCTCAGCCCCGATATAGCTCCCATTTGCCTTAAGCCTCGTCAGGTGCCTTTTGCACTCAAGCCAAAGATCGATGAGCAACTGGACAAATTAATAGCCCAGGGTGTGTTGGAACTGATTGACCATGCCCGATGGGAGACCCCAATAGTAACACCCATAAAGCCAGATGGATCATTAAGAATTTGTGGGGATTACCGGGCCATCCTAAATCATGCGCTTCAGCAGAGCACTTACCCAGTACCGGTGGTCCAACACCTTCTTCACTCCCTGGGTGGCGGAAAAATATTTGCGAAATTGGACTTAGCTCAGGCGTACCAACAGCTACCCGTAGATGCAACGACTGCAGAAGCCCAGACTATAGTCACACACAGAGGTGCCTTCAAGTGCAATAGACTCCAATTTGGAGTAAGCGTGGCGCCGGGCATTTTCTAAAGTCTGATGTAGAGACTATTACAAGGCATAAAAGGCATCGTGCCTTATTTTGATGATGTCTTAATAGCTGCCCCTACTAAAGAATTATTAGAACAATGACTCAGAATGGTTCTCCAAAAATTTAAAGACTCTGGCCTGAAGGTAAAAAGGGACAAGTGTCAACTTTGTATGGAGAGAGTGGAGTTCCTGGGATATCTTCTTGACAGACAGGGAATCCACCCCGCTGAAAAAAAACTAACTGCAATCAAAAATGCCCCAAGATCTAGAAATAAGACAGACCTCCAAGCCTTCCTGGGACTCATTAAATTTTATAACATCTTCTTGCCCCAGAAGACGACCATAGCTAAGCCCCTACATAGACTTCTCAACAAAAAGGCTTCCTGGGTCGACGGCGTGAAGAATGGGCATTTCAACAAGTAAAAGACCTCTTAACTTCTGATGCTGTATTAATACAATACAATGAGACTCTACCCTTAATGGTTACCTGTGACACCTCACCATTCGGAGTGGAGCCATTTTAAGCCACATCCTGCAAAACGGTAATGAGGCACCTATTGCGTTCTTTTCGAGAACTTTGTCTAAGACTGAAAGGAACTATAGCCAACTTGATCAAGAGGCTCTTGCCATTGTGTGTGCAATTAAATGTTTCCATGAGTATGTTTATGGGAGACCCTTTGCCAGAATTACAGACCACAAGCCGCTATTTGGCATTTTAGTGGGAGACAAACCAACTTCACACATCTTATCACCAAGAATGATACGTTGGTCGGAGATTTTAGCTGCATACGATTACCAACTGCAACACCGCCCGGGGAAAGCCATTCCACGCGCTGATGCCTTGAGCCGTTCTCCGCTACCAGACGTCATAGATGACCCAGCTCCAAACCTAGCCGTATTGCAAATCAAGACTCTTAAATCACCACCGTTGACCACTCGGGACATCACCTCAGAAACGAAAAAGGACCCTTCTTTGCCACGAGTCCTCAGCTGGGTGGAACGAGGTTGGCCGGACAACGAACCCAATGACACTTTCAGGCCATTCAGAAATCGACAGACAGAACTATTCTCTCAAAAGGGCTGCATCTTGTGGGGAGACAGAGTCGTCATCCTGGAGAAACTGCAACATAAAGTTTTGAAAATGTTGTGTTAGGGATAACATTGTTTACCCTAACTGGTTTAGGTAACATAATAAATATGTAATCATAGTTTGTTAGTTAAAGTGTCTGGTACTTTAAATATGGGAATGTAAGTAGGGGAGTGGTTGTGAAAGCACTTTAAAAGAAGCAAGACGACAGCTTGCTCTCTCTCTGGCTTTGATGATCCCTAATTACTGCATGGACTCAAGATTGCGTTATTCGAATGGGAGAGATAAACAAAGGACAGATTTGGAAGTGAACTGACATAGGATATTCTACACGGACTTTGCTAACTGAATATCCTTGAATGGACTGACTAAATGATACATGACTAATGGACTATTATTTTGACTATGCTATGAACTCATAATGGAATAAACTATATTTTTGATAGCACAAGCGTATCTGTTATTTTTACTGTATGTTAATAAACATACAAGCTTAGCTCACTCATTTATCTGTGTGTCTATCTGACTAACGCTGCACATTCTATTTAGCTTGTCTCCTTAACCCTTATTGGGGAACACAGGTTTAACACTGGTTATGGGCCCAGAGGCTGCAAAGTCAGTTTAACTAGAATAAAACAGATTTATGTAAAGGTGAGAGTTTGTGTTGTTATACATTACAGTAAACAGACAGCTGTGTTTTATTAATTATAGTTTTATATCCATATGAAGAAAACATGGCACAAGTCAATCTACAAAGTTTGTCCCTTATATCCAAGTTGGATGGAACAAACTATGTATCATGGTCTATGAAATGTAGTCTACTTTTACGAAGAGAAGGTCTGTGGAATATAATTGAAAATCCACCAAACGTAGAGGAATGGGATCCAGAGGATGATGAAGATAGACTAAAAATAGAAGATTTATGCATAAAAATGAACAAGCTATTTCCATAATAGGTTTAACACTGTCTGACCAACAACTTGTTCATATCCATGGAGAGCAAACGGCTGTTGGGTGTTGGCAGAAGCTGAAGAGGATTTATGTCCGAGATAACGTTGGTTCTCACATAAATCTTACACAAAAGCTTTTCAGGACGCATCTCCAGATGAATGGTGATATGCTTAGTCATTTGAAAACTATGCAAAGCATTTTTCAAGAACTGCACGAGAAAGAGCTTATTTTCTCTGAACTACACCAAGTCTACATAATTCTATCTTCACTAGATGAAAGTTATGACAACTATGTCACTTCCCTTGAAATTTTGCCAAAGGAAAGTTTAACTTTAACTGATATAACTGGCAGATTGATAGAAGAGGCCAGAAGAAGACTTGAAAGACACCAGTTAAGGAGGCAGCAACCTCAAAAAGAAGATAAAAAATCTCCTACTGCAAACGCAATTAAAAAGTGTTTTAATTGTGGATGAAGAGGACATTTGGCAAGATTTTGTAAAAAAGCAAAGCGCCAGAACGCTGGCCAGAATACTAAAAGTCATCAAAATAAAAATAAAAATTTAGAGTTAGCCATGTATACTAATGGAGCTGTAAAAAATAATTTATGGGTGGTTGACAGTGGAGCATCCCACTGTATAACAAATGATAACAAAAATGTTATTAAAATGTCCAAGAGTACACAGCAGATATCATTAGCCAATGGCTGGAAACTGAAAGCGAAAGGTCAAGGTATAGCATATTGTTCTTTTATAAAAATGTAAAAATGTTATATGTACCACAACTTAAGTTTAATTTAATTTCAGTTAGAATTTTGGTTAAACTAGGATATGTAGTTACCTTTAAAGGAGATAACTGCATAATTGAAAAAGAAGATAAGAAAATTACTGCATCTTTAAGAGGTGAATTATATGTGTTAAATGATAATGGTTTAGAGGTGGCTAACACGGTTTATGATAATAAGAAACCTCATGATGAATGTATTCACTTGTTACACCGAAGGCTAGGGCATTTAAATTTTAAAATGCTTAAGAAAACTGTTGAATTATCTAAGGGAATAAGTTTAAAACCTTGTAATAAGTATTTGCAATGTTCTATTTGTAATCAAAGCAAAGCCAAGGTCAAACCGGCTAATAGAGTTGATGGATTTACTGCCAAAGAGCCTTTAGAAGTAGTATTTGCTGATTTAATAGGTCCGAAAAAAACCAAGTGTAGGAGGAGCTCGATACATACTAAGTATAATGGACCACTATTCTAGATATGGGTTTTGCTATTTAATGAAGAGCAAAACTGAAACGTATCAAAATCTCTTTAATTGGATAAAATTTGCTGAAAGGAAAACTAAAAAGAAATTAGTAACTCTTATAACAGATAATGGTATGGAATTTACAAATAATAAATTCCAGAATAGACTAAGAATGTTAGGTATTCAACATAAAAAGTCTGCACCATATAGGCCACAACATAATGCCTTTATAGAGAGACGAGGCCAAACATTACAATCAATGGCACGAACTATGTTGTCTGATTCAGGATTACCTGACAATTTATGGGGAGAGGCAATAATGTGTGGTAATCATATATTAAATAATGTTGTTAATTCAACAACAGGTGAATTACCATTCACACTGTGGCATGGTACAAAACCTGATTTAAGTTACATGCACACATTTGGAGCACCAGCATGGGTGCATATCCCTACACAACTCAGACACAAAGAACAGCATAGAGCTAAAAGATTATTTTTTGTAGGATATAAATCTAATCATAGATCTTATAGATTCTGGGAACCAGGTACCTGTAGAGTTTACACCAGTGCTAGTGCTAAATTCCTAGAACATGTAGGATGGAATAGATTAGAGCAAGATTTAAATAATGAAGTAATTATTGAACCCTACAAAAGGCAAAAAGAACAGACTAGTTATAAGAAGAGTACAATTAAAGAAGAAGTCCAAGAAGAGCAAATAGGATCAGAACAAGAGGAAACAGTTGATCAGGAAGAGTTAGATAATCAAGAAGAGTTAATGAAAGTCCACCTGTAAGTCCTGTAATACCTAGAGGTACTACACATGTAACTAGACCACCTGATAGGTATCAAGCAAATATAGTTTGCCAAGTAACTAAAGTTCCAACTAGTGTAGATGAACTTAGGATGTATCCTGCTAAGGATCAGGAGAATTGACAAAAGGCAATGGAAAAAGAACTAAATTCATTAAAGGGAATGAAAATATATGAAGATGCTAAATTACCTCCAGGAGAAAAATCCATTGGGTGCAAATGGATATTTAAAGTAAAAACTGGAAATGATGGGACTGTTACCCATAAAGCTAGGTTAGTAGCTCAAGGATTTAATCAAACTGCATCTGATTACGATGAAGTTTTTGCACCAAGTCTTAAAGCAACATCTTTGAGAGCAGCTTTAGTGTGGGCAGCTAAGAAAAACTATGTCATTAACCATTTATATGTAGAAACTGCTTACCTGCATTCACCATTGCAGCACACTATATATTTGAAAAAGCCAATTATTATAAAAGACAATAAAGTAAATAGTAATGATTGTTGGAAACTCAAAAAGAGTCTTTACGGGTTGAAACAATCTGGCTTTGAGTGGAACCAATATATTGTGAAAGAATTAAACAATATAGGATTTAAATCTGGTTTAGCAGATCCATGTGTGTTTAAAAGAGAAAATAATGGAACGGTGTCATTATTGTTATTATTTACAGATGATATTGCTTTGATAACTAAGACTAATAATGAAGCTAATGAGATTATATCATTATTAGCTAAAAAGATAAAATTAAAGCATTTAGGTGAAATTAAAAAGTATCTAGGATTGACAATTAACAAAACAAAAAATGGATTTAAGATATCTCAAGACGATAAAATTTGCCAATTAATTAAAACGTATAAAATGGAACTTTGTAAAACGGCAAAGACTCCAATGAGTCAGGAAGTTTGCCAAACTAATGATCAAAGTCCCAAATTTGAAAAGTCCATATATCAATCTTTGATTGGCAGCTTATCATATATAAGCAATTGGTCAAGGCCAGATTTAGCTCATCGTGTTAATCAGCTGGCATGTTTTAATTCGGATCCACATCAATGTCATTGGCAATCATTAAAGAGAATTTTAAGATATCTTAAAGGAACAATGAACCATGCATTGTATATAGAACCAAAGGGTGATTTGAGTTTTAGTGCCTATGCAGATGCGAGTTTTGCAACTAACATAAACACTAGAAAATCAACATCTGGGATGGCTATATTATTTGGTAAGACACTAATAGGGTGGAGGTCAATCAGACAACAGCATATCAGCTTGTCCACGATGGAAGCGAAATTTTCATGTCTGTCATTACTATGCACTGACTTGATTTTGTACAAACAGTTATTATTAGACATGGATATAACTGTTAAAGATTCCATTATTGTGTATGAGGACAACCAGGCAGCCATAAAGTTAGCTACTAATATAGCTGTAAAAACTAGATCAAAGCATACTGATTTAAGATACTTAAATGTTAGAGAATCTGTAAAGAATGGGCTAATTAAATTGGAATACTGCATGATGGAAGAAAACATTGCAGACCAATTTACAAAAGCTCAAGGAGTAAGCAAGTTTAAAGAGAGTTGTAACAAATATGATTTAAAGATGTAAATAGTTATAGTATTATTATTATTACCTAAAAGGGGAGAATGTTAGGGATAACATTGTTTACCCTAACTGGTTTAGGTAAAATAATAAATATGTAATCATAATTTGTTAGTTAAAGTGTCTGCAACTTTAACTGTGGGATAGTAATTAAGGGAGTGGTTGTGAAAGCACTTTAAAAGAAGCAAGACGACAGCTTGTTCTCTCTCTCTGGCTTTGATGATCCCTAATTACTGCATGAACTCAAGACTGCGTTACTCGAATGGGAGAGATTAACAAAGGACTGATTTGTAAGTGAACTGACATAGGATATTCTACACGGACTTTGCTGAATATCCTTGAATGGACTGACTAAATGATACATGACTAATGGACTGTTATTTTGACTATGCTATGAACTCATAATGGAATAAACTATATTTTTGAT
The DNA here is from genome assembly GCA_033807585.1 of Hydrophis major. Classification (NCBI taxonomy): domain Eukaryota; kingdom Metazoa; phylum Chordata; class Lepidosauria; order Squamata; family Elapidae; genus Hydrophis; species Hydrophis major. The sequence continues at coordinate 159,520,874 of CM066329.1, forward strand.
AGCACAAGCGTATCTGTTATTTTTACTGTATGTTAATAAACATACAAGCTTAGCTCACTCATTTATCTGTGTGCCTATCTGACTAATGCTGCACATTCTGTTTAGCTTGTCTCCTTAACCCTGGTTGGGGAACACAGGCTTAACATGTTGCACGATGGACATCCAGGCATCGTGCGGATGAAGGCATTGGCAAGGAGTTACGCTTGGTGGCCAGGCATAGATAAGCAGATAGAGGCCTGGGTGGCTATGTGCAGCAAGTGCCAGGAGTCTCGCTCCGCTCCTCCAAAAACACCCCCAACTCAGTGGGAAACACCTCATGGTCCCTGGTCCCGTATTCACATCGATTTTGTGGACCCACAAGAGGACACACTTTCCTACTAACCATGGATGCCTATTCTAACTGGCTCGAAGTCCACAAAATGAAAAGCACCATCATGGAGGCAGTCATTAAAAAACTGAATAAGCTATTCGCTACCCACGGATTGCCGGATGTCCTGGTCTCCAATAATGGCCCTCAATTCACTGCCCTGGCATTCAAACAGTACTTAGCAGACCGGGGCATCCGCCATGCCTTAACATCGCCAGCTCACCCTGCGGCCAACGGTAGGGCTGAGCGAATGGTCCAATTTGTAAAGAAAACCTTACACAAGATGGACCAGGGAGACATTGATGACAGGATAACCAGGATGCTTCTTCTCCAACATATTATTCCAAGCAGCACCACAAACAGAACCCCAGCGGAACTCCTGATGGGCCGGAAACTTCACTCACATCTCGATTACCTCCACCGTGCTTACACACCAGAACAACCCCGGGATCCAGCATTGGCTAGAGCAGAGAGGACAGCCCAGAGCCATTCAACGAAACAGTGGGACCATTTTTGCCACCCAGCTCAGCAAGCAGCCCACCGGAACCAGAGCCAGGACAGAAACCGGTGGAACAGCGCAGATCAAGCAGACAGGTGAAGCGACCTGCCTACTTACGAGAATATGTCACCCCATCCCCTCAGATGGAACCTAGGGGAGAGGGGTGTTAAGGACTAAGCTAACGCATTCAGTAACAACCCTAATAGCTTTACTTTAATGGCAGGCTCGTAATCCTGCTCTTCTCATTGGCCCGCTAATAGCGAGTTGTGATTGGTCGTTTCTGGCTGATCTGATTGGCTGACAGCGGATCTCTCTGATTGGACGCTTGTTAGAGTGGTAAACTCAAATCATTGGTTATTGTGACAGCAGCCAGCTCTATAAAAGAGCTGCTGCTGCCCAAGTATTTTGCTCTGTTCTGAAGTTACTAATAAAGAGTTGAAGTCACAGTTCGATGCCTCGTCTCTTTTCCTTGCACCCATGCTCAGGACATAACAAAACATCTTTCACCTAAGCTGAAATGGAAATCTCCTTTGTTAAAAACAGACAAGAACAATCTATACTGACTCCTGGGCATTCTTTATTCACCACAAAACAGGAGCAAATCCCTAGGCTTCCCCCTCCCGCAGAGGGGAAGTAGGAATTTATAAGGGCTGATCCAGTATTTACAATATATCTGTTAAAATAATTTTAATGTATTGATTGCCTGAGACCCATTTCATTTCATTCTCTTCCCAAAGGACTGAAACCCCAGACTTAAATAAATGAAAAGTGTAGTTCCTCATCCTTAAATCTGCTTTTACAGGAGCTTTCTTCTGTCCTGAAATAACTCCCTTTCCCTCTCTAGTGTCTCTCTAACTGGTTGTAATTGCAGAAAAGAAAAAAAAAACCATCAGCAGTCAGGTTTGCTATGAGTTTTGTGATGTGTGTCTGAAAGATTTATGTCCTGATTAAAAGTGCCTTGATTGAATTTTCGTATAGAAAATGGTTTTATTCGTAAGCACATGTGCCTTTTTATCCTTTGATCCCTGCTTGGCTTTCATACGATCTGAAGATATAAAAGTTGGAGGGAAAGGGGGTGATCAGGAAAATAAAAAGTGAAATAGGGTTATAAACGGTTAGAGATGTTAGAGACACTCAACAGACATTATTATTATTAAAGTGATGGATGCTAAGGTAACAGTATGTACTTATGAAAGTCTAGAACAGATTCAATACCAAGATGACTTGGATTTTTTTTCTACCTACATTTCAATGAAGGTTTTGTTTTCTTTAAATCATCAAGCATTTGTGGGAAAAATGTGAAGTGCAAAAATGAATCTTACTTGTATATTTATTTATCAGAATTTGTCTGCCAATGATGGTCAAATCTGCCACACTATCAAAAATATTGGACTATATCTAGCCTTAAGGGGTCAAGCTGTTTTCTAAAGCACCTTTAGGCCAGACAAGGAATAATGGATAGAAACTGAACAAGGAGAGATTTAACTTGGAAATAAGGAGAAATTTTCTGACAGTGAGAACAATCAACCACTGGAAGAGCTTGTTTTCAGAAGTTTTGGGAGCTCCATCACTTGAGATTTTCAAGAAGAGATTAGACTGCCATTTGTCAGAAATGGTGTAGGGTCTCCTGCATGGGTGGGGAGATTGGACTAGATGATCTACAAGATCCCTTCCAACTCTGTTAATCTAATCTAATCTAATCTAATCTAATCTAATCTAATCTAATCTAATCTAATCTAATCTAATCTAATCTAATCATATAGGTTCTACTATATGCATGACCTAAAATGTACACCTAACATCAAAAACATCATAAAAAAGCACAACAAAGAATGTTCTTTATGTGCCAACTCAGAAAGCTCAAACTGCCCAAGGAGCTACTGATATAGTTCTACAGAGGAATTATTGAGTTTATCATCTGCACCTCTATAAATGTCTGGTTTGGTTCTGCAACCCAAGGAACGACACAGACCAGAAGATTAGGACTGCAGAAAAAACTGCATACCAGAACAACTAGACACAAGAACAGTTTTTCCCCAAAAGCCATCACTCTGCTAAACAAATAATTGCCTCAACACTTTTCAACTATTTACAAAGTGTACACTACTATTACTGTTAATCTTCTCATCACTCCTTATCACCCATCCCTCCCACTTGTGATTGTAGGACTGTAACTTTGTTGCTTGTATCCGTACAATTTATATTGACTGTTTCCTAGTATGATTTGATTGTTGATTGTACCCTATGACTATCATTAAGTGTTGTATGTTATGATTCTTGATTCTTAATGAATGTATCTTTTCTTTATGTATACTGAGACAAATTCCTTGAGACATCAAGACAAATTCCTTGAGTGTCCAATCACACTTGGCCAATAAAGTATTCTATTCTATTCTATATCAATAGTCTATAATCAGATATTTGCAAAATTTTTATGGAAGAAAAGCAGTAATTGTTAACAAATGCAATTTTTTTGTAAATACTTTCATGAAAGTATTAGTAGTCATTAGCATCTCTGGGAGAGCAGGGGCAGAAATGACAACATTTGCATTAAAACATTACAATAAAAATTTGGTCCCTTTCAAACTTGTGTCATCACAACAAATGTAAGTTTGTTAAGGAAAATCTTGTTTCATGACATTGTACTGCAAGTGACATTATTTTGGTGAGATTCTCAGTTGGAATGCCCCCTTTAGCAGTATAAGCATCAACTATAGCTTTTTAAAAAACAAAGCAAAACAAAATTTCTAACCACAGGATTGAAAAATCACACATGTTGGTCTTATTCATACAGCATGCTTAACCCAATCAATCCTGTCAAATGTTTCTGCTTCCGTTTCCGACCAGCCATTATTATATTAATTAAACTGTAAATATTTTTTTCTTTCTTATTAAATTTGTATCAAAATCATGAAATTTCATTTCGCCTACTTTGATCATGTCACGGGGAAAAATTCACTGGAGAAAACAGTGATGTTTGGAAGACTTAGCAGTAAAATGAAACCAGTCCGTCAAAGAACATGGTGGCTGGACACCTTCAAAGCTGATACCAGTCAGAACATAGAACAACTCAAAGAAGTAATGCAAGATTGGAAAATATGGAGTGTCCTGGCACATAGAATTGCCAACTGAATTAGATAACATCATCATCATCAAATGTGTATGCTGCCCAACTCCTAACAACTCTTAAATCTTCAGACTTGACATAGTATTGCCATTCATGTTTTCCAATTATTTTATAAGCTCTTATACCAAAGGAGAAGTGACATGGTTTGATATGACCTTCAGTCCCTTTCTCCATTAGGCAACTAGCACTTGATGTATCAAAGAAGGGGAAGAGGAAAAGCAGCACTGCTTCAAGTCACAGACTCACTTTCCAGCTGCCAATTCCAGAAAGTTGTTACCAAACTTTGCAGTAACTCCATTCCTTCCATAGTCTCAGTTTCATCAATCTATCCCCATATTCCTTCACTGCTGCTTCAATATGACTATAGAAAGCAAAAAGGTAAGGGCAAGCAGGAGCTGAGAAGATGCTTTTTGTTCTGTCCCTAATTAGCATTCTTGAGATCCCCGTGCTTTGATTGGCCAAAGCGCGGGGCACTCTGATTGGTCAGGCGAGCCGTGCCGATTGGCTCGCTAAGAATCTCCCGCAATTGGTTCATTTGAATCGCGGGAGATTCAAAGCGGTGCCATTGGCCGCGGCCGCCGCAGCTAAAGGAATAAAAGCCGCGAGCTTTTTCCTTTGCCCCAGTTCGGTTCCAACTTTAAATAAAAGAGCATGATTTGAAGTCACCGACTCCTGGCATCATTTCGCAGACACAACACTGGCGACAAAGGTGGGATCCAGACCCTGAACCGAACCATGTGTCCGACGGATGCCAGACGAACCACCACGATGGCGAAAATCGCACCCCCCTCACCTTTCAACCCCGCCACCGAGGACTGGGAATCATACTCCGACCGATTCCGCATGTTCCTCGAGTGCAGCGACCTGAAGGACGCCACCGGCCCCATGAAGCGCGCCGTCTTCCTGACCCACTGCGGGACCGAGGTATTCAAGATGGCCAAGGCGCTTGCCAAACCCGCCGATGCGACCGCGATGGACTGGGACGTCCTCGAGCCAATACTTCGGCGGCACTACACTCCAGAGGTACCCATCCTGATCCGACGCAACGAATTCTACCGTCGGGACCAACGGTCAGGTGAGAGCTTCAGCGACTTTGTCGCCAGGCTACGGTGCCTAGGAGGGCTCTGCGAATTCGACAACCTGAACGACGCCCTGCGAGACAGAATCGTGCTCGGTTTGTGGGACCCCGTCCTCCAGAGCCGGCTGATGGCCAAGGGCAACATCAGCCTAGCAGACAACCTCACCGCAGCCGCAGCCGCCGAAGCAACCCGAACATCCGCCGACCGCATGCGCAGACCGAACACTGGGGACCACAGAGGAAACAACAACCCTGCGAGGTCGACTGAGGCCCAACCCGAGACGACCACCCACCAGGGCGACTTCCACTCGGCATCGGGCATTTCCGATGATGATGAGGACATCCATCGCCTCCAGACAGGCCGCGACCCACGGAACCGGCGGGGTCGTAAGTCGAGGACCAACTGTGCCAGTTGCGGCGGCGACCACCCCAGGTCAGAATGCCAGTTTTTCGAATCGATCTGTCGGCATTGCGACAAGAAGGGACACATCGCCCGTGTCTGCCGCCTAAAAAAGAACCGCAGCCCGGCACGATGGGACCAGAGTGACTGGAGGAGAGAGAGCACACCACCCCGGACCAGAGATCGCCCCTCAGACAACAGATGGGACCGGAATGGATGATCCCTGCGAGGCGGCGATAACCGGCGAAGAGAGGAGACCCATCAGACGGTCACCATCGGCCACGCCATAACCAATGACGCCCGGAAGGTCCATGTGGAGGTAGGCATCGAGGGCCAGCCATGCAAAATGGAGGTGGACTCCGGGTCCTACCTCTCCATGATAGCATGGCATGAAATAAAGCGCTTGGTGCCTACCCTCCAAAGGAGGAAACTAGACAGCCAGAGACTCATCGTAAAGGACTACCAGGGAAACCGCATCCCGGTAATCGGAACCAAACACTTCAACATCACATATAAAGGGCACACCGAAAGGCTTCCCCGACAATCGTCGACCGCGACCGCCCAAGCCTGGAACTGAAATGGTTCGCCCCGCTCGGCATCGCAGTCACGGGAGTCGACCACGTCACCGACGACAGCTGGGAGCAGCAACTGGCCTGGGAATTCCAAGAGGTCTTTGACGGAAACCTAGGCAAGTACCGAGGGCCCCTTATATCATTCAACCTAGACCCAAACGTTCCCCCAAAACGCCTGAAACCAAGGCGGGTGCCATTCGCACTTAAACCCAAGATAGACAAGCAAATTGACAAGCTCGTCAAGCAAGGGGTCCTACAGCCAATAGACCATGCCCGGAGGGAGACCCCCATAGTCACCCCGATCAAGCCCGATGGGTCGGTGAGGATCTGTGGGGACTATAAGGCCACCTTAAATGGCGCGCTACAACAAAGCGCCTACCCCGTCCCAGTAGTGCAACACCTACTGCACTCACTGGGAGGGGGCAAGGTTTTCGCCAAACTCGACCTCGCCCAGGCATACCAACAGTTGCCAGTCGATGAGCAAACGGCAGAAGCGCAAACCATAGTCACCCACCGGGGGGCATTTAAATGCAACCGACTCCAATTCGGAGTCAGCATGGCACCGGGAATATTCCAAAGCCTAATGGAAAGACTACTGCAAGGCATCAAGGGGGTGGTACCTTACTTCGATGACGTCCTAGTGTTGGCAACCAACCAAGCCGAACTAGAGGGTCACCTAAGGGAGGTCCTAACCAAATTTAAAGAGACCGGGCTCAAAGTCAAGAGGAAGAAATGCCAATGATACACAGAACGGGTAGAATTCCTAGGATACCTCCTAGACCATCACGGCATTCACCCCACAAACCAAAAAATCAAGGCCATCAAAGAAGCCCCCACACCCAAGTCGAAGATGGAACTACAGGCATTCCTGGGGCTACTTAACTTTTACAATGTTTTCCTGCCCCAAAAGGCGATGGTGGCAGAGCCCTTGCATAGGCTCCTGGACAAGGCGGCGACCTGGACTTGGGGGAAACGTGAGCAAGCCGCCTTCCAAAGAACAAAGGACCTCCTCACTTCGGACGCCGTCCTTATACAGTATAACGAGACTCTACCTCTGGCCGTCACAAGCGACGCATCACCCTTCGGCGTCGGTGCTGTCCTCAGCCATACCCTCCCCGACGGAAAAGAAGCGCCCATCGTGTTCTTTTCAAGGACCCTCACCAAACCAGAGCAGAACTATAGCCAGCTGGACAAAGAGGCTCTGGCTATCGTTGCCGCCGTAAAAAGATTCCACGAGTATCTTTACGGCCGGACATTCACAATCATAACAGACCACAAGCCGCTGCTGGAAATCCTTGCAGGAAACCGGGCCACCCCGAACATTCTGTCTCCCCAAATGACAAGGTGGTCTGAGTTCCTGGCAGCCTACAACTACGGACTCATACACAGACTGGGTAAGACGATCTCCCATGCAGACGCCTTAAGCCGCTCGCCGCTACCGGAACCTGACACTGACCCAGCACCCACGACGACCACCCTCAGCATAGAGACTCTACCCACCCTGCCCATAACCGCGTCAGACATTACCCGAGAGACTAATAAAGACAAACGTCTGGCGCGGGTGTTGCATTGGGTAGAGAAAGGGTGGCCGGAAAGGGACAACGACGAGTCCGTCAAAACATTCCAAAACCGCCAAACGGAACTCTCGTTATTAAAAGGGTGCATACTATGGGGGGATAGGGTGGTCATTCCAGAAAAGCTACAAGGGAAGGTTCTGGAACTGCTACACGAGGGGCACCCTGGCATCGTTAGGACTAAAGCCCTGGCCAGAAGTTATGCTTGGTGGCCAGGGATGGACAAACAAATTGAGACCTGGGTAGCAAGTTGCCAACGATGCCAGGAAACTAGGCCAAGCCCATCCACAGCATCCGTCCTGGAGTGGGAAACCCCAAGGGGACCTTGGTCTAGGATCCACATAGACTTCGCCGGGCCCACAAAAGGACACACCTTCCTTATAATGGTAGACGCTTACTCCAACTGGCTGGAGGTAAGCAACATGAAGACAACAACCACAGAGGCCATGATCAAGGAACTCTGCAAACTCTTTGCAACACACGGCCTCCCAGACGTCGACACCGGGCCCCAATTCACCTCGCTGGAATTCGAAAAATTCCTAGTGGAAAGGGGCATCCGCCATGCGCTGACAGCACCGGCACACCCGGCGGTGAACGGTAGGGCAGAACGGATGGTGCAATTCACTAAGAAGACCATCTGGAAAATAGACCACGGGGAGATCCAGGAGAAAATAAACAAACTACTCTTCACCCAACACATAACCTCAAATACCACAACGAATAAGAGCCCAGCCGAACTATTAATGGGGAGGAAATTAAGGTCCCCACTCGACAGGTTACACCCCACGTATAACTCGGAGAAGCCCCCAGACTCAAACAGCAAACACCGAACCTTTGCACCCGGCGACCCCCTATACGCGAGAAACCTGACGGGAGACCCACTATGGATACCGGCCGTCATCACACAAATAACCGGCCCACACTCGTACCGGCTACAAACAGCAGACGGACGAGCGTGGAAACACCACATCGACCAATTAAGGTTGAGGACTGCCAACCAAGAGACCACCGACGCACAAACAGCCGAAACCAACCCCCACAACACAAACCAAGGGGGGAGGGAATACCCAGGGGACCAAAACCAAAGAAGAATAAACCAGCCATACTTACCGGAAAGCAGCCATCACGACCCCTCGCCAGGAAGAGACAGCCAGGCCAGCTCGACTGACCCGGAAAGACCGAGCGGGAGCGGCGAAACCCGCAGCTCAACCAACCCGGGAGGCCCAGGAGGGAGCTACGGAGAGCGGCCCGGCCCGACCGACCAGCCGGTTCCCACGACGGCATCAGGAGCAGCAGAGATCCCGACCGAACCGGCCGGGATCCAACCTACGACTGAGCTGTGCAGGGCCAGTAGGCTCAGACGGAGCCCCGCCTACCTACGTGACTATGCAATGTAAGGACTGAACCAAGAGGGGAGGGGTGTTCTGTCCCTAATTAGCATTCTTGAGATCTCCGCGCTTTGATTGGCCAGGCGAGCCGTGTCGATTGGCTCGCTAAGAATCTCCCACGATTGGTCCATTCGAATCGCGGGAGATTCAAAGCGGTGCCATTGGCCGCGGCCGCCGCGGCTAAAGGAATAAAAGCCGCGAGCTTTTTCCTTTGCCCCAGTTCGGTTCCAACTTTAAATAAAAGAGCATGATTTGAAGTCACCGACTCCTGGCATCATTTCGCGGACACAACACTTTTCATGGTCATATTTTGATCCTCTCCTCACATACCACAAATGCTTAGAGTATTAGAAGAAAATCTGCTCTCATGATTTGAAAGTAAAGGAAAAAGCAAAGCCATAGCTGTCCTTACATACAATCAACTCCAAGGAAGGAGGATAACTTAGAACATATTCCTGTTATTTGGGGCATTCAACAAGACTGACATAGTCCTGAAAACAAAACAGCATCTCACAGGTGAAGAAAACTGTTTTCTCTGAAATAGCTTCCTTTTGGATTTTTGGGAGTCAAGAAGATCCAGCTACAAAGGGTACTGTGGAGACAACATGAAGAAAAATATGATGCCAGATTTTCCCATTTAAGGTCAGAATGCAATCTTGGAAAAATCTGATATTGTACATATTGTTGTCCTATTTCCATTCAATTCCTGTTTCTTTTATACTTTTTTCAGTGGAGTAAGTGGGATTATGATATATGCCAGTTTCTAGGCTACATTTCAAGACTGAGATAATAGCAATAATGTATATCAGTAAATTTATATATATTAATGCTTTCAGAATAACAAAGTAGGAATCCAGATGAGGAGGCAGGAATATAACCTTCTCTTAGAATTATATTTAGCCATTTGATAAGTTAGGCATCTTCTATTCTGTTGATGATATTTTCTCCTATTTCCTTATGGAATATATTTTTGAAGCACTGTTTTCACTTAGATGTCAACGATCTATTGTGATCAGCAGTTAAATTATAGGAAACAAATACAAATGCTTGTTACTCTGCATGCAGATTTTTCCCCCATACAAGGTCTGATCTATGGAGTCTTTGGTGCTCTCTGAGCTTGGTTATTTATTTTTAAACATTTCATAACCAAAATATATAACAGTACACTTCATTCTGGTAATTAACACCTACAAGCCAACAACCAAGCTCAGAGAGCACAAAGGACTCCACAGTTCAACTCTGAACTATATAGAGTATATTTTCTTCAAGGACTGGATCTGATAATGAAGTTTTCTGGACAAAAAACATAGTTAATAGAGAGGGAACTCTCTGTAGCCAGCAGCTCCTATGAACTTGACTTTCATTTTGTGAGGGAGTCTAGGTTTGTATTAGAAGTAAATCTCAGTCATTTCAGTGCTCAAATTTGTTTCAGATTCCGAATATATAAAAGTTTTTGAGTCAATATTGTATAACTATGTCTCAAATCATAGCATAACAGATTCAAAAGTAATTTTAGTAAAGGAAGACATATTTGATGGTGAGAAATGGGGCCTTATATTAGTCACAGAGGGTAGAACACCCAATTCTTTATGAATCAATAATGAATATTTCATTGCGCTACTATCATTCAACTTGATTAGTATGTTAAAGGGACAAGAGAAATAAATGCATTCATGCAGGCTATTTCTTTACAGCACTTCTTATCACATTTCATTTTGTTCCTTATTATCTTAAGTAGTATTTTTAAGCTATTGATAAATATATACCCCTCAGATCTGTTCCTACACTTCACAATATAATTGGATATACTTCTATATTATGTATATTATCAAGGAACTGTACAGAACAAATAACAATAACTGGTTCTTCCATAAAGAATATTATTTAAGGACCAAGTTATGATATTAAAAATTTTAGATTAATGTAGATTTTCAAAATCATTTTCTAACACGTGTCATATTGAGAACATGGATTAGATGTACACCCAGGATGTGTTTGAAAGTAACTGTTACCACAATAAGCATATTATATAAGAAAAATGGTAACTAAACATAATGGCTGACCTATTGTGATATATTAAAAATGTTCCTATGGAGATTTCAAATGAGGGTTTGATATCATGGCAGTATTTTAAAGATTAATATACAACTGAAATCAGAACGTTCCTTTTGTGACTGATGGACAAGAGAGAGATCATGGAACTTTGTTCTTATATATGATAACAAAAATGAGACTTTGATATGCATAGTGATGGAAATATTTGAGATTAACTACAATGGAAGAATGACATTTATGGAACTGACTGGTTATTTTTTTATTGCTGATAGAAAATCTCTTTTGTTCTTTTTGTGTGAAACAAAAAGAATGAAATTAAGATATACAGGTTCAATGATTGAAAAATAGTATATAATGGAAAAAATAATAGTTTGTTATAACCTTAAAGTAAGAGGTCAATTTAAATTTATA